>CP139505.1:102846479-103446479 GCA_021014915.2 Artemisia tridentata subsp. tridentata
TGTTCCAGTATTCAATCCAAAATATTTGAGTCAAGCTATAAAATAAGCTCAAATAAGCTCCAACTTATACTTGGAAATTTGAATTCACACTCATACCTACCATCAATCATACTTCACTCCTCTAAATAAACACTAAATGCAGTATGGGTTACTTGTTAAAGGGTGTTTGCGTCAGCTTATGCACAATGGCCTATGCAATTTCCAACTAGCCTTAACAAAGGAGATTAAGCGTATCAGCTTAATTCATCGCCCAAAACTCATAAGCTCTTATACACAAGCTTATCCAAAGAGTCTCAAAGAGCTTAATAGGATTTCAGAACACATTAAGGGGGTGTTTGAATCAGCTTATTTTCTGAGCTTATGTACTTATTTGAAATATGAAAACCTCATAAGCCCACTTTTCCAGCTTATGAGCTTTTCAAGTTGAGCTTATGGACTTAAATAAGCCATAAGCTCAAGTTGCTAAGCTCATAATCCAATAACAAAACAAGCTTATGACCTTTTCTAATTTCACATAAGCCCGTAAGCAAGGAATATAAGCTTATCCAGACACCCCTTTCAATTGGTCTGTTGATATTAAGCTCTCCAAACAGTAATCCCAATTACGTCACAGACACATTTTTATCAAAAATACATACAAGCATATTTGCAACGTATCAAATCTCATTTACTTCCAAAATTAGGGGTGAGGACGGTTCGGCTTTTGGCCAAAACGGTTACCAAAATCACAATATTCAATTTTAAAATATTAATAACCGAAACCAGCCGTCTTTTTCCATTTTCGATTTTCTTAGTTTTTTACTCAACCCCTATCCAAAATAATAATGATACTAAACAATAAATACAACTGCATTTTCACCTAACTCAAACAGATATTTATAATTAGGTAAAAACTAGGCCAACGAAACGCCGAAAATTCGTCGCACCGCACGTAATAACAAACAAACAGAAGATGTATCAAATTATACGGTTACAATTTCATAATATTAACAACAACAATCAGTAGAATAAATTATTCAACACGCAAACATTATAAAAACTAACAGCTGAATAAAATGCTAAAAAATTGACACTAGAATTGGGGGGTTGAGAGTACCTGAGAGCAAAAACATATACTAATAGTGTGTCAAGAAAAGGGTTCATTTATATATGAATTTGTGATGATACCTAATGTTGTTTTATCGATTAAGTATGGAGATCCGGCTCTTCTTCTTGTGAGAATAATGGAACAGTAGTGATTATTATTTTAAGTGATAAAAGGATTTAATGGAACAGTAGTGAATATAAGGGTTAAGTATGGAGATCAGGCTTTCAATTTTAAGTATCGGGTCGACTCGGAAGATTGTTTATAAATGGTAATTTCCAAGCAACAAGTTAGTGAATATAAGGGTTAAGTATGGACTTGTAAGTATTTGACAATATTGTTAGGAACACGTTTTGTGTAAATTACAAGTCTTTGTCATATGCGTTTTATATGTTGCTTGTTGAAGTAAAACCTTGCAGGTAGGTCCCACTTCTATGCTTTGTCCTTCGGATGGGCTCCTTCGGATGGGCTCCTTGTTCACTTCCTACACACAAGAAGGACACGCGTTAGGCTCGCCCCGGGTTTTATCTCAGGACCAACCTCCGGCGTGAGAATGAGTATCGGGTAATATGATTAGTGATGTGAGAGTAACAGTAGTAGGTGTAAAATTCAAATCTATTGCAAATGAGATGTGGGTATTTATACTACCCACATCTACTGTACCTGTTTACCTTGAAACTTGTGCGTTGACCTATGTCTGACCTAGCAGGTAGGTGTCAGATCACGTGGTGGACATAATCCCGCAAAATCTGGGGAAATGACAGCTTGATGGGACTACTCAATACGCCTGGCGACAGTTCTGTCGGAAGGATGGCCGAACGTTTAACATAAATTCGGACATAATGTGGCGTCCGGCTCCGAGGGCCTCGTCCGGACCAAGTATGTATCGTCCGGACGAGAATGACGTCCGGACATATACACCAACATTGCTCGTATGGGCTATTTGTAAGGATAATGCACATGGTCCATTAGTAGCCTATGGACCCTGTGGCCATGATGTTTGTTTCTAGAACATTTCACCCATGTGCCGCCCTAAGACTGCCTGGCAAAGATGGTGAAAGTTTCACCATATAGCAAATGTCACGCATTACCCACCTTGCCAACCCTTTGGTGAAGGCTTCACCTAGCAGTTCCCAAGATGAATTGTGGTGAACCGTTCACCATTAAGTATTGCCCATGTTTAATTATTTTTTATTTTGTGTGTGAGTGTGTGTGGGGTATTTAGTGGGGTATATTTTTATAAAGTGGGTATTTTAATGAAAGGTGAAGATGGTGTTGCCTTGACGAGTAAATGGTGAAGTGAGGTAAAGGGGAGTGAGAGGAGAGAGAAAGCTGACGTGGCGCTGATGTGTATGGTGAAAAAAATGTTTCCTTGCCAACCAGCCTAATTTTGTCTATAAATAGAGGCATTGGGTGATCATTTTAGTTGTTGGTTTCTATCTCTTTTGCGTAAGCTCTGCTCGTATAACGTATGAAATGAAATCTTCCTTCTTCTCTTAATTCTCTTCTTCTCTATCTCTCGTTGTTACTTGTTTATTATTGTTATTGTAATTAGTTTAATACGTAGTTAGTTATAGTTGTTTGCGTGGTTAATTAATAGACTAGATCTAGTGTTGTAACGTTATTAGGGAACGACAAGTGGTATTATTTGCCTAAGGATAGTTAAGTGTGTGTTATCGAGTAGATCTATTCGTTATTTCATAAGCTTTTTCGTTTGGTTTAAGTGTTTAACGTGGTTTTGTGGAAAATACGATCTAAAATCTTATTTCATAAGCTTATCGTTAAACTTGTTAAGTGAATTAAGAATAGATCTAACGTTAATTAAGCGAGTTTTTTTGTTCAAATTAGAATCGTAAAACACTAGTTTTTTGTTCGTTGCTAGTTGTAGAAATTTCATCACCTTTGGTTTTTACGTTTAAAGTTGCAAATTTCCTTACAATCTACGTTAAAAACCAAAAACAATCGAATAGATCTTCGTTTTTCAAAGCGTAATCGTCAGATCTGAAAAAGTTGGTGAAAAGAGGGTTTTTCGCAATTGTGGTGAAATTTATATCAAAGAGGGTTTTTCGCAATTGTGGACAAAGAGGGTTTTTCGCAATTCTCAAGGGTTTTTCGCAATTGGAACTCAGTATTTTACTTGCTTGTATAAGCTTGTGAAAATACTTCGACTTGGCTTTAAATCTCATTTCTTGTATAAGATTTGAGAAAGTGATCGAAATTGTAATTTTGAAAATCTTTCTAAATTGCTAGATCTTTCGCAATTCTGATAAACTTATCGCAATTGCCTTTCATTTCGCAATTGAGATAACTTTTCGCAATTGTTTGAGCTTTCGCAATTAGAAAACTTTTCGCAATTATCAATTTCTTTTCGCAATTACTGGAGTTTTCGCAATTCTTGGGATATTTCGCAATTCTCAAACTTTTCGCAATTGACAGACTTTTCGCATTGACAGACTTTTCGCAATTGGCAGCGTGAACAGTGTTTTTCGCAATTGTTGTGAACAGTAACTTTCGCAATTGGACAAAAACATCACTTAACCATAACACACATCTTAATTATCTAAACGATCAACAAAAACACAAAGATGTCTCAACCACCATACAATTACAACTTCTACAATCAACAACAGCCACAGTACCGTCAACAACCATTTCAGCAGCAATATCCTCAGCAACAATATCAACCATCATACCAACTACAATATCAACAACATCAAATGTTCATGCATCAACATCAATTCCCTCAGCAGCAACAACTTCTTCCACAACCAATGCAGAACTACCAACCATCTTCCAACGAACCACATTGGTTTACCAAAATGTGTGAAGCCATAAGTAGTCAGCAATCGAGGCATGAAGCAGGTTCTCAAGACACACCACCCATGCTCACACCTGGTAACTATGTGCAGTGGTCCAGTCGTTTTCTACGTTTCATTGAACTAAGGAAACCTCACGGGAAATATATGAAGGAAGTCATCATTGATGGACCATATCCAGCACCTACAACAACCATTCCCGGTGATTCAACTCAAGTTCCTCCCAAAGAAGCAACAACCACACCCACTCTTCTAGCTCAACTAACTGCAGAACAAGTCCTACAACAAGAGGCCAATGAGCTAGCCATGTCTTATATACTCCAAGGGATTCCCAACCCTATCTTCAGGAGTATTGATGCCCAGAAGACAGCCAAGGCTATGTGGGAACACGTACACTTGCTTATGGAAGGTACTGAACTGAATCAAGAGGATCTGGAATCAAAGTTGTACATGGAATATACACATTTCATGATTGAACCTGAGGAAACCTTGGAATCATACTATCATCGCTTCACCAACATCATTAATGATCTGGATCGCCACAACATTACCTTACCAAAGATTGCTATCAACTCCAAGTTTTTGGGATGCCTTGGGCCAGATTGGCAGAAATACGTCACATTCGTTCGACAAGCTAAAAAGATCAATGACGTGTCTTATGGTTTGTTATATGATTACCTAAAACAACACCAATCTGACGTTGATAAGGATCGAGTTGCACGTGGAGGATTCTCACCAGCATCTACTCCAAACTCACTTGCTCTCATGGCTCAATCACATTTTGCACCAAACCAGGAGTTTGTTCCACCACCATCATCTCAATCGGGCTATGCACCTCAACCGTCAAACCAAATTGTTCCTTATGAAGCACTATCTCAATACCCTGAAAGTCAACTCATCCAATATGACAACACTGATTACAACATGTACTCACATGTTGACACTGATGAAGATGATGCCTTTCAATCTCTGAATGAAGGATTTGCACTGATTGCCCGTGCATTCAGCAAATTTTCTAACAAATCGAACAATCGTTTGAGATCTTCATCGAATACCATAAACCAAGCAGTCATTAATGATGGAAGAGTATAGATTCAGAATAGGTCTTCAGGAAGGTTTGGGTCAGGAAACATGGGGAATTCAGGTGGTCAACGATTCAGCTCAGGAAGTGGTAGAAACAGTATGGGAAATTCTCATAGAAGGAATCAGTTTGCTGACAAAGGGAAAGGGATTGCTAATGTAACACCCCCAATTTCGTGATACGCAGCGGAATTCAAATTGGGTGTTACTTCATGGCACAACAGTTGAATAGTAGAAAACGATCACCAATTTAGTCGTTTTAAAAGATTTATCATTCGAATATCAAAGTTTACAAAATAAGGTCCCAGTGGTTTCAAAGTTTATTAAATAGGTTTTCGAATGATAATAAAATTTATAGCCTTCATAGTATCCGTGCTTCTCTGTGCCATCCTTGCTTATTATGGACCTGAGATAAACACATGTTAAAAGCGTCAACACAAAGGTTGGTGAGTTCATAGAGTTTGTAAGTAAAAACTGTTGATTTCCAAAATCAAAGAGTTTGTGAGTCCATAGCAGTTGTAAATAAACAGTTGATTATCGAAGTCAAAGGGTGAGTAATACCATAGTATTTATAGTTAAACCAGTTGATCGTCAAAAATCAAAGTGTGAGTGAATCCATAGAGTTGGCATAAAATCAGTTGATTATCAATAGTTCCAAGTTTAGGTAATAATTGTAATAGATACAATTATTAATAAAATAAGCGATGGGTTACGATATTATACACCCATAGTTGGTTTGTTATGAAGTAAGTGGTGGGTTAAGTTGTTATACACCCATAGTTGGTTTGGTTGCCCTAAATGGGTCAACACAAAATAGTTATTGTTTGCCAAGTAGTGATTTTCTGCTATATAGTAAATACAAGTTCAAGTTTGATAAAATAATGGCAATACTGTATCATGACTATAGTATCGTTCTATTGCCCTAAGCCTCATGAAACTCAACGTTTAACAGGCATCAAAAATGATGTAAAGTAAATAGGCCCTCGGGATAGGTATTTGCCAATAACCTATAAGTTTGTTTAAATAAAGTGCGCTTGGGTGGCTCATCCTAGCAGACCCAAACGGGGATTGTCAGTCCCAAATAGATCTATTCACAATTATTTACGTTCACTCGCAAGTGATTAAGGTTCATGATATGAGGGACTTCGAACATGGCAATAAAGGTAAACTTAGGCAATAGTGAATCAGGTATAGCATATAGTTGAAAATCACTTGTGATCATTTTATAATAGGTACCTCTCTATGAGATATAAAAGCGTATAAAATGGATTCATAAGTTCAAAAGTTTATCACAAAAGTTTATATTGCCCTTGTAAGTAAAAGCAAGTATTACGTTTCAATAACAAGTAGAGTGGTTTATCAACTGAGTATAATGTTTAAGTTAAACTAGTAAAGTTTATATGTAAACGAGCATGTATCTCCCCCAAAGTATTTATAAAACATTTATAAAAACGGGGCTAAGAACTCACGGTAATCCGTGAAAGTTTCTAAAGTACTTGTATAAGTAAATGAGTATAGTTTGAGCATGTATCTCCCCTAAAAGTAGTTCAAAACGTATAAAAAGTAGGGGCTATGAACTCACCTTGAGTTGTCAACGATTAAGTTGAGTTGTTGGTTGGATAGAGAATTCAGAACGGTTTCACACACAACCTGGATAATAATAACGTTTGAGTATTCGGCTTAGCATGAATAACGAACGTGATATGAGGAATCGTATGACGATTTGATCGGTGATGTGAGTGTGAATGGTTTAAGAGGTTTGGAGTTCAAGAATAATATTCTAACAATATTATTCAGAAGTCATGAGGATTGTTGTTCCGAAATGGGTGGAACGAAATGTTGGTTCAAAATCGTTAAGATCGTTATATAATGTATACTTAATTATTCGTGTTCGAGTTTGGAATATTACAAAATATGAGGGTAAATGGTAAAAATTCATTTCTTTGATTTAGAATATGTTATTGTATTGATCAGCCTCTGATGTTTCATAAAAATTACATTTTAAACCCTAACGGTATAGGTTTGCACCGTTAGTCCCTTGTTAACCAAAAGTTACATTTTTGGTCCATATTTAACCCAATGATAAACTGAGTTTATACTTTAATATAAAATCATTTTTCACCCTAAATATTCTGTTTTGACAGGTTCAGATCCTAGTTTTTAACAAGTTGGCAAAAACAGTCCCTCTAAGTGAAAATGTTTACATTTTTAGTCCAAAACGCATAAAAACTTGTGGAAAAATTCTACAAAAATTTTCGAAGCTTATTTAGGCTTAGTAAAGCTTAAGTCAACTGCTTGTTTGACCAGAATGTTTAAAATCCATTATTGGGCCTTAATGAGCCAAAATAAAAGCTCGTTAAGAATTTTAGAGGCGAGGGCATGAATATTCTTTTGGGTTTATACTTGGGCCATTTTTGTGATTCTAAAAATGTTTTGTATGGGTCCAGTGGGCTGGTCTAACGCTAGTTCTTATTGGGCTTTTGTTTGGCCCAGTCCGAAACATATAAGATTTTTCTAATTTAATTCTGTTAACACATTTGCGATGGCAGTTTCAAAATGGTCATATTTGAGTGACAGGTTCACGTTATTTTTAGAAACTCAAAACATGAAAAGTTTAGTGTTCTAGGCCGTTAATGAGATGGTGCAAAAATATTGTGTGGTCGCGTTTACAGTTTTGAAGGTATGATGTGTGTTTGTTGCCTGGTTCGCTTGGTTTGAAGAAAAACTGAAAACTCAAAATTCACCCAAGTGTTGTAAGCCAGTCAAGGGATTTTGCTTTGTACGATTTTAAGAGCTTTTTAAAGCTTTTCGTGAAAAGTTTCTAAAACGAAAAATAAAGTTTGTCATGTTGATATTCGAACTGAGCAAAAACATATGTGTGTAATATGTATATATTCGAAAATACAAAGCCTCCAAGGTGACTGTTTGTGACGTTTTTAATACTCAAAACACTTAGAAAAATTTCTAAGTGTTTTTGTTTTGAGTTTTCACGTGTTCAAGGCTAGTTCAAAAATGGTTTTGTTTTCGTAACAAGTGAGTGCATGAGGGTGTCATGTGCGTTTATACATGATCTTGGGTGGCTTAACAACCGAATGAAACATGGTTCGAACTAGAGAAACCAAATGTACACGTAAAAATAAATCAACAAATATATACGTTCAACACATATACTCGAATTGAATTATATTGAGATATGAGTTGAAATGAATCGAAACTGAGTTTAAGGAACTTACAAACATTTGAAAATTTGAATGAGGCTGAGTAGGAGAGGACTTGGATGGTTGAGAAAACTGGTGCTCGATCAAAAAGGATGAACTTGATCACGTTTTAACTCCAACTTGCAATACGTTTCAAGTGAGCTTAGACTGAGTTGTTTCTGGTCTTTATGGCGTTTGAATGGAGTTGTTATGACTATGTATTGTATGGTGAGAGTTTAAGAGTGAGTGTGAAAAGTGTGTGTATGAGCTCTTATACGTATATATAGACCCAAAGGGAAAAGAAATACAAGTTGCAAGTGGTTTCAGTTAGAGTTAATTCAGGTACTCAAGTAAGGAGTTGAGTGTGTAAAAGAGGTTGAGTGTGGTGTGTAAAAGTCATCATGATCTATTGTCTTGTTCTTGCTTGTCTAGGAATCGATTCCACATGAAATATCAAGGGTCGGTTTGGTTTGTAGCACATGGGTGAAAATGATGAAAAGAGTTTTAATACAATCGTCCTTGTGGTGGTTCGAGCAGAAGAAAAAAAGAATATGAATCATGCTTTGTTGTTTGCTTTCGTTTGGTGTATTTGAAAGGTAAATCAAGATTCCAAAACTGATAATTTTAACTTGTGGGATGACTTGAGTGTGTAAGTAAACTTGATGATGGTTGTTTTGATACTTTTGGCAGCCGGTAAACACCAAACAAAAGGAGACAAATTGATTTTTCGAGGTTTTAGGTGGTTCGTGGGTATGTTCCAAGGGTCAAGGTGATATAGAAAATGTTTCCAAGTTTGTTTGTGGCTCGTTAAAGTCCTCAAGGGGTCAAGCAACTTAGCAGCGTGACCAAAACCATGTGTGGCTCATATGGTGTGGTTTTTAGAGTCGAACGTTGATGAAAATTAGGCTAGTAACTGAGCGAATAGTTCCAAGTGGTTTGTACCACTCGATTCTCAACTGGAAGGATAATCGAGTTGGGCAAAGATATGCTGGAGTCTTTAAACTAGATCGTGAGATAATTTGTCAAAGTAAGTCGGGTATAGAATGTTTCTAAAGCAAGTTTTTATAAATAAAATTTAGTTCTGAGTTTTTGGTCGATCTAAGATACGTGGGTCGAGCTTTAGTAGATTTTAAGTAGGTAAATGTTCGAGTTAGGATGTGATGTTTGTTTCACTCGATTCTTGGCTGGGATGAGAATCGAGTTGAGCAAAATAATGATATGGTTGTTAAGTCAAGTCGAGAGAAAAGGTGGCAAAGCAAACGTGCCTCGTTAGAATTTTATATAAGTTAGAATTTCATATAGAATTGGGTTGGGTTGGGTTTGTGTCGTGGGCTGGCCCAAGAAGAAAAAGAAAAGAAATAATAATAAGGGTCCATTTGGTGAGTTTGTTTTGTAGTATTTTTGGGTCGAGGCCCAATGGGTTTAGCAGTCCATTTGGGTATTGGGTCGAGGCCCAATATCGTTACTGAGTATTTGTGGAAATTTCGTGAGCTCGGGAATTTATTTTATCACGTTTGGTTAATTGACGAGACGTATAAACGTTAAATATTAAATGTTGTAATTTAATTCGCGATTACTAGACTATCAAGGTTCGCACAAATGAGGGTGACCTAAAGAATGTGCGAACGTGTTACGACGTTTAGATTATCATAGTTGAATAAAAGCAAAAATTTAGCCCGTAAAAATGGTTAATTAAATCGTGACGATAGATTACTCTCATTAATCATTTATAATTAGGCGGGAAATTTTACGGGATATTACAGTACCTACCCGTTAAACAGAATTCCTCCCGGAATTCCAGTCTAATTTAGTTGTCAGGGTTGTTTTGCTACTGAACTTACTCAGTAATAGTAAGTGGAAGCCATTGGAATGAAGATTCCCGCATGATAAGTTGTTATGAAGCCGTATGCTGTGCAACCCTCTATGCGAGGTGTTGTGAAAAATGCAAACACGATTTCCAAGATTTTAAGTGTTGGAGCCATATAAATACGTAGAGGATGAATTTGTTGTGATATATGTAAAAATCACTATTCCTGAGGTCAACTTGGCTGGAGGAAAATTTCACTTTTAAATGAAAATTGTTATTCTAATATGTTTGAAAATAACATGGTTCACAATTTCTTGTCTCGTGGAAATTGAAAATCTGTAAGGTAACCTACCCGTTAAACAAAGGGTTTTGTTAATAATAGATTTTTAACAATGAGGGTTTCGGATGAGAACTTGATGGATGTAGAGAAAGTTGTTGAACTTCAGCTTTTGTAAAGAAAAACTTGTTAAATAAAGTTTTAAGTGACAACACAGAATCGGTTCCAAGTTTTTGTAGATGATGAATCAGTTTGCTTCTGAGTAAAAAAATTTACAAAATTTATTTTTATTTTATTTATTTATTTATTTTTTTTTTATTTTTTATTTTTTACGAATGTGAAATAAAATTTGTTTGCTTTATATATAAAATCGTGTCTTTCGTTAATAACTTATTTGTATCTATCATTCAAAATATCCAAGTTGTTAGATATGTATGGAAGCTAGGAGGGGAAATCAATATGCCATAAGATGAAATGTGTTGTAGCTCAAAATCATTTTGGTTCCTTGTGGTTGTTAACCGTTGCTGGGGACAAAAGAGAAACATCAAGGTTGGTTTGTTTTGGTTGTAGTCGAGTTCACAAAGGATCCAACAACATGAAACATGATCAAATAACTAGGTGGGGGTTCGTTTGAGTTTGCTGAGGTTGTTTGGAACTCTAATGGAACAAAGTACTTAGGCAATATATGATTTTTGGCCTAATTGAGCAATTTGAGAACATGACAGTTGGGCTGAGCTTTGATGATCACATGATCGAGTAATTGGGAAAAGACTTGTCACACATGATTCTTTGGTAAGTGCTTAATCGAGACGTGTAAAAATACGGATAGGTTGTTAAGAAAATTTCACAGAAAACGACCCAAAGTAAACGGGCATGAGCTGGTTAGATTAGAAATAAATCTTAAGTCTTTGGGCTCAGATATAGTTGGGCTCGAGTTTTTTTTTTTTTTTTTTTTTTTTTTTTTTTTTTTTTTTTTTTTAATGATAAAGGCCCAATGATAAACAAGGGTGCGTTGGGTTGCTGTTACCAATGTGCCGAGAACTAATGTTTCAAGGGTGTGTTTGGTTTGGCTTTCGTGTGTCCGAAATGTTTAGCCACACGCGTTTTATTATTTCACGATACGTAAAGTTATAGTTGGTACTTGGCTTATATTGTTTGCGATTGTTAGACTATCAAGGTGTGTACAAATGTGGGTGACATTTAGATTAGTAACCATGTTTTGGAAATAAATGCGTCCATTGTTTCATTTACAGTGTTTGGAATGTAATTGAGATTACTGTAGGATTTACAGTGCCTGAGGTTGAAATATAGGAACCACTGTATCACTTACAGTGTCCAAGAAAAGTAGAGGTCACTGTATTTGTTCACAGTGCCTGCTAAGGAAAATAGAGACCACTAGAGTTTGTGATAAATTCAAAGTGGTAAGACATAAGGTTACGAAATTATTTTGAGACCATTGTAATCAGATACAATGTCTGGGAGTTTAGAGGGAGCATCGTGAAATTCACAACGTTAGAGGAATAAGTAGGACCATTGTGTAGTTCATAATGTCTTAATAGTGGATAGAATTATTGTAATCTTATGTGAAATTTGCTATTTCCACAGTTAACCTAACTTGGAAAAATTTCTTTTGAAATGACTATTGTTATTCTTTTATGGTTTGAAATTACACATGGTTTCCAATTACAAGGATCTGTGCGGGTAACCTACCCGTTAAACAAAGAGTTTTGTTGATAACAGATTCTTTACATAAAGATATTCGGATGAGGATTCGGTGTATGTAGAGAAAGTTGTTGAATCCCAGCTTTAGGGGATGAGGAATCTTGTTTGTCCTTGTGTGAGGAATAGTAAACGCAAGTGGCTAGGATAGTAGCCTACCGGCTATTCTTCCTATATATACGCCAGCTTTTCACTCCTCACTCCACACAATTTCTCTCCTCCCAAACTTTTCAAAATGTCTTACACCTACACCGTTCTTGTAATTATGTACGCTGCTGCAGCCATCTTCTTGGCTTACGTCCCAGATGAAAATCTGGAGTCCCTGGCCGAGGTCATATCGCTTCTCATAGCACTCATGGCTTTGGCCGTCAGCGCAGATGAAATATGGGGGTAAGTGATAGTATTTCGATAGGAGTGTTGCTTTGAATCCGTATACTAACACCATGTATTAATGTTTTATTGCATTAATAACTTGTGTATTTTCGTCGTACAGGATATTCAAGGTGTTGCACCCAGTCGTGGTTCTTGCTCTTGCTGGTGTAGCGGTGTTTTTCATTGGCATAGCGGGTCAACCGATTGGTGATGTTATGCCTTTCTTAGTGATATTTGTAATGTTAGCATTACCAATGCTAATCATATCATTATGTATCAATATTTATGGTTTCTAATGAGAGTTATTGATGCGCGTGATGTGTCGTTGCGGTTTAGCAGTTTTAATGCCTACTCAAGTTTTAAATTTATATTTAGCCGACTTATCAATAACACACACACTTAACGAGCAGTGTACCCGGTCAGTATGAATATAATGGTAAGTAGAGTGTCGATCACTAAGAGTGGAACGTATTATCTCGTTATTCTAATCAGTATTTTAATATCCTAACGCAAGGGGTTTCAGCCTGAGAGACTGGCACGATTTGTTTGCAATTAAATAATAAAATAAACCAATAGGCACGAATCAGCAAGTAGCACACACGTACACAGATAAATACTCGAGACAATAAGAGGGCTGTCCTTATGATTAAGTAGATTGTCACTTGTTTTATTGATAGCTTTATATGAAGTGTATGTAGTTAACCCTTTCTCGTTGGTCCTATTCTTATCGGCGAGTAAACCCTTAATGATTACTTATGTCTAAAAGTTATTCCTAAGTGATCAATTTAGTAATAACCGTGGGAGCCACATTATTTTCCGCAGTCAAATGCCCGCAAGCCACTAATAAACACAGAGGTTATCAATGCACTAATAAGTAGTAACCAAAGACATCAACATATAAACTTTAATTGATGGGAAAGCAAGTATTAAAGGGAGTGCAATCTTTCGTTGTCACATTACACAAGCCACCAATCCTGATGAATTAAAGTTTGCTAACACAATAAAACAAAACTACTTAATGAATTAAACACATGCAGCACCTTCTTACAGCTCTTGTATCTTTGATTTGGGTGTGTCTTGTGCTGCCTCCTTGACTGAATTCGTCCTTGGTTTCTCCTGTTCGGTCCTTGGTATTATATGGTCTCTCCGAAATTCGTCTGGTCTTGGGGTATTTATAGTTTCTGTCTAAGGGAAGATGCGGCGCATCTAGTAAGTAGATGCGGCGCATTGACTTAACTTCGCGTGGGGTCCAAGATTATAATATTCAGGAATATTCGTACACCGCCAGAAGATGCGGCGTAACTCCATGATTAGATGCGGCGCATGTCCTCTTGTATCTTGGATCGTATCTGGTGATATCTTAATAGAGATGCGGCGCATGTCATGAGTGAGATGCGGCGCATCTGGAGCAGATTAGTCTTGATCTTCTTCATTTCAGTAGACTCTTAACTTCTTGCATGTTTTGCTCCATAATCAGTCCAAAATCGCTAAGTTTCACCAAATGCTTGTTTTTACCTGAGAATTACAAAAGTAAATGATTAAGTATCAATCCTCATACATAATATAGTAAAACAAGTCAAATTAATAGGATAAATGATAGTAATAAAATGTACTTATTTGAGTTCATCAGTTATGCTGTGTGTTTGATGAATTTTCGTGGTTATCGGTTTCATACTCGTGCCATTACAGATAAAAATAAGCCCACTTATTTATAATTCGTTATTTACATAGAGAGCCGTCTCAAACAATGTAAATAAGGAAATATAAACTTATGGTTCGGCGCTTTACAATTTCTTTATTTAAATAAAAGGCATCCCAATCATTCAAATAAAGACATTGTAAACCGTCCTACTTAAGAATTTCTGATTTAACACTCATACTAATCCACAAAATAATCCATGCACGGATTTTTCGGAAATACAAGAAAAGTAATTTCACATGTATCTATAAAGATATGAGTAAGATAATTAGGGATGGTTGATACGGTACTCGAAATAGTTGGTGAGTATATATATCAATATATTAGAGTGTTGGTGTAGCAAAACTATCTAGAAGTCACATAAGCGTCTAGAGGATGGAAAGCACGGAGAGCGAGAGACTATAAAATGTTTTGTTTGTAAAAGTAGTTATAGTTCGGACCTCATTTAGACCCGTTTCTCTATAACTGTAGCTCTTATACCAATCTGTAACACCCCCAATTTCGTGATACGCAGCGGAATTCAAATTGGGTGTTACTGATGCGTGCGTGCGAGTGCTCTAATTTATACCCACGGTATGTCGTTGTGGTTTTAGCAGTATTCAAGTTTTAAATTTATATTTAGCCGACTTATCAATAACACACACACTTTAACGAGCAGTGTACCCGGTTAGTATGTATATAATGGTAAGTAGAGTGTCGATCACTAAGAGTGGAACGTATTATCTAGTTATTCTAATCAGTATTTTAATATCTTAAGTTAGCTATACAACCTAATTTAACGCAAGGGGGTTCAGCCTGAGAGACTGGCACGGTTTGGTTGCAATTAAATAATAAACTAACTAATAGGCACGAATCAGCGAATAGCACACACGTACACAGATAAATACTCGAGACAATAAGAAGACCTGTCCTGATAGTTAAGTAGCTTGTCACTTGTTTTATTGCTAGTTTTATATGAAGTGTATAGTTCGATGCAACGCACCGAGATTAAGTCCTTTCTCGTTGGTTCTAATCTTATCGTCGAGTAAACCCTTAATGATTACTTATGACTATCCCATTTATCTTTCTTCCTACTTTTCTACAGACGATAGAATGCATAGGCGATCTAATAAATAGGCGAGGAAGGGGCATGACGACCCAAGCAATGCTCAGCTAGACACAGAAGTTATCAATGCACTAATAAAAGTCACCAAAGACATCAACATATAAACTTTAATTAATGGGAAAGCAATTTTAAGGGGAGTTGAAGTGAATGATAACATAACACAAGCCCATCAATCCTGATCAATTAAAGTGTACTAATACAATAAAACAAAACTACTTAATGAATTGAATACATGCAGGACCTTCTTACAGCTCTCGTATCTTTGTTCAAGGTGTGTCTTGTGCTGCTACTTCGACTGAATTCGGCCTAGGGCTTCTGTCCTTCGAATATCGTACGTACCAAAAGTCTCTTAAAGTCGTCTGACTTTGGGGTATTTATAGTTTCTGTCTGAGGTAAGATGCGGCGCATCTAATAAGTAGATGCGGCGCATTGACTTAACTTCGCGTGGGGTCCAAGATTAATATATTCAGGAATATTCGTACACCGCCAGAAGATGCGGCGTAACTCCATTTATGGATGCGGCGCATGTCCTCTTGTATCTTGGCTCGTTTCTTGTGAAATCTGGACAGTGATGCGCCGTATGTAATAAGCAAGATGCGGCGTATCTGGAGCAGAATGTCTTGATCTTGTACATTTCGGTAGACTCTTATCTTCTTGCTTGTTTTGCTCCATAATTAGTCCAAAATCGCCAAGTTTCACCAAATGCTTGTTTTTACCTGAGAATTACAAAAGTAAACATTAACGTATCAATTCTCACAGATAATATAATAAAATAAGTCAAATAAATAGGATAAATGATAGTAATAAAATGTACTTATTTGAGTTCATCAAATATCCCCCACTTGAACTTTACTTGTCCCAAGTAAACCTTAGAATTAATCTTATGAAAATGTATCCTAAAAGATATTAGGATTTATTTTTATATTTAAGCATGTATTCATTTTTGTCATAATCACACAACCAAACACTTAACGAATTAGAAGTAAAATAAAATATTTTGATAAAAGCAAATCTAATCGTTTAACTGTCCAGTCGTGACGAATATTCTATCATAAGCTTGGCAAGTATACACATCTCCCCCACTAAAGCCAAGGAATAACAAGTCTAAAGTGGTAAAAAGGGTTTGTAGGTTTAAGGGTTAATCATTCTCCTTAATCTCTATCGATCTCAAATTCCAGAAAAGGCGACAATATCACAAATACATGATCGAATCCACGAACACGATACTTGCAATTGCTCAAATCCTTAACTCGAATAGGCTAAAGATAGGACCAAGTAATCTTCACCAATAATATTATATCAAAAAGGGCGACAAAATCATAAATACATAGCCGAATCCACGACTACGATACTTAAGATTGCTCAAATCCCTAATCTCAATAAATCAAAGGTTTGGATAAAGAATAATATAGGGTATGGATAATATTTGGGATACAAATTGGTGTAAAATGAAAAATAAACGAAACAAATAAATTAAAATCCTAAGTGTGGTTAATCACTATCCCAACCATCCCATGAATAAGACTCATATCATTGAATAACTCACGCTTTAACACTTGAAACACACGCTTTAGGTAGACACGAATTATACTCAACAAGATCTCAATCAAAGAATATCCTTTAGTTGGCGTTCCCATAACGTTCAACTCCCATTCAATCCATAGATATAATATACAACAACTAGTGGTGATATCGACCACTTAATACAAAACTTTACATAAGTTGGTTAAAACAAACATCCAACTCTTCCTTTTTCTTTTTCTTTTCTATTTTTTTCGATTTTTTTTTTTTTTTTTTTTTTTTTTTTTTTTTTTTTTTTTTTACTTGAAACATAAACATAGATGTATAAAATTTCACCACATCACTATAATGATAACTCTGGATAATTTTTCCCTACTTTTCATAACTTCAGAAATAACGGTAATAGTGAAAGTAGTAAACACACGAAAAAAAAGACTCAAAATATACAATATTTACTTTCACTCCAATTGCATTGTGCAATTTCCCGACCTAACCAAAGATAATTAATTACGCACGCGAACACAGGTAATGTAAGGAAACACACTTTGCCTAAAGCAATTAACCAACCACAGATTTTAATCTACAGGGTAGGCTAAGGTGTAAGGGTGTAACGAAACATTTTAACAAAGGTGTAAGAAACGAAAGGAATGGCTCTGAGTGTTTTTCTAGGGGTATCTTACTCTAAAAATGAGAGTAACAAAAGGGTTTATACGGGGGTTAACTAACCAGTGTAGTTAGCTAATAACACATAACATATAATAGGCTATTTAGGTGTAATCCTAGAATTTTACCAATTTAGACAAGTCATTCCAATTATATAAATAATACTTATTATGGTGGTCTCGAATAGTATACAAGCCAAGTTCTAAAGTTTACAAGTCACCGGCACACTCATAGATTTGTGAATTTTGAAAAATCACAATTTTTGAAAATAACGTCATGTGTGCAGCTATGCAACTTAGATCTTAAACAAAAACATGCTAAAAATTTTAAATTTTGATATATTAAGCACACTTTAAGCATAATTTAAAAGTTTAGGACAAGTAAGTGCTAAGTGTTCTAATTCTCCAATCCCCCCACTTAAGTTAAACAACGTCCTCGTTGTTTGTATAAAAGATTAAAAACTGAAAAATAAAAGAATTAGAACAGAAAAACTCCCCTGAGATTTGCTCGGTATGATCCTCCATTATTAGTATAAGAGCAAAAATCAACTTTCTTGTGGATGAGAACGTTTAAGCTTCATAATTGACGTATCCACAGGAAATGCAGGAATCTATAATACCATCAAGGCTTTAAACACACCTAAGTTAAGAAGGTTCAAACTTGCATAATACATTAGTAGTTAGCAAAAATAAAACATAAAAATTAAAACTGAAAATCATTAGGTCAGTCGATGCGCCGTATCTTATGAAAAAAGATACGCCGTATCGAGCCTGGAATAATTACGAATCAGAATAGAAGATGCGCCGCATCCTTAACCAGGGATGCGCCGCATTAAAATAAACTGATAAAAAGTTTTAAAGTCAAAAGTAAAAATGCAGAAAAATAAAGTAAGATATGACCAGTGCAGGAGATGCTTCGCATCTTGGGATTTAGATGCGTCGTATCTGCTGCGGCCTGACTGACTCGACACAGAACATAAAAATTTTCTCCGGGTTGTCTCCCGGTAAGCACTTGTCTTTATTCCAGAGTCTTCAAGTTAGACTCACGTTCAGCTCTTTATTCAGTTCTTGTCACGGTCCATCCTTCTTCCTCTTTCTCTTCAGAAAAATAATCAAGCTCAAATAAACTTGAAATATCAAAGCTTTTTGTGATGAAAAGTCTTTTAAGCGAATGAAAGACTCGTTCAGGATCTTCGAAAGGTTGAATCAAGTTCTTCGTAGAACTCCTGGTCATGCACTTCCTGAAATCAACACAAAAACATCAGTAGGGTATGCTCAAGAAAGTAATATATCAGAAAATTAACAACGAAAACGGAATACGAAAAATTAAAGTTACTGATATCTGCAGACGATGCGCCGTATCCAAAAAGTTGGATACGTCATATCTTACAATCGTTAAAATTTAATCAGACTTTATTCAGAAAATAAATACGCCGCTTAGAAATTAGAATGCGCTGTATCAGTTTAATTATCAAAAATCGATATACTTATTAAAATTAAATGCGTCGTATTAACAAAAGTTAATGCGCCGTATTTTCGTTACGTTTCAAAATATAAGATTTTTGATTCAGAAGATACGCCGTATCGACAGAGATCGATGCGTCATATCTGTTTAATAATTCGAAAACTGTTTTTAATTAAAATAATAGATGCGCCGTATCTGCTAAAGCAGATGCGTCGTATGGCGTTATCGCTTGAAAAAAAATTTCTTATTAAAAACAGAATACGCCGTATCTTAGGGAAAGATGCGTCATATCGAATTAATTAAACGCGTTGTATTTTATAAAAATTAAACGCAATACGCCGTATCAATGAAATGATGCGCCGTATCAATGAAAATAGATGCGCCGTATCGTTTGAATAAGCTCAGTACAACGATAGCAGAACACAGAAAATACGAAAAATAAAAACAAATAAAAACAAACGAAAACAAACAAAAATAAAAGAAAACAAATAACATACAAAACAAAAAATATGCAAATAATACAATGAATGCAAATTAATCTAATATACAACACAGTTAGCGGTTAGATTAAAAATTAAAAAGAAAAACCTAATTAAAATACTAATCAAATTAACAGATAATAACAATTCACTCCCCGGCAGCGGCGCCAAAAACTTGATGCGTGCGTGCGAGTGCTCTAATTTATACCCACGGTATGTCGTTGTGGTTTTAGCAGTATTCAAGTTTTAAATTTATATTTAGCCGACTTATCAATAACACACACACTTTAACGAGCAGTGTACCCGGTCAGTATGTATATAATGGTAAGTAGAGTGTCGATCACTAAGAGTGGAACGTATTATCTAGTTATCTAATCAGTATTTTAATATCTTAAGTTAGCTATACAACCTAATTTAACGCAAGGGGGTTCAGCCTGAGAGACTGGCACGGTTTGGTTGCAATTAAATAATAAACTAACTAATAGGCACGAATCAGCGAATAGCACACACGTACACAGATAAATACTCGAGACAATAAGAAGACCTGTCCTGATAGTTAAGTAGCTTGTCACTTGTTTTATTGCTAGTTTTATATGAAGTGTATAGTTCGATGCAACGCACCGAGATTAAGTCCTTTCTCGTTGGTTCTAATCTTATCGGCGAGTAAACCCTTAATGATTACTTATGACTATCCCATTTATCTTTCTTCCTACTTTTCTACAGACGATAGAATGCATAGGCGATCTAATAAATAGGCGAGGAAGGGGCATGACGACCCAAGCAATGCTCAGCTAGACACAGAGGTTATCAATGCACTAATAAAAGTCACCAAAGACATCAACATATAAACTTTAATTAATGGGAAAGCAATTTTAAGGGGAGTTGAAGTGAATGATAACATAACACAAGCCCATCAATCCTGATCAATTAAAGTGTACTAATACAATAAAACAAAACTACTTAATGAATTGAATACATGCAGGACCTTCTTACAGCTCTCGTATCTTTGTTCAAGGTGTGTCTTGTGCTGCTACTTCGACTGAATTCGGCCTAGGGCTTCTGTCCTTCGAATATCGTACGTACCAAAAGTCTCTTAAAGTCGTCTGACTTTGGGTATTTATAGTTTCTGTCTGAGGTAAGATGCGGCGCATCTAATAAGTAGATGCGGCGCATTGACTTAACTTCGCGTGGGGTCCAAGATTAATATATTCAGGAATATTCGTACACCGCCAGAAGATGCGGCGTAACTCCATTTATGGATGCGGCGCATGTCCTCTTGTATCTTGGCTCGTTTCTTGTGAAATCTGGACAGTGATGCGCCGTATGTAATAAGCAAGATGCGGCGTATCTGGAGAAGAATGTCTTGATCTTGTACATTTCGGTAGACTCTTATCTTCTTGCTTGTTTTGCTCTATAATTAGTCCAAAATCGCCAAGTTTCACCAAATGCTTGTTTTTACCTGAGAATTACAAAAGTAAACATTAACGTATCAATTCTCACAGATAATATAATAAAACAAGTCAAATAAATAGGATAAATGATAGTAATAAAATGTACTTATTTGAGTTCATCAGTTACTTCATGGCACAACAGTTGAATAGTAGAAAACGATCACCAATTTAGTCGTTTTAAAAGATTTATCATTCGAATATCAGAGTTTACAAAATAAGGTCCCAGTGGTTTCAAAGTTTATTAAATAGGTTTTCGAATGATAATAAAATTTATAGCCTTCATAGTATCCGTGCTTCTCCGTGCCATCCTTGCTTATTATGGACCTAAGATAAACACATGCTAAAAGCGTCAACACAAAGGTTGGCGAGTTCATAGAGTTTGTAAGTAAAAACTGTTGATTTCCAAAATCAAAGAGTTTGTGAGTCCATAACAGTTGTAAATAAACAGTTGATTATCGAAGTCAAAGGGTGAGTAATACCATAGTATTTATAGTTAAACCAGTTGATCGTCAAAAATCAAAGTGTGAGTGAATCCATAGAGTTGGCATAAAATCAGTTGATTATCAATAGTTCCAAGTTTAGGTAATAATTGTAATAGATACAATTATTAATAAAATAAGCGATGGGTTACGATATTATACACCCATAGTTGGTTTGTTATGAAGTAAGTGGTGGGTTAAGTTGTTATACACCCATAGTTGGTTTGGTTGCCCTAAATGGGTCAACACAAAATAGTTATTGTTTGCCAAGTAGTGATTTTCTGCTATATAGTAAATACAAGTTCAAGTTTGATAAAATAATGGCAATACTGTATCATGACTATAGTATCGTTCTATTGCCCTAAGCCTCATGAAACTCAACGTTTAACAGGCATGAAAAATGATGTAAAGTAAATAGGCCCTCGGGATAGGTATTTACCAATAACCTATAAGTTTGTTTAAATAAAGTGCGCTTGGGTGGCTCATCCTAGCAGACCCAAACGGGGATTGTCAGTCCCAAATAGATCTATTCACAATTATTTACGTTCACTCGCAAGTGATTAAGGTTCATGATATGAGGGACTTCGAACATGGCAATAAAGGTAAACTTAAGCAATAGTGAATCAGGTATAGCATATAGTTGAAAATCACTTGTGATCATGTTTATAATAGATACCTCTCTATGAGATATAAAAGCGTATAAAATGGATTCATAAGTTCAAAAGTTTATCACAAAAGTTTATATTGCCCTTGTAAGTAAAAGCAAGTATTACGTTTCAATAACAAGTAGAGTGGTTTATCAACTGAGTATAATGTTTAAGGTAAACTAGTAAAGTTTATATGTAAACGAGCATGTATCTCCCCCAAAGTATTTATAAAACATTTATAAAAACGGGGCTAAGAACTCACGGTAATCCGTGAAAGTTTCTAAAGTACTTGTATAAGTAAATGAGTATAGTTTGAGCATGTATCTCCCCCAAAAGTAGTTCAAAACGTATAAAAAGTAGGGGCTATGAACTCACCTTGAGTTGTCAACGATTGAGTTGAGTTGTTGGTTGGATAGAGAATTCAGAACGGTTTCACACACAACCTGGATAATAATAACGTTTGAGTATTCGGCTTAGCATGAATAACGAACGTGATATGAGGAATCGTATGACGATTTGATCGGTGATGTGAGTGTGAATGGTTTAAGAGGTTTGGAGTTCAAGAATAATATTCTAACAATATTATTCAGAAGTCATGAGGATTGTTGTTCCGAAATGGGTGGAACGAAATGTTGGTTCAAAATCGTTAAGATCGTTATATAATGTATACTTAATTATTCGTGTTCAAGTTTGGAATATTACAAAATATGAGGGTAAATGGTAAAAATTCATTTCTTTGATTTAGAATATGTTATTGTATTGATCAGCCTCTGATGTTTCATAAAAATTACATTTTAAACCCTAACGGTATAGGTTTGCACTGTTAGTCCCTTGTTAACCAAAAGTTACATTTTTGGTCCATATTTAACCCAATGATAAACTGAGTTTATACTTTAATATAAAATCATTTTTCACCCTAAATATTCTGTTTTGACAGGTTCAGATCCTAGTTTTTAACAAGTTGGCAAAAACAGTCCCTCTAAGTGAAAATGTTTACATTTTTAGTCCAAAACGCATAAAAACTTGTGGAAAAATTCTACAAAAATTTTCAAAGCTTATTTAGGCTTATTAAAGCTTAAGTCAACTGCTTGTTTGACCAGAATGTTTAAAATCCATTATTGGGCCTTAATGAGCCAAAATAAAAGCCATTAAGAATTTTAGAGGCGAGGGCATGAATATTCTTTTGGGTTTATACTTGGGCCATTTTTGTGATTCTAAAAATGTTTTGTATGGGTCTAGTGGGCTGGTCTAACGCCAGTTCTTATTGGGCTTTTGTTTGGCCCAGTCCGAAACATATAAGATTTTTCTAATTTAATTCTGTTACCACATTTGCGATGGCAGTTTCAAAATGGTCATATTTGAGTGACGGGTTCACGTTATTTTTAGAAACTCAAAACATGAAATGTTTAGTGTTCTAGGCCGTTAATGAGATGGTGCAAAAATATTGTGTGGTCGCGTTTACAGTTTCGAAGGTATGATGTGTGTTTGTTGCCTGGTTCGCTTGGTTTGAAGAAAAACTGAAAACTCAAAATTCACCCAAGTGTTGTAAGCCAGTCAAGGGCTTTTGCTTTGTACGATTTTAAGAGCTTTTTAAAGCTTTTCGTGAAAAGTTTCTAAAACGAAAAATAAAGTTTATCATGTTGATATTCGAACTGAGCAAAAACATATGTGTGTCATATGTATATATTCGAAAATACAAAGCCTCCAAGGTGACTGTTTGTGACGTTATTAATACTCAAAACACTTAGAAAAATTTCGAAGTGTTTTTGTTTTGAGTTTTCACGTGTTCAAGGCTAGTTCAAAAATGGTTTTGTTTTCGTAACAAGTGAGTGCATGAGGGTGTCATGTGCGTTTATACATGATCTTGGGTGGCTTAACAACCGAATGAAACATGGTTCGAACTAGAGAAACCAAATGTACACGTAAAAATAAATCAACAAATATATACGTTCAACACATATACTCGAATTGAATTATATTGAGATATGAGTTGAAATGAATCAAAACTGAGTTTAAGGAACTTACAAACATTTGAAAATTTGAATGAGGCTGAGTAGGAGAGGACTTGGATGGTTGAGAAAACTGGTGCTCGATCAAAAAGGATGAACTTGATCACGTTTTAACTCCAACTTGCAATACGTTTCAAGTGAGCTTAGACTGAGTTGTTTCTGGTCTTTGTGGCGTTTGAATGGAGTTGTTATGACTATGTATTGTATGGTGAGAGTTTAAGAGTGAGTGTGAAGTGTGTGTGTGTGAGCTCTTATACGTATATATAGACCCAAAGGGAAAAGAAATACAAGTTGCAAGTGGTTTCAGTTAGAGTTAATTCAGGTACTCAAGTAAGGAGTTGAGTGTGTAAGAGAGGTTGAGTGTGGTGTGTAAAAGTCATCATGATCTATTGTCTTGTTCTTGCTTGTCTAGGAATCGATTCCACATGAAATATCAAGGGTCGGTTTGGTTTGTAGCACATGGGTGAAAATGATGAAAAGAGTTTTAATACAATCGTCCTTGTGGTGGTTCGAGCAGAAGAAAAAAAGAATATGAATCATGCTTTGTTGTTTGCTTTCGTTTGGTGTATTTGAAAGGTAAATCAAGATTCCAAAACGTGATAATTTTAACTTGTGGGATGACTTGAGTGTGTAAGTAAACTTGATGATGGTTGTTTTGATACTTTTGGCAGCCGGTAAACACCAAACAAAAGGAGACAAATTGATTTTTAGAGGTTTTAGGTGGTTCGTGGGTATGTTCCAAGGGTCAAGGTGATATAGAAAACGTTTCCAAGTTTGTTTGTGGCTCGTTAAAGTCCTCAAGGGGTCAAGCAACTTAGCAGCGTGACCAGAACCATGTGTGGCTCATATGGTGTGGTTTTTAGAGTCGAACGTTGATGAAAATTAGGCTAGTAACTGAGCGAATAGTTCCAAGTGGTTTGTACCACTCGATTCTCAACTGGAAGGATAATCGAGTTGGGCAAAGATATGCTGGAGTCTTTAAACTAGATCGTGAGATAATTTGTCAAAGTAAGTCGGGTATAGAATGTTTCTAAAACAAGTTTTTATAAATAAAATTTAGTTCTGAGTTTTTGGTCGATCTAAGATACGTGGGTCGAGCTTTGGTTGATTTTAAGTAGGTAAATGTTCGAGTTAGGATGTGATGTTTGTTTCACTCGATTCTTGGCTGGGATGAGAATTGAGTTGAGCAAAATAGTGATATGGTTGTTAAGTCGAGTCGAGAGAAAAGGTGGCAAAGCAAACGTGCCTCGTTAGAATTTTATATAAGTTAGAATTTCATATAGAATTGTGTTGGGTTGGGTTTGTGTCGTGGGCTGGCCCAAGAAGAAAAAGAAAAGAAATAATAATAAGGGTCCATTTGGTGAGTTTGTTTTGTAGTATTTTTGGGTCGAGGCCCAATGGGTTTAGCAGTCCATTTGGGTATTGGGTCGAGGCCCAATATCGTTACTGAGTATTTGTGGAAATTTTGTGAGCTCGGGAATTTATTTGATCGCGTTTTGTTAATTGACGAGACGTATAAACGTTAAATATTAAATGTTGTAATTTAATTCGCGATTACTAGACTATCAAGGTTCGCACAAATGAGGGTGACATAAAGAATGTGCGAACGTGTTACGACGTTTAGATTATCATAGTTGAATAAAAGCAAAAATTTATCCCGTAAAAATGGTTAATTAAATCGTGACGATAGATTACTCTCATTAATCATTTATAATTAGGTGGGAAATTTTACGGGATATTACAGCTAATACTTCCATCACTTGCTACAATTGTGGGGGTAATGGTCACATGGCAAATGCATGCCCCAAACCACGAACTATGGGTAGTGCATACCATCAAGAAGCTCTTCTCATGGCACTAAAGGATGAAAAGGCCAGTGGAATGTTGACAGGTAAAGAGCAGAATTTTATGGCAAATGTCTACTCCGATGATGAAATGGAGGATCTGGAGGCTAATGCTGCAGTCATGTTAATGGCCAACATGCAGGAGATGAACATGACCGAGACAGGCCAGTTATATGACTCCGATGGCTTATCTCAGGTATCTGAAGCCGATTGTCTAATTCATGAAATTGCATCACCATCTGTATCTACGTCTGCACAAGATGATTTTGCTCAACATGAATCATCATTCTCATCTTCAGACAATGATCAAATAAACACAGTGGTTACCTTTGATGATGATCAAATTAACCCAGTAGTTTCTCTTTGATGATTCTTTTGACGATGAAATTTCTGAACATCTTGAGCAAAATGATCCCATGCAAGATTCGGATTCAGAAATCATGACCTTATTGCTTGCCACCCAATCACAATTGAATGCACATAAATCCCAGATGGATAAATGCAATGACATTAACAAAAACTTGAAAGCCAAGGTTGCACTGTTAACAAAGGACCTTAAGTGCTATAAGCAACAACTTTCAAATTATGAAAATCAAGAAAAACGTGAGAAAAGTTTTGAGATTGCATTCCAAGAGTCATACGTTAAAGTACAAAATTTGGAACATCAAATTCGTGAACTGACCATTTCCAAGAATGAAACAATTTCACAAAAGGATCAAGAAATATTTGATTTTCAAAAACAGGTTGACATTCTCCAATCGGAAATTTCAAAAACAAAAACAGAATTGTCAACTTGTCAAACAAATTTTTCTGAATACAAAGAAGCTTCAAGGAAACGTGCCGATTCATATCTTGAAGAAATTGTGACATTGGAAGGCAAACTTATGGATTTTCAAAACGTGGTTTATAAAGCGGGTAATTCTGTAACAGCTCTTCGAAACCTAACTGTCAAACCAAATCCTCGCGGATATGGATTTGCAATCGGATGTGATCAACCTCGTTTTTTAAACAAAGCACTCGAGTCAAACCCTAAGTTGTACAGTGCCGAATTGTTGTTTGATGATACGTTTCAACGTGTGGTTGTTTATAGTACTGAAGAGGAAGAAGAACATTATATCGAGTGTCGATCAAAGATGAGTCATGTCAAATATAACAAACCATATGATTATTCGAAAGCACCTCATATTAAAGAATCTTTTGTACCTCAAAAAGAGAAATCTTTACAACCGTGCTCTTTAAATGAAATAAATACTTCATCTGAAGTTGCTCCAGTTACCATTGTTGCCCAAATCAATGGTCCATTACCAAGTCAAGGTGATAATGAACAAATGTCAAAAGAATGTCGCGTTCTCAAATATTTTAAAACATTTATGGAAGACATTCAACTTTTGGAAAACGCTATTGAAAGAAATTCTGAAATCAAAGTCTCCACTTTTCTATCTCCTTATGAGAAGGAAAAGCGAGAAGTTTTTCAAAAACAATTCTTGCCACTTGTTAATCACCTGCGAATTTGTGCAACTCAATGGGAACATGATATCCAATCAGAAGTTGTATCAATGATGAGTATTTTCAATGCAAAAGATGTCAAAATTGCAAAACAAAAAGGTCAAAAGAAAGCTTTAGAAAAAGATGTTGATCGACTCTTGATACAGGTTCTCAGCTATGATGTGATATATGTGATAATGAATTCGATTTATTTGTCATGTCATGAATTGCTTGTTGATGATCACTGTGATGAACTTGAGACAATGAGAATTGAGAATGAAAATCTGAGAAAAGAAAATGAGCGACTCAGACAAATCAGTGATGATGTGGAAACCAAATGCGTGAAAGAAATTTTCAAAATTCGTCAAACACTGGATAAGTGTCAGGCTCAAAGTATTCAGTTTAAGTTAGCATTACAAAGTCAAAAAGAATATTTGTCTTCTCAAAATGTTTGTGTTTCAACACATCAAAAACGTATTTGGAAGTCTATGATCAAAACTTCAAGAGGTATGTAAAATACACATGTCCCTTTTTCTTTCTCATATTCTCAATTATAATATATTATCAGTAACAACATGCATTTACTTACATCATCTACGGACTATTAGGTGTGCACGGCATGGACATTGGGTTTTGAATCAATAGGCGCTCACACACATCATGTTATGTTCGAGACAATCAATATTAGATTCGCCAACGCTTGGACGTTTGTTAGTATAATTGTAACAAACTCAATTGCTTATCGGATAATTGACGCATTGTCTCATTCTTTCTTTCATATATTAAATGGAACATGTTTACGTTATCAATTTTCTTATCATCTCATTTCCTTATTTCTTTAAAAAAATACCCGGTGTTAGCAGGTCAATAAGCTAGTACTACTATATAATGGATTTAGGACATTTTAAATAAGGAAGTCTTAAAATACTAAGACCAAAAGCATTTCTTATAATGGAAGGATTTGTGTATACTACTTCTAATACACAAATAAATCTCTCTATTAAATTTAAGACTTACAAGTCTACAAGAATAATGTACACTACTTCTAATGCACAAATGAATCTCTTTTTAATCTTAAATTTATGACTTACAAGTCTACAAGCTTAATGTACAAAACACAAAATATTCTCTCCTCAATTAATGTTGTAAATAAAATAATTAATTGAGTTATTAAAACACCCCTTATATAAGTAATACAACTTTTAAACCTTAGGGTACAACACTTTACAATACAACAACATTCTCTTTCTTAGTTTAAATGAGCAATTAATCCAATTTTCAAATGTATACAAATGCTAAAGCAAAAGGTACAATTAACTTTTGCACAATTAGATTCATAAATTATCTGGTTAATAAATACAATTAATGAAGTTATTAAAACACCCCTAACATGTGAATACAAATTATCAAGCATATTATACAACCAACTTAAACACAATTTCTCCATTAAATGCCCACTAATACAAATAATAAAGCATATTATATAAAGGGCAAATGACACAAAAAGGCATCAAAGTTAGGGTCCATTTCCAATCAAGGTATCCAACTTTTTTTCTTGCATAAAAAGGTTCCCAACTTTTTTTTTTTTTTTTTTTGCGGATTTGGGTTTTTTACTAACGGGCGTTAACTCATTTCGTTAGTAAGTTACATGTTTGGTCCTCGAGGTCGTTAACTCAGTTCATGCAACATCCAAAAACAATTTCGAATTTTTTTTTACAGTCCTCGAATTCTTATACTCATTTCATGCAACATCAAAAAAAAAAAATCGAAAAATATTTAAAAAAAAATTATCAAAAAAATATTTTCTTAAAATATTTATATATTACTTTTTAAATTACTTTTTTATTTGGAAAAATATTACTTTTTTAAAATATTTTCGAAAAAAATATTTCGAAAAAAAAATTTGAAAAAATTAAAAATATTTTCGAAAATTAAAAAAAAAAAAGTTAAAAATATTTTTAAAAAAAATTAAAAATATTTTGGAAAATTTAAAAAAAAAGTAAATTTAAAAAAAAAAAAATAAAAAAAATATTTCCAAAAAAAAAAATTCGAAAAAAAATTTTTCGAAATACTTTTTAATTTTTTTTTTAATTTTTTTTTAAAAATTAAAAATATTTTCGAAAAAATACTTTTGTTTTTAAAATTTCGAACTTTTTTTTTTTAATTTTTTTTTCAAATATTTTTTGAAAATTTTTTTTCGAAAAATTTTTTTTCGAAATATTTTTTAATTCTTTTTTAATTTTTTCGAACAAATTTTTATTATTTTTTTTAAAAATTTCGAACTTTTTTAAAAAAAAATTTCGAAATTTTTTTAAAAAAAATTCGAACTTTTAATTTTTTTTTTTTTTTTTTTTTTTTTTAAATTTCAAACTTTTTTTTTAACTTTCGAACTTTTTTTTTTTAATTTTCGAAAATATTTTTTTATTTTTTTTTTTAAAAAAAATCGAACTTTTTTTTTTTTAATTTTCTAAAATTTTTTTTCGAAATATTTTTTCGAAAATATTTTTAAAAAGTAATATTTTTCGAAAAAAAAAAAGTAATTTAAAAAGTAATATATAAATATTTTAAGAAAATATTTTTTTGATAATTTTTTTTAAATTTTTTTTTTTTTTTTTTTTTTTTTTTTTTTTTATGTTGCATGAAATGAGTATAAGAATTCGAGGACCAAACATGTAAAAAAAAAAATTCGAAATTGTTTTTGGATGTTGCATGAACTGAGTTAACGACCTCGAGGACCAAACATGTAACTTACTAACGAACTGAGTTAACGCCCGTTTGTAAAAAACCCAAATCCGCCAAAAAAAAAAGTTGGAAACCTTTTTATGCAAGAAAAAAAGTTGGATACCTTGATTGGAAATGGACCCTAACTTTGATGCCTTTTTGTGCCATTTGCCCTTATATAAATTATTCAAACACAAAAACAATAATTTAAGAAATACAAGTAATAAAGCTAATATTACAAAATGATTTCCATACATTTTATTCTACTGCACATATTTCTAATCCAACCTTGATTTGTTTAAAACAACATGTATATAAAACACGTTTCGAGTCAGGTAACTGGTGATATTTAAAAATAAAAACAGAGAAAGAAATCGAACCGCGATAAGATGATTTATCCGATTTCTGGTTTTTTTCGAATTCGATTTCTTAGTTATCGTTTTTGCGGTTTCGGATTGAACGGGTCGGGTCGGTTTGTCGATTTCACATATTTTTTTAACACCCGTATCCATAAAACTTAGCTTTATATGAATCAAATAGATATTTTGAACGACGAAAAAATATTGCTCACTAAAATATTTATTATCATAATTGTATAATGAAAAATAATGTCATTAGTTAAATAGTTCAAATACGTCACATAAAATTCTTGATACCCTAAATTTATTGTCAAAAAGAACATAATAATCCCGAAATTTCTTATTTCAGGGTACCCGCCGCCGCAACGCACGGGTACCCTACTAGTATGCATGTATGGATTTCAATGATGGATAAATACAAACATAGCACCGAGCTAAAAACATGTGAGTCCATTGTTTTTAGGGGTGTTTGGAGGTGGTTTTGAAACCTGTTATTATTAACGTTTGTATAAAAATATGTGCATAGTTATTTACCTAGTTGTGTGTAAAAAGGTTAATAACCGGTAACCTGAACCGGCTATATTTTCATAATGTGAAGGCATACATGACTCACTCAGCGGTTGTTCCTATAGGGGTGCCAAGAATTGAACCTTGACCTTGTGCTTGTTGTGTCTAAAGATGCCCTGGCCCATTAGCTTAGGTACGCACCATTGTCATATAGCAATTAGTGTTTAAACATTTTACAAGTGTTTTTATTTATAGGATAATCAAACAAGTAGATTTAACCTTGGCAAACTCAACTAATACGACTTATATATGTTAAGAGGTGAGTTATTTTAAGGACTAAGGTTTTGTTACATACTGAGAGACAAATCCCCATCATCGATCTAATTTGATCTAATGGTGAGGATTAACCTAAGACTTAATATGAAAACCTAAGTCCATGTTTTTTTTTTCCCTTATTCTTTGTCTTTTTGTCTTTCTTATTTATTCACTTAAATTTTTTTTTTTTTTTTTTAATTTTAATTTTTATTTTTTTTTGCCTTTTTTTTAATTTAATTCACGTTTTTTTTAAATCAAGGCCTTTTTTTTAAAATTTATAAATTCAAGATTTTTTTCACTTTATTACGTTTTGTCCGTTTTCATCCGTTTTCGTCCGTTTTCATACATTTTCGCCGGTTTTTGTAAGTTTTCAGACGTTTTGTCCGTTTTCATACGTTTTCGTTCGTTTTCATAAGTTTTGGCATTTTTTATACGTTTTCAGACGTTTTGTCCGTTTTCATACGCTTTCGTCCGTTATTTTACGTTTTCGTCTGTTTTCAGATGTTTTCATCCGTTTTTATACGTTTTCGTCTGTTTTCAGACTTGTTCATACGTTTATATACGTTTGTCCGTTTTCATACGTTTTTCGTCCGTTTTTATATGATGTTGTCTGTTTTTATACTTTTTCATCCGTTTTTATACGTGTTTGTCCGTTTTCATACATTTTCATATGTTTTGTACGTTTTCGTCCGTTTTCAGACATTTTCGTCCATTTTTATACATTTTTGTACATTTTCAGATGTTTTCGCCTGATTTCCAACATATTCGACCGTTTTCTTACTTTTTCACCCGTTTTTAAATGGTTTCGGCCATTTTCAAACGTTTTCATACGTTTCTGTGATATTCTGTGATACTCAAAATATCACAAGTGATATTCTGTGATACTCAAGTGATATTCTGTGATACTCAGAATATCAGATATTCAGAATATCACAAGTGATTTTTTGAATATCACATGTGATATTCAACTAATGTTTTGTAACATAAAAATCATAAGTGATATTCTGAATATCACAAGTGATTTTTAACTAATGTTTTGTAACATGAAAATCACTTGTGATATTCAGAATATCGCAAGTGATATTCAGAATATCGCAAGTGATATTCTGAATATCACAAGTGATTTTCAACAAATGTTTTGTAACATGAAAATCACAAGTGATATTCTGAATATCATAAGTGATATTCAGAAAATTACAAGTGATATTCAGAATATCACAAGTGATTTTCACGTTTTTTTTATTCACGTTTTTTTTTCATTGTCAAACGTTTTCGTCTGTTTTCATACGTTTCTGAATATCACAATTGATATTCTTAATATCATAAGTGATATTCTGAATATCACAGAAAATCACTTGTGATATTAAGAATATCAATTGTGATATTCAGAAACATATGAAAACGAATGAAAACATAAGAAAACGAACGAATACGTATGAAAGCGTAAAAATACGTCTGAAAATGGACGAAAACGTATTAATTATGGATGAAAACGAACGAAAATATATGAAAACGTATAAAAACTGTCAAAAACGTATGAAAACTGCTAGAAATGTATGAAAACAGACGAAAATGTCTGAAAGCGGACAACAATATGTAAAAACGGACGAAAACGTATAAAAATGTATGAAAACGGACAAAAACGGACGAAAACGTATAAAAATGGATGAAAACATATGAAAACGGACAAAAACGTCTGAAAAAAACGGACGAAAACTTACAAAAACGGATGAAAACATCTGAAAACAGACGAAAACGTAAAAAAAAGGCTACAACACCTGATTCACCTGCTCTTTTGAAAGACAAACATCAAGAGACTGAAATACATCAAGTGCTACAACGTCCGGATTTTCCTGCTTTCTTGAAGGACAGTTGATTAAATATATGTTTCTTTTGCTCGTTGAAAATTCAAAAATCCTTTTAATTGTTTGAGTTTTAATTCTGTGGTAACTTGGATTTAGTTATTGAACATTGGCAATTGAATGTCATCTAATTTGTTCATGTTAACTACTATCTGTTTGATTCCTTGATAAGTAATATTGTTTTGGGTTTGATTTGAATATTGCCGTGGCGGATATACTTAAGGTAGATGTTTTGAAACTGCCTTTTACTTTTTTTTATTCGGATATGCAAGCACATACCCTTTGAGCACCATCTATAACGTTTTTTTTGTTTGTTAAAAGTCGCATACTTTTGACGGATTTCTGATTCCGCCACAGATATCACCAAGAACCTTTTGAAGAATCTGTATTTACCAGTTGTACTTGTGCGTGTAATGGTCATGTTTTTACATCCGATCCTCCACCATAGGAACAATGGTCTAAGCTTGTATTTATATGCATGTTCTGAAAAAAAGTCGATTTATATCAATCCTTACGGCATGACTTGAGCTTACTAGTATTACTTTTTGTTCGTTTTATTACATACGAGTTTATCGTAGGACATGAGTATGTGAACAATTTATAGTTACGAAGGAGTTCATTTAAACTTCGACAAATTTCAGCCCCCCCCCCCAAGATAAATGTTCAACTTCCGCCACTGATTACAAGTGACGTAAAGAGTGTTACAAAGGTTAAAAAATCACTCAACCCAACTAATAATGTTTACTTTTCTAGGTCTAGTAGGGATCCATGTATATGAGAAAAATTTAATGTCACTGAGGAAGAGATCTTTCTTTGGCTTTTCTCTTGAGAAGATGCACTCTTTTTTGAGTTTCCAAAGAGCCCAAATGGAGGTAAGGACAACAGTACCATCGAACACGACCGAACATTTACTTGACATATTGCCTCTTTCCGCTAAAGAATATTGGACCTTTAATGTTATAAAAGCAAAGTTTAGGGATGCTTAGTATATATTAGTATTATGTATTTATGTAAACCGGAATGTATTGGGCTGGATCATAAGAACCGGTATTAACGGTTATTTGTTTAGGGTTATGTCAATTACTTTCATTGAAACGTTGTGTCTTTTGAAATGAAGCATCATTTCATTTTGTATATATAGGTATAGATTCTGTAAACGAATTCATTCAATTAATAAGTATATTTCATTCTTTGTTATAAACAAAAGGAGATTATTTTCTGCACTTTCTTTTCGCATAACTGCTGTTCCAAACACTTCAATTCGAAGGCACATTTACAACAGTGGCATCAGAGCCTAAGGTTCAATTCCTGAAGAAAAAAATCAATCAAGAAGCAGCAGTCACAAAGGGAAGAACAAGTGCAACCGAATATAGAAGAATCAAAACAGATACATTCATTTTCTTTTTAATCTGCACTTTTTTTTACAGTTTGAATATACTTTGGAAATCTTGATTCGTTTGTGGTTAGACATAGTCTAGGAACCCAAGCCGATTAAGATTTAGATTTGCCCGGTAATTAGGAAAAACCAAAGAACTGCTGAGACAGTTGGTTTAATTCGCCCCGCAAATAGGAAGAAAAATTATTTAAGATTTGCCTGGAAATTAGAAAACCAAAGGACTGCTGAGACAGTTGGTTAATTTGCCCCGCAAACAAGAGAGAAAGAATTTTCCGCTCTAAGAAGAAGATTTTTAGGAAGCCGAAAAAATTGGAAGAAAGAAAAAGCTTAAAGAAAAGATGGTTACTGAAACATCAAAGAAAGATGAAGGAGGGATGCCAATGACATTCCAATGCCCAATTCTAAATTCTACAAATTATACTATTTGGGCCGTAAAGATTAAAGCATTATTTAATGTTTATGGAATATGGGGAGCACTCGAACCAGAAGGAGATGTGGATACAAAGAAAAATACAATGGCTATCGCTTATCTATTTCAAGCCTTGCCCGAAGAACTCACATTACAGGTTTCTCATCATACGAAGGCTGCTGATATGTGGGAGGACTTGAAGGCTCGATTCGTGGGTATAGACAAAGTCAAGGAGGCTAGACTACAAACATTAGAATCAGATTTTGAAAACTTGAAAATGAAAGACTCTGAATCACTTGATGAATTCACCGGAAAGATTAGTCAACTCGTGTCACAAGCAAGCAATCTTGGTTCCACAATTGAAAACAAAAGATTGGTTCGAAAACTTCTAGGATCTGTCCCAACAAAATTTATCCAGATTGTTGCTGCAATTGAACAATTTGCTGATCTTAATACCATGACATTTCAAGAAGCTACTGGAAGATTAAAAGCATACGAGGAACGCATTAAGAGGCCAAGCAAGAAAGAAGATGTACATGACAGACTTCTATACACCAAAACAGACGAAAAGGAACAAGAAAAACAATTTAGTTGTGAACGTTGTGGTTATAAGAAGTCGAATCATGATAACAAAGGAAGAAGCCGCGAAAGAAATTGGAATAAAGATAAGGACAAGAGTCACATAAAATGCTTCAAGTGCAACAAATTTGGTCATTACAAACATGAATGCACAAGGAAGGAGGAAGAAGTCAACTTCACACAATATGAAGATGATGAACCAATAATTGCTGCACCATTGCTATAAAAGACTTTTGAAGGAATTGAAGACTTTGCCTTCTATAACATTAGGGGGTGAATATTGGACCTTTAATGTTATAAAAGCAAAGTTTAGGGATGCTTAGTATATATTAGTATTATGTATTTATGTAAACCGGAATGTATTGGGCTGGATCATAAGAACCGGTATTAACGGTTATTTGTTTAGGGTTATGTCGATTACTTTCATTGAAACGTTGTGTCTTTTGACATGAAGCATCGTTTCATTGTGTATATATAGGTATATATTCTGTAAACGAATTCATTCAATTAATAAGTATATTTCATTCTGTGTTATAAATAAAAGGAGATTATTTTCTGCACTTTCTTTTCGCATAACTGCTGTTCCAAACACTTCAATTCGAAGGCACATTTACAACAAAGAAACTTTATGGTTGAGGCAGATAGCCAGATAGGGATTAAGTTTTTGATGTTCCACCATTTAAGAACTTCAGCCAAAACGACTTTAGCGAGTTCACAATGGACAGACACGAGCCACAATTTCTTGATCTTTTTTACAAATAGAGAAAAGGATTTAATGAAGATCAATATACCTTTAATATCAAGATTCACTCTTGTGGGTGATTTTAATTAATAGGGACAAGTTTATTCCATCTTGTTGAGTTTGAGTCCGTTTAAAGTGTAACACGGTGTGGTTGCGTTATAGGGCGAAAATCGCACCTTTGACATGATGCCACGCCACCACATTGCAACCATCCATATGATCCATGTAACTAAAGAAAATAATCCAGCATAAGAAAAATTAAGCAATTGCTTCGTCTAGAATAAGCAACGCTGACAACTTAACCAATATAATTGCGTTCTAGTGGAACGTAAAGCTCCCCTAGAAATACTAAAAATCAGTGGTCATTTAATCATGTTGACTTTCATAATTCTCATACGTTTTACTCTCATTCAATTCTGATAGTTCAACATTTTCTTATCAGAATACACAGTATGCAGCTATCGTGCTATAGTCTAGAATGTAAGTCAGTCATCGAATTGTTCAAAGGGGTGTTTGGGATTGCAATTTTTGGCTTTCTGAGTGTGTGTGCTTCGATTTGGTAATTGATCTTTATTTTGGATATAAACCTAGAACTTGAACTTCTGGATTGAAGTTTGAAGCGATCAGATTGATGCAATGCATAATGTGAATGAAACTACCCTTACAACTTTGTGGAATGTGACTAACATATAGAAGCGTATTTGGACGAGACACAGAAAATAAGCAAAAACAACGGTGACACTATATTTACCTTAACCATGTGTCATGATAAGTATCTACTTTAATCACTCACACACTGATTAAACAACCTGAACAATAGACAAGGAAATGTCACTTTAGACAATTGTGACAATAACATTTTTTACTGAAGTAAAACAATATCGACATGATTTTTCAACTATGAAATAAAGATTCAACTGAGAATATCTTCAAAATCTGTAGACAGAATCTGGACAATACAGCTACATACTTGTTTCTACTAGTTTGTACGCTAGCACAGGATTAAACATCTAACAACAACATAGGTTCGTTACAACCATATATCCTTTAGAAGAAAAACATTAACTACTATAAAACTAGAAACAGTACGATACATTTTAAACTTCTTCTGCACTTTAGAAGAAAAACATCAACTCCAGCTCACGTTTTTGAGTACGATACAAGCGTGCTAAATGAAGCTCATAAACAAGCACAAGGACCATAAGGACAATAGATATAAGCCCAACCACTATCTCGTGTCCAGGCCAGAGATCATGCAAATCTGTATGCCTAAGCCAACAAATGCAAAAACCCGAAGACGAAGACCACGCAACACGAAAGCCCAAAAATAACAAACAAGACCCAAACCATTTAACACTGCTAGGGAGACACTTGTTGTTGGAGCATTTTCATATGTTTTCCAGGTGTTAAAAAAGAATAAATAAACGGCAACATAGTTCATCCATGGCAAACCCCTGTGAACAAAGAATTTCCATTGTTCATTACGCTCATTCTGCTGCTTATCCCTCAAAAACTTTAATTCCATCTTTCCTTCTCTTCGATTAGCCAAGAAACATAAGAAGGAGACAAGAACAGTCGATATAAGTCCAACGGCGATCTCATGTCTAGGCCACACAAAATGGATAGAGAAAATAAGGATCATGGACACCTGTATGCATAAAACAGCAGATGCGTAACCCGAAGAAAGAGACCACGCATATCCAGCAGAATACCAAAAGTAAACCAGAAAAGGCCCAAAATAATCAACGTGCTTAAGTATCCGATGGTTGTTGGGGCATCTTCGAAAACTTTCGATCCTACAGCAACATAAAGAGCAAGGATAGAGAGCAACACAAATGGTAAACCCATGCGAACAAAGTATTTCCGTATAATAACTTCTTCTTTCTGCTCTTTGTCATTATGAACTTGCAAAGATTGAGATCATTATAAACTGATACTATTTTACTTTCTTCGTAATACAAGAAAGGATCATAATAGAAGTAAAAAACTTCTTTAATAACATTGATAACATCATATAAGTAATCAAGTCAGGTTATTTGGATGATATACTACTATCCTTCAGAATATAAGTCATAAAATTGACAGTTACAGTGTGTGTTTTGATTTGGTATCCGTATAGACATCGTGAAAAATAAAAACTGAAGTTATCAAATTATGAATATAAAAGCAAAGTAAAAAGCATGTAGTATAATCATTAATCAAGGATTATGGTCAAGGTTTTACCTCCATTGTTTAAGTGATCAGATTTTGATGCAATGCACGCCAAATATGAATCAAATCAGACCCTCCTAACCTGAAACAAATCCAATTACATCAGAAATAGACAAAGGGACTAAGAAACAATGAGACCATGACGCTTAGACATCATACTCCCCTCAATTTTCAGTTTATCCAGTCACATGTCTATTTGTTAGGCATATATGTAACCTATATCAGTACGGTATAGAAGATAAACTAATAAACCATCCTGACACATTACAACTTCCTAGTGCATGTTCAAAGAGTGCTTATTCAAAAGAGTGTATCAGCTTATTTAGGAGTGTGGAAGTAAGTTTTCAAAATGCACTACAGATTTCAAAATGCATTCTGAAAGACTGAAACAGCACAAGCCTACCCAGTTACCCAAACACTCCCATTTGTTCCATACTGATTACGGGAGTATGTTTCTAACAGCACAGAAATTCTACTATAACAAATTTCTAAAGCCAGCAAAAAATTAGGATAGTAAAATACATAACAAACTACTGCCATCAGAGTGTGCTTTCCTTCTCACATTAAGTCCTGGTTTATCTGGCAAGATATGACTACGATACATGGGAATACGGCCATCCCACCATTCTTCACCTTTTGGAGTATCTTTGGTGTCTTGACCTTTTGGAGTATCTTTGGTGTCTTGATTTCTGAAGCGCTTCATTAACCTCTCCCAAAACCCTTTTGAAGAATCTTTAGTGTGTTGATTTGTGTAGCTCTTTCTGAACTTCTCGTTAAACTGTTTTTCAGCTCTCCTCTCCATAAGCTCTATATCATAGTCACATGAAACGCGGTACGCTCCGGTACGGGATCGAGAAACGGGAACGCGGTTCGCTAGGTCCCTAAAATTTGGTACGAAGGGGGGTAGGCTCATTTCGGTACGCTCCGGTTCGTTTTGGTTCGATGTACCATATAATTTGGTACGATGTACCCAATTTGGTACAATTACCATATATTATATATATATATATATCACTTATATCTTAAATCCGGGTGACAAGGTGAGATTGTTTATAGAATATTTGTTATTTAATTTCAACTAGCTTTTCCTAAAATCATATAAGGAGTTGGGTTGTATATCAAATACTTGAAAAAATTGTATTAAAACACTTGGTATTTCATACAGTATCTAGTTTTAAAAATGTGACTATTTTGTCAAAATCATAACATAAAAAATAATATAAAAACCTATAATGTTAAATATGCAGTTAGGAAACCTATCATAATAATCATATTTTATATAAAAAAAATAAAAATTAAAGGTCCTAGATTGACAATCAATGTGAAAATTCTAATTTCCTAAACATTAGGGCCCGTTTGGTTTGTAGGTGGGTTTATGATTAGGATTAGGATATAAAGTTTAATATTTGGGTTTGATGTAGGAGAGAGAAAATAATATTTAAAAATATATTATAGATTAGTGCCTGGAATTCCATGTGCCTATATATTTAGACTTAAACCAAATTTCTGGGTCCACCGATGTGTACCAAACAACAAATTACTAATACAATGCCTAAATCCAAGCCCCACACCACCAACCAAACGCCTAAAACATTATATTTGTCGTAACGTAATAAACATTTATATTACTAGGCAATGAAGACAAAGACATGTCTTATCAAGTACTGTACCGTTAAAAAAAAAGTACTGTATATATTTTTTTTACTACATAAATAATATTAATAATTAATACTTTAATGGACTTGTCATATACCCACTCACCCATCCCCACCCCATGTGCCTTTTCCAATTCCCAACTTCTTCTTCTTCTTCTCCATTTATTCCAATGAAGAAAACCACCACAAAACAATTTTGGCGACGAAGTGGTTTCTTATTTTTATCTTCTTTTACATAGTTTCTACCAGGAAAACACATCACCACGAAAATCATAACACCATAAGTGGATTCAAGGTACAAAATGATAATTCTGTACCGATTCACTTTGGTACGCCGTACCACTTCAATTTGGTACGCTGTACCGATCCATTTTGGTACGTCGACCCAATAGACTTGGGAACTCCGATTGATGTTGTTTGGGAACGCCGGATATAGCGATCCCGAGCGATCTGAGTCGCGATCGTACTGCGTTTGGGTACGAACGATCCGAAACGCGGCCGAGTCGGCGTTTCCTGTGACTATGCTCTATATAATACCACTTCTCAACTTTCGACAAATAATAACAAACACCTATCCCAACTAACAAAGTGACAAAACATATAACAAACTCCCATCCGGGGCGTTTCAAATGCAACAAACCAGTAAACACAAACCCCAAAATGGCCCACAAACTTGCTCCTAGACAAAACTTTACGTATCTAAAGTGATGGACCTGGTCCAGGATTCTTGCCACAAGTACTGCAAATGTAGCTACGCAGATATAAGTCATCAGAAAATGTTGGATCAGGTCTGAAGTGTTAAATATTTGTGGTTTAGCAGACACCACCCCAAACACCCCTGCACTGCTCACAATGAACAACCAAGTTGCATCTAGGAATTTATAAAGGTGTTCTTTATATGTCTTAAAATCATCTTGTTTTTGTGTTATCACCTTTTTGGGGGTCAGAGGTTCCCCATCGAGACCAATCACCACGTCTGTTCCCATCTCGTCTGGAATATCCACAACTATGTCTGTTCCCATTCTTCCCATCTCCAAGTCTAGGACTGTTGTGGATATTCCAGACGAGATGGGAACAGACGTGGTGATTGGTCTCGATGGGGAACCTCTGACCCCCAAAAAGGTGATAACACAAAAACAAGATGATTTTAAGACATATAAAGAACACCTTAATAAATTCCTAGATGCAACTTGGGTTGTTCATTGTGAGCAGTGCAGGGGTGTTTGGGGTGGTGTCTGCTAAACCACAAATATTTAACACTTCAGACCTGATCCAACATTTTCTGATGACTTATATCTGCGTAGCTACATTTTCAGTACTTGTGGCAAGAATCCTGGACCAGGTCCATCACTTTAGATACGTAAAGTTTTGTCTAGGAGCAAGTTTGTGGGCCATTTTGGGGTTTGTGTTTACTGGTTTGTTGCATTTGAAACGCCCCGGATGGGAGTTTGTTATATGTTTTGTCACTTTGTTAGTTGGGATAGGTGTTTGTTATTATTTGTCGAAAGTTGAGAAGTGGTATTATATAGAGCTTATGGAGAGGAGAGCTGAAAAACAGTTTTACGAGAAGTTCAAAAAGAGCTACACAAATCAACACACTAAAGATTCTTCAAAAGGGTTTTGGGAGAGGTTAATGAAGCGCTTCAGAAATCAAGACACCAAAGATACTCCAAAAGGTCAAGACACCAAAGATACTCCAAAAGGTGAAGAATGGTGGGATGGCCGTATTCCCGTGTATCGTAGTCATATCTTGCCAGATAAACCAGGACTTAATGTGAGAAGGAAAGCACACTCTGATGGCAGCTAAGTAGTTAAGGACAAAATTTTCGGTGTTTCGGTCAAGGACCGAGATACGAAATTTTTGAAATTTCGGTGGTATTTCGGTAATTTTAAATATTAATATTTTATATATTTTATATAATATATAAAATATATTATATAAAATATATAAAAAAGTCAAAATTTCGGTCAAAAAGTCAAAATTTCGGTCAATATCACCGAAAATTTCGGTTTGACTTTTTTGAAATTTCGGTCAAACTGGTATTTCGGTGGACCTCCGAAATCCGAAATACCAGTGGTATTTCGGCGAAATTGACTACACAGCTCATCCCTACCATCAAAATTATACTGCACTCTTCTATATAAACATTATATGGGGTATAAGTTACTTATTAGGGGGTGTTTGGGTAAGCTTATTCATAATGGCCTATGCAATTTCCAACAAGCCCTAACAAAAGAGATTATGCGTATCAACTTAATTCACCCCCAAAACTCATAAGCTCTTAGCTTATATGGACTTATTTGAATTACGAAAAACTCATAAGCCCACTTTTTCCAGCTTGTGAGTTTATCAAGTTGAGCTTATGGACTTAGTTAAGCCAAAAGCTCAAGTTGATAAGCTCATAATCCGACATAAAACAAGCTTATGACCTTCTAATTTCAGATACACCCATAAACCAGAAAAATAAGCCTATCCAAACACCCCCCTAAGCTATTAAACTCTTCAAATAAGCTTACACAAACACCCCATTCTAATAATCCATAGCGAACAAGCTCTCCAAACATTTGTTCCAATTACATCACACAGACACATTTCTATCATAAACACACAAGCATAGATGTAACGTATCGAATATCATTCCCCCTAAGTTACCTAAAATTATTTTCCATCAATAAATTGACCACATAAACAGCCACCAAAACACAAATAAAAAGCTTAAAACATGACTTTAATAACAATACTAACAACAAAATACATATACATTAACAATAAATACAACATAAATCAAACGCAAACTTAAAATTAGTTAAAAACGAAGACGAACCTAGCCGAACGAGACGCCGAAAACTCGTCGCACTGAGCGAAATCACAAACAAATAGAAAATGTATCAAATTATACGGTTACAATTTCATAAGTGATTCAACACACACATAAACAAACATTATAACAACTAACAGCTGAATAAAATAACTGATTAACACGAAAATTGGGGGTTTGAGACTTGAGACTTGAGAGTGTGAAGTTATGACAAGGGTTTCATTTTTATATAAAGTGTTTTATTTTAATCCAGTCCTCAAATCTTTTACTTGTTACTCTGGTGTCCAAAGATACATCTCGTTTACAGTATCAGCCCCTCTACTCATTTTTAATTCTCTTTGTTTTTTGTTTTTTCTACTAGTTTAAGTAATGACTAAATCTATCGTCAGAGCCATATACGAGAGTGTGCGAGACGTGCAATCGCATAGGTCTTCAAAATTTTAGGGGCCTCAAAATGTAAACCTCTTTATATATTAAGGGCCTCAAAAGTTACTTTCGTCAAAACTTTTAATGACATATGATTTTATATTCTATATATTTGTTTGAAATTGAAGCAGGAGTGTAAAAAAATAACTAGGTTTTTTTATGTTTTAATACTTGTAGTTGATATGAGTTATTTTTTACCGTCATATTCTATTACGACATAAATTTTTGCCTAGGGCCTCCAAAATCTCAGCTACGACACTGTCTATCGTTGTAACCTCAGTGTCACCTTAGTGTCACCTTACCTTTTCACTCCTTTACCAAATACACTACCAAACATCCGGAATACCGCCAAATTCAACTTTTTTTAGATATATATGTTTTACATTTATAAAATAAGGCCATATTTACCCAACTTAAACATCATAATGTCATATTTACCCAAAACATGTTTTAACTAAATTGTAGATCATGCATTCAACTTATATTTTGGGTATATAACAGTTTAATTGTTTAGATTAGGTATATATTAAATAATCTTAAAAAAAAAAAAAAAAAAAGAACGACCCAATTCTTTCCTCCCATTTATAGAAAACAAATCACATGCACTAAAAAATATACACAATATCTTTTTATTACAATATCTTTAGTCACAAAAAATCACGTACCACCAAAATTAATTCGAGAAAACGACCAAAACAACACCAAAATCAAACCACCACACTTGGTTGTGGTGTAATAAGGCTCCAAGTGTGGTGGTGCACCACCACTCGTGATGGAGACCCATATTACATCTGGTCTAATATGTTAAAAATACAACGAGTTTTGAAAAGTTTTCTTATCTAATATTGAAATAAACTTTGTATTAATACCCGAATTAAATGTGTTATCCTAAACTATTATTATTTTTTTTTTTTTACCAAGCAAATACAATTTTGAATTTAGTTCACAATAAGATTTGATAGTTTCATCGATTTGTTTATTTTTAAAAGGCTTTTATTAATTAACAAAGTTATTTTGACGTTTTGTAAATTGTATTTAATAATTTATAATTTACTAGACAAACACACAATATTTTATAAAGTGTATTACCGAGCACTACTAGTTCGGATAGATAGCTAATGATACTAAACTATATTCTAAGCATTCTTAGTGGTTTGTTAAAGGGCTTGATCATACAACATAATAAACGTACTCGAACTTGTGTTGAAGCTCGAACTTGACGTTTTACGGTTTTCATTTAGCTTATGCATTTTACATTTTATGTTACTAGTTATATATTTATCATCATTTAAACATAAAATAAATGTTTAGTATGTTGAGGTTGTGTGTCAAGGGGCGTAAGTAAATGAGGAAGTAGAAAATCATAAGACAGTGATTGGATTGGTGTCATTGAACAAAAAGAAAAGTATCTTCATCAAATATCACATGACAAGAAATGATGATTTTGTTTGTATCAAGATCAAGGCACCTATAACCCCGATAATCAGAAAGGTAGCCAAGAAAAATGTAGCATGTTGACCGTTAAAAACACCGACTCTTATTGAAATGAGTCTGGTGCGACCGGCTTTATTGCACCGCCTTTATGTCCTTATCACTTCTCCCGGTAAAAAGTGATCAAGTTTTGACAATCAAGGAACATGATCCGATTCTTATACGTCATATAAGTACTAGTCAGGCAGCCGCGTGTTGCGACGGTGGGTACTCGTGTAACTAAATTTCTTGCTAGTACATGTCTTTCAATAGTAAAATTTTCACCAATTTTCTCGGTTGCATACTTTATTTGACGATAGTACATAGATACTCTTATTTAATACATGTTTATGGCGGAAGTTTACTAATTTTAGCTTTAATTACTTTTATAAATAATAATCATGCTATATTATTACATATAAAGTTTAATATAGATTAAGGCAATATAAGTAGTTAACATAAGACAAAATACATTTCAATTGGTAAAATTGATAAATATTATTATTACAAGAGTTTTAACTTTTAGTCATGTGACAAAAACTCTTTTGTTGGCTAGACTTACGGAAAATATGTTAAACGAGGAATTGAGCCCGCGCGTTGCTGCGGGAGGTTTGTATATGCGTTTTTCTTTGTTGTTTTGCAGTCTGTGGACATGTTGTTTTAGTCTGTGGACATGTTGTTTTTTGCAAAATATAGATTGTAAAAGGCAGAGGTGAATAAAAGAAACATGCATACAGGTAAGTTATCTATGCTCCCATGGCTCAAATGTTTTACAAAAGGAATACATGTTTTCATACATGTGTGCCCTGTTATAGGCCTTCGCAAAAGAAATACATGTTTTGACACATATTTGGTCTGATAGAGCCAAATATTGTGCAAAACATAGCTTTTGCTTTGAGCTAATTACCTAGTTTAACTATACATGTCCATAGCAGCCTTGCATACAAAGGAAGACCAGTTTTTGGTAATTTAAGAACGGAAGTAAACCATCTTAGTATTTACAGGGACATAGTCTACGACAAAAGGTTGATGTCTGCGGTTGCTATGATTATTTTAAGGTCATTTTCACTTCTGCTTTTGCTGCTGCTTCTGCATGAATCAAAATCAAAGGTTCATTAGTCACTAATAACATGCAAGGAATACAAAAATGATATCTATATTGCTGTTATGTTTAAAGTTTAAGCCTAATGCTTACCTTTTTTACTGCAAGAGCCCTTCCCTCTGTCACTACGCTCTTTCCTGCACGGCAACAGTAAGTTAAGTGCATTACATCAAACCCAAAAAAAAAAGCGCAATTGTTCTTGAAGCAAAAAAAAATGCATACCTGTTATTTATTTTGTAGCATTTTAGTGTTGCAGATGCCATAAAGATCCTAACACATCGCAAAGACTATATAAAAAAAAATCACTTAATGCAACGAAAGAACATACCTTTGACTCTCCTTTTAGTGAACAACACACAGTTTCATCTTTTGAAGCGACGCATGAAGCTCTTCACGTACATTTGCAATCCTCACACCCGCAAAACTAACCTTCTGCTGACTCTCATGTTGCAGACGCTCCTTCCTAAAACGAATCAGAAACAGCTGCAGCAATGCGATCAAGATTACACCCGTATTCCGATAAGGTACTAGTTATGTAAATGTTAAATGTTGTATATTAAGTCTTGTGATATTAGTTAGTTAAATAATAAATATGAGAGCATATTAGAAAGAATAGAACTAGAAGGGCTAAGATTGCCATTTGGGCAAAGTTTAATTATTAAATATATATGCCTAAATAACTTTAGAATTGTCCAGGAGTTTCATTTGGCATCTCTTGTGAAGATTGACATAAAGGAGAAAATAGGAGGGAAAGAGCAAGATTCTAGTTAAGCCTAAATCTTCCATTGTGAAGTGATCAAAGAAGCTTGGTGAACCTTTAATTGTTGTATTTCCATCAAGTAAGTGATTTCCCCAAATTATAAAATTAGGGTTCATGTTTAGTGATTTGGTTATATTGATCAAATGTTGATAAATTCATGATTTGCTAGTTAATTAGACTCTAATTTGAGACAATTGTGTTATAGGAAGTAAGTAAGAAGTGGGGAAGCCATTGTTAGTGTGATTGAGCCTAAGGATTGAGGTAAGTACATTGGTTATAACATGTCTTGTTTAGCTTTATCATATTTTGGTATGATAATGTTTATTGTGTAGCTTTATCATGTTGGTTTACATGATAATGGTGAAGTATAGGGTATAGGGTGCGTTAGCTAGTATGGATCCATTCTAGATGTAGCTTAGTTAGTCGTTGGGCTAACTATGGGATGAGGTTCAACCTTATGGGTTGATCGTGTTTAGGTCGACTATGTCGATGCGAGGTAAGTGCCCCTATATCGCTAGCTTAACTAGTGGTTATACTAGTTATGGTTATTTATGATGTTTAGCTTGTTATGCCATGTACTTACTAAGCGTTTCGCTTATGTGTTTAGTTGTGATGTTTTTCTTGATAGGTGTTGAAGGATCGAGCAAAGGTAAGGAGAAGACGTAATGTGATTATGTAGTAGAAGACCATTCTCTTTTGGACCAAGCAAGTTGAAGTTGGAAGCCCCAAGTGTCTTTTGTGTTGTGGGTACACTTCTTGTTATATGGTCATTTTGTTAGTTCATGGTCTTGTGTTCATATGGTTCCTAGGTTAGAACTTGTAGTGTAAAGGTATGCATTAAAGGGTGTTTGGTAAAAGCACGTTTCTACCCATTTTGAGAAGTTAACGGGTTATGTATGTTTATAACGCTTTTGATATGCTAAGTTATTGGTTATGGTCAAGTATTTAGTGGATTGATAGTAGTATAAATGGTTTTAAGGGTAATGGGTCATTTGAGTAGTTATGCATAACCCGTCCGATTTTGGGATACTATTTCGGTTAGTCAAACGGGTGATGTTTTTGCATGAAATTAAACTTACGGACATCCTAAAGGTTTCTGGAAAGTTTCGTCAAGTTTCGAGTCCGGGAGGTCGGGTTTCCAGCCGGGTGTGTTGACATTGCATTTTTGAGACAGTAGGGTCTGTCCAGAATTCTGTGGTGCAGGGTAGATGCGGCGCATCTCCTCTGAGATACGGCGTATCAAATGATGCGGCGCATCTCTGGTAGGGATGCGGCGCAACGTAGCCATTTTCTTGTAATTTCAGTCTCAGTGGGTCGATGCGGCGTATCTAATTCGATAGATGCGGCGTATCTGAGTTTAGGATAATACGGCGTATCACTTATCTATTGATACGGCGCATTGTCTATGCGGCGTATCCCTATAAATGGATGCGGCGTATCTTGACCTCAGAAGGGTTGTCTGTTTGTTTTATGAAAGTTGTGTGGAAGGTTTTGAAGGGTCTTTGTGTAGGTGTGCTTGCAAGGGTGTTTAAAATGTTAAAAGACATATGTTATAGTCATTTCATGAAGAAATTTTATGAGTCCGTTTTTCAGTCTTTCATTTCTGCATATAAAGTCAATATTTTGGTATAAATGGTCACGGGGCGTTACAACTTGGTATCAGAGCTTCGGTCTAAGAGATTTAGGATTTCCCCTTAGGATTTCCTAGACTTAGGCCTTGTGTAGGCGCGGTTAGTATCAGTGTTTGTTATTTGTGTATTGTTTGGGTGATTTCGGGAACACATATGTAAAGTATTTTTATGACTACGCCTGGCCACCGTAGTGATAAAAATATGATACATATGTGAGATTGGAATCATTTAGGCTATACATGGATGATAAACTCTAGGGTGTTTAGTGTAAGATAGATATGTCATTCATGCATCGATTATGTATATGATTTTGTTTAATAGTGTGAATTGCTAAATTTCAGTTAGTAGAAAAGATGGCGAGTATCCGAAATAAGGAGGTGTTAAGGACGACCTCCTCTCGCCATAATGATGATGATAGTGATTCAAATGATGAAGGGAATTCTAGTAGCGTCAAGACAATACCTCTTCCGGAAAATTTTAACCCTAAAAGTTTCACGAAAGATGAGTTGAAAGAATTGGATGTTTTGGTGACCGATAGGGTAGGAAGGGCTATTGAGAAGACCATGCCCTATTATGTTAAACAAACCACCGAGAATGTGCAAAAGATGTTTAAAGAGGAGATAGAAAAGCTTAAGAAGAGTGGAGAGTTATTGAATGATCCGAATGCTAGACCCGGAGTAGGGAAAGAGAAGTCTACTTATCGTGATTTCACTGCTTGTGCTCCACCCACATTTACGGGGACTCTCGATCCGTTAAAGAGTTCTCGATGGATTACCGATATAGAAGGGGCTTTTCGTACAAGTCGTTGTGTAGAAGAGGATAAGGTGAACTTTACTACTAATTACCTTCGTGAACGGGCTAAAGTATGGTGGGAAGGCAAGGCGAACGAGAAAGGTAGTGCTTGGAGGAGAATCGTGCACGTGGGATCAATTTAAAGAAGTGTTCATGAAAGAGTATGCTCCTGCGGAGGAAATTGATAAGATAAGAGAAGCTTTCCATTCCCTAGTGCAAACGGATGAAACGGTAAATGAGTTATGGGGAAAGTTTTGTGACATGGTACAATATTGCCCGGAGTATCTTAACAATGAAAGGCTTAAAGTTGACAAATTCCAAAGAATGCTCAAGGACGAAATTCGTACGATAGTGTCACCGTTCAAGTGCACCGACATGGAGGATCTTCTAAGTAGAGCACGTACTCGTGAAGCGGACTTGGATAGAATGAAAAGTAAAGAGAAGAAGGACCTAAAAAGGAAGCATGATCATCCATCAACATTTAGTAAGCGAGGCAGGTTCGATTTTACAAGGAAGGACAACACGGGAAAGCTACCTCCTAAGTGTAATAGGTGCGGTAAGAATCATGTGGGAGAATGTAAATCCGGGATGAAGGGATGTTATAAGTGTGGGGATACCGGTCATATTAGCAAGGATTGCACCAAGCCTTTGGTAATATGTTACGGGTGCAATGAAGAGGGACATAAGGTAAGTGAATGTCCTAAATCTAAGCAAGCGAAGTCGTTCAAGCCGATTAAAGGAGAAAAGATTGAAGTGCCAAGGCCTACAGCTCGTGTTTATCAGATGAGTACCGAAGAGGCGAAGTCGAGTCCAGATGTTGTCACAGGTATAATTCTCGTTAATTCTAAACCCGCTCGTGTTTTGTACGACTCTGGTGCAAGCGTGTCCTTTGTATCTTATAACTTCAGTAAAGAATTGTCAACCCCGTTAGATAAGCTTCCAATACCTATAGAAGTTGAAATCGCCGATAGTAAAGTTGTGGTAGTGTCAAATGTGTATCGTGATGTAGAAATAGAGATCGATGAGAATGTTTTTAGGATCGACTTAATCCCCATAATGCTCGGAGAGTTTGATATTATTGTGGGCATGGATTGGCTTAGCAACCACAATGCCGCCATTCTATGCAAACAAAAGATCGTTAGAGTTGTGAACCAAAATGGTCAAGAAATGATGATTTATGGTGATAAAAGGAAAGGCGAGTTAAAACTTTGTTCCGTGATGAAAGCTAGAAAATATCTATCGCGTGGTTGTCTAGCCTTTATGGCACATGTAGTAGATATGAGTTTTGAAAAGAAAAGTATCGACGATGTTCCGATTGTAAATGAATTCCGTGATGTATTCCCGGAAGATTTGCCGGGTATTCCTCCTGATAGACAAGTTGAGTTCCGTATTGATCTTGTTCCGGGTGCTACTCCTATTGCCAAAACTCCTTATCGTCTTGCTCCGTCCGAAATGAAGGAGTTAATGAGTCAACTCCAAGAGTTACTTGATAAGGGTTTTATTCGCCCAAGTAGCTCACCATGGGGAGCTCCGATCTTGTTCGTTAAAAAGAAAGACGGTAGTATGCGGATGTGCATTGATTACCGTGAATTGAATAAAGTCACGGTGAAAAATGTATACCCATTGCCAAGAATCGATGATCTCTTTGATCAACTTCAAGGTGCTCGATGGTTTTCAAAGATCGATCTCCGTTCGGGTTATCACCAATTAAAGGTTAGGGAGGAAGATATTCCTAAGACGGCCTTTAGGACCCGATATGGACATTACGAGTTTACGGTTATGCCTTTTGGTCTCATGAATGCGCCTGCGGTTTTCATGGATCTCATGAACCGTGTATGTAGACCGATGTTGGATAAATTCGTTATAGTGTTCATTGATGATATCCTTATATATTCTAAGAGTAAGGAAGAGCATGAAGTGCATCTTCGAGAAATCCTTGAAACATTGAGAAAAGAAAGATTGTATGCTAAATTTTCGAAATGTGAATTTTGGTTGCAAGAAGTTCAGTTCCTTGGTCATGTTATTAATCCCGATGGTATTAAAGTTGATCCGTCTAAAGTTGAAGCCGTGATGAATTGGCAAGCGCCGAAGAACGTTGGTGAAATTCGAAGCTTTCTAGGACTTGCAGGTTATTACCGACGATTTATTCAAGACTTCTCCAAAATTTCATCTTCCTTAACTGAACTCACCAAGAAGAATGTTCCTTTTGTGTGGGGTGAGAAACAAGAAGAAGCCTTTCGTACTTTGAGAAAGAGGTTGTGTGAAGCACCGATCTTAGTGTTACCAGAGGGAACAGAAGACATGGTGGTCTATAGTGATGCATCTTATTCCGGTCTTGGATGTGTTATTATGCAAAGGGGTAAAGTGATTGCTTACGCGTCAAGACAACTAAAGAAGCACGAAGAGAAATATCCGACTCATGATCTTGAATTTGCGGCCGTAGTCTTTGCATTGAAGATTTGGAGGCATTATTTATATGGTGTGAAGTTCATAATTTACACCGACCATAGAAGTCTTCAGTATTTCCTTGATAAGAAAGATCCAAATATGAGACAACGTAGGTGGCTAGACCTGCTAAAGGATTATGATTGTGAAATTCGCTACCATCCCGGCAAGGCGAATGTCGTAGCGGATGCGCTAAGTCGTCAGAGTACACGGATTCACTCATTACGGATGATTGTCACATCTGATCTTTTTGACAGAATTAAGTTAGCTCAGGAGGAAGCGCTAAAAGAAGAGAATCAAGAGAAAGAACGTATCACCTCTCACATTCCTCATTTTGATGAAGACAGTCGAGGGATTAAGACACGGTATGGAAGAGTTTACATTCCTTTTCGAAGCAACATCAAAGAGTTACTCATGGAAGAAGCTCATAAGTCGAAGTATTCTATTCATCCGGGAGTTACGAAAATGTACCTTGATCTGAAAAGAAACTATTGGTGGCCGGGTATGAAAAGAGATTGCGTGAAGTATGTGGATAGATGTTTAACTTGTTTGAAAGTGAAAGCCGAACACCAAAAGCCATATGGAAAAGTCCAACCCTTAGACATTCCAGTTTGGAAGTGGGAGAAGATTACTATGGATTTTATCACGAAATTGCCAAAGACGAAAAAGAAGAATGATACCATTTGGGTAGTAGTCGATCGTTTGACTAAGAGTGCGCATTTTATTCCAATTAGGGAGAATATGCCTGTTCATAAGTTAGCAAAGGTCTATGTTAATGAGATAGTCGCGCGTCATGGGGTACCTATTTCCATAGTTTCTGATAGAGATGGGCGGTTCACTTCAAATTTTTGGCAAGATTTCCAAGAAGAGTTAGGTACGAAACTTCATATGAGCACGGCTTTTCATCCTCAAACCGATGGGCAGAGCGAGAGGACGATTCAAACTTTAGAAGATATGCTTCGAGCTTGCATGATTGATTTTGGAGGAAATTGGGACGACCATTTACCCCTAGTTGAGTTTGCCTACAATAATAGTTATCACGCTAGTATAGGTATGCCCCCCTATGAGATGTTATATGGAAGAAAGTGTAGGACGCCAGTATGTTGGGAAGAAGTGGGAAGGAGAGAATTGGCTAGCACGGATATAGTGTTGGCGACGACGGAAAAGGTTGAGATGATTCGAGCAAGACTTAAGGCGGCACAAGATAGATGGAAAAGTTATGCTGATAACCGAAGAAGGCCAATAGAATTCGAGGTAGGTGATATGGTTATGCTAAAAGTTTCTCCGTGGAAGGGCGTTTTTAGGTTTAAAAACAAAGGGAAATTAAGTCCACGGTTTATAGGGCCATTTAAAATCTTGAAACGTGTTGGTGAGGTAGCCTATGTGTTAGAATTGCCCGAAGAAATGAGAGGTATTCATAATACCTTCCATGTGTCGTACTTGAGGAAGTGCTTAGCGGATGAAGCTAGTGTGGTCACTTTAGATGATATCGAAATTGATCCGGAGTTGATTTCACAAAAGGATGAGCCGGAAGCGATTCTAGGAAGGAAAGTGAGACAACTTCGAAACAAAGAAATTCCATTAGTGAAAGTGCAATGGAGACATCGTAAAGGTACGAGCATTAGATGGGAGTTGGAGGAGAAGATGAGGAATGAGTATCCTCATTTATTTCAAGCGTAGATTTCGAGGACGAAATCTTATTTTAAGGAGGGGAGAATTGTTACACCCGTATTCCGATAAGGTACTAGTTATGTAAATGTTAAATGTTGTATATTAAGTCTTGTGATATTAGTTAGTTAAATAATAAATATGAGAGCATATTAGAAAGAATAGAACTAGAAGGGCTAAGATTGCCATTTGGGCAAAGTTTAATTATTAAATATATATGCCTAAATAACTTTAGAATTGTCCAGGAGTTTCATTTGGCATCTCTTGTGAAGATCGACATAAAGGAGAAAATAGGAGGGAAAGAGCAAGATTCTAGTTAAGCCTAAATCTTCCATTGTGAAGTGATCAAAGAAGCTTGGTGAACCTTTAATTGTTGTATTTCCATCAAGTAAGTGATTTCCCCAAATTATAAAATTAGGGTTCATGTTTAGTGATTTGGTTATATTGATCAAATGTTGATAAATTCATGATTTGCTAGTTAATTAGACTCTAATTTGAGACAATTGTGTTATAGGAAGTAAGTAAGAAGTGGGGAAGCCATTGTTAGTGTGATTGAGCCTAAGGATTGAGGTAAGTACATTGGTTATAACATGTCTTGTTTAGCTTTATCATATTTTGGTATGATAATGTTTATTGTGTAGCTTTATCATGTTGGTTTACATGATAATGGTGAAGTATAGGGTATAGGGTGCGTTAGCTAGTATGGATCCATTCTAGATGTAGCTTAGTTAGTCGTTGGGCTAACTATGGGATGAGGTTCAACCTTATGGGTTGATCGTGTTTAGGTCGACTATGTCGATGCGAGGTAAGTGCCCCTATATCGCTAGCTTAACTAGTGGTTATACTAGTTATGGTTATTTATGATGTTTAGCTTGTTATGCCATGTACTTACTAAGCGTTTCGCTTATGTGTTTAGTTGTGATGTTTTTCTTGATAGGTGTTGAAGGATCGAGCAAAGGTAAGGAGAAGACGTAATGTGATTATGTAGTAGAAGACCATTCTCTTTTGGACCAAGCAAGTTGAAGTTGGAAGCCCCAAGTGTCTTTTGTGTTGTGGGTACACTTCTTGTTATATGGTCATTTTGTTAGTTCATGGTCTTGTGTTCATATGGTTCCTAGGTTAGAACTTGTAGTGTAAAGGTATGCATTAAAGGGTGTTTGGTAAAAGCACGTTTCTACCCATTTTGAGAAGTTAACGGGTTATGTATGTTTATAACGCTTTTGATATGCTAAGTTATTGGTTATGGTCAAGTATTTAGTGGATTGATAGTAGTATAAATGGTTTTAAGGGTAATGGGTCATTTGAGTAGTTATGCATAACCCGTCCGATTTTGGGATACTATTTCGGTTAGTCAAACGGGTGATGTTTTTGCATGAAATTAAACTTACGGACATCCTAAAGGTTTCTGGAAAGTTTCGTCAAGTTTCGAGTCCGGGAGGTCGGGTTTCCAGCCGGGGCTGTTGACATTGCATTTTTGAGACAGTAGGGTCTGTCCAGAATTCTGTGGTGCAGGGTAGATGCGGCGCATCTCCTCTGAGATACGGCGTATCAAATGATGCGGCGCATCTCTGGTAGGGATGCGGCGCAACGTAGCCATTTCCTTGTAATTTCAGTCTCAGTGGGTCGATGCGGCGTATCTAATTCGATAGATGCGGCGTATCTGAGTTTAGGATAATACGGCGTATCACTTATCTATTGATACGGCGCATTGTCTATGCGGCGTATCCCTATAAATGGATGCGGCGTATCTTGACCTCAGAAGGGTTGTCTGTTTGTTTTATGAAAGTTGTGTGGAAGGTTTTGAAGGGTCTTTGTGTAGGTGTGCTTGCAAGGGTGTTTAAAATGTTAAAAGACATATGTTATAGTCATTTCATGAAGAAATTTTATGAGTCCGTTTTTCAGTCTTTCATTTCTGCATATAAAGTCAATATTTTGGTATAAATGGTCACGGGGCGTTACAGCTGCAGCAATGCGATCAAGAAATCAAAATTTCATAGCTGTAGCTGTTTCAGTCATTTAACATCAGCCCAAAGTTGTGTATTTGATTATCTAACTTTAAAATATGATCTTCTGAATTTTTAAGTAGATAAGCACTTGAGCAGTCAAATTGTGGGAAAACTGGTAAATTGGGCTTTAACCTATCTCTAACGGGTCAATATAACAAATTAACTAAAAAGGAAACACTTCAAACGGGTTAATAATAATAATCAGATTAACAGTTTTATTAGGCAGTCCCAAAGTAAAACACAACAAATCATGTGAGCATTACTTCAGCTACACTGTTTCCTGACAAACCCAGTTCACCATTACCCTTTCTGGAGAAAGTTGAGCAAATATTAGTCCATCATGGGCAGAAATGAAATCAAATACCAAAAAAATTAGAAGGGCTTATAATTAAAACTTTTAACAATTTAAGTAAACCCATTTTTAGTTAAAGCGTCGAAATTGCAACATCCGTAACAAAATATCCCAAAATAACCTTCAAAACCTATGAAAAACAGTCAAAAAGATTCATCCAGATGCCATGAAATCGTGTAGTATTAGGTCGAGCGAGCCGTACTCCTCGAACCTTAAGAGCTCCAACTGCAAGAAAGATAGGAAAATACGCTAAAATCAAAGGTTTGTTACTACAACAACTTTAAATATAGAAAGTAGTAAAAGTTGTAATGTGAGCTTAAACTACAGAACTCACGATCATTCATGTACACTAAAGTAAATTTCATGGGAGTTTGGATGAGCATTTACTCTAACTATTCCAACTTGAAGTTAACTAATTATTTGAGTGTGCTTTAGTGAGTGATCATGAATTTTTTGATTTTCTAAGTATTTGAGTGTGCAAAACCAAAGACTAAAATGTTATTACATATCCAAGAATATGTAGGCTATCAGTTAGCCATTTCAACCCCAAATTCAGCCCCTAAACCAACCCATTTCAGCTCCAAAACCAACACATTTCAGCCCCCATTTCACCACCGAAAGCCAACGATTTCAGCCCTTGTTTCAACACCAAAGCCTACCCATTTCTATGTTAGTGTTCACATGTAAATGACTACTATATATTTACATAATCAGATAACCATTTTGCGTGACATTATCCTTAGCTCAAAAGTCTCTTGAATGCGCAAATAGGACTTTGTAAGTTGAATATGTAATTAACAAAAAAGGTAAAAAAGGTAAGTAACACTAACCGTCAGGCGCGTCATTTTCAAGTATCTGTTCATGGTTATTGGTGCCCACGACCAGCATTCTTCCCACTTGATCTCTTAGCTTCCGTCGGAACTGTGAGACTCCGCTTCACTGCCAACAACATCCGCACCGACATTTTCTTCCGCTACAAAATTACTGATCCACTCCATTCAGGACTGACTATACCCGTCACGGTGCCGTAATGGCACCTGAAGTCTGCTCCTAAACAAAAAAGGATAGTGCATATGGATTCGCTGGCATCTAAAAAGTTTGCTCAAGACATATACCCGAATCGTGTTATCACTTAAGCTTGCAAAGCTTCCAATTCGAGTGAATGCTTGATTAAAGTCAAAGGCATACCTACTTAACAATAGGTCCGTTAATTGATACTTACTCGTACCCAGCCCCTGAACACACCCTCTAAACACGTCCAGTGAATACACCAACATTATCCAAGCTCGTCAAGATCTAGACTAACTAAAAAACTGTCATTAACAAAATTTGATAGAGGCTGCTTCAACCTGTCGTACCATTTCTTTATTAGGCTCAGATTTTTAAACCAAATATGGTCAAAAAGATCTAGAGTCCGCCATGGCTGCAAAGAATCACGGTTGCATAATCATGCCATCCGGTCCTTGCCCCGCCAAGTTACGGATCCAATCTTCGACCCGCTTCATTTGTCTCAGAAAAGAACGTTAATCATCATAGCCCTAGATGAAGCAACCAAAGGCGTTTTCGACCAAAATAAATGCAAATAAAACTGGTAACCACCTACACCAAATAAAAAAAAGAGGATACGCCCACCATGGCTGCAAGTATAGTAACCTGCCCCGCCAAGATGTGGGCCATCTCAGCTTTAATCCCTTACCCCGTAGCATCTCTCACTTTTCACAACAAATAAAGTAACCGTATTTTTTTTCACTGAGGCATAAAAACAAACACTTGGTATGCATAAATACAAAACATCATAATTAATAATAACAATCAAATTCAGTTACAAAATAAAACCTAATTAGATCGGAAGTGATATACCTTGCGGGCTACAGCACGTTGTGCAGCTCCAAATATCTCCCCAAGAGCCTTCGATATGGTCTACATCAAGATGATAACTACTGTTAGGACACACTGGTGAATGTGTACCATGACTTCACAACCAAAAGATTATAAGTCAATCGATTATTGACTCCCATCGAAAAGATGTTGATGACGGAGATCCATAAACCGTAAACCCATATGAAATCGATCAAAAGTTATAAAAAAAATCAATAGAATTAAAACAAAGGAAAGGAAACATAGTACCTTTGGAATAATTATTATTCTGATCATTTGTGGAACTGATTTGGTTATCGCCGATCTGTTTGTTTGTTTGTTTGGAGGAAAAGGTTTTTGATTGAGAAGAAAATGATAACGATGATCGGTATTGAGGGTCTTGCTTTTTCTACTGGAACTAAGTTTTAGGGTATGAAGAATTTTCTAGGTTGAGAGAAACAGTTAGAAGAAGATTCAGGAAAATGTGTTTGGGGGGGGGGGGGGAGGATTTAACGGGGGAAGGATCGCTGTAGATACACACACAAAGTGCACTGTAGTTTCAAAGTATCTTTGTAGCAACACTCACAAACTTCACTGTAGTTATAATTGGCCGGATCGGGGTTAACGCCGGTGTGGATTCGGTGTCGGATATCGGATCTAAAGGTGGGAGAAGGAGAAATAATAAACTGAGGAATCCGAGGGTATGGGTTGCGTATATGTTGGATACCTAAGGTCTATGCCTTTATTAGGCTCAGATTTTTAAACCAAATATGGTCAAAAAGATCTAGAGTCCGCCATGGCTGCAAAGAATCACGGTTGCATAATCATGCCATCCGGTCCTTGCCCCGCCAAGTTACGGATCCAATCTTCGACCCGCTTCATTTGTCTCAGAAAAGAACGTTAATCATCATAGCCCTAGATGAAGCAACCAAAGGCGTTTTCGACCAAAATAAATGCAAATAAAACTAGTAACCACCTACACCAAATAAAAAAAAGAGGATACGCCCACCATGGCTGCAAGTATAGTAACCTGCCCCGCCAAGATGTGGGCCATCTCAGCTTTAATCCCCTTACCCCTTAGCATCTCTCACTTTTCACAACAAATAAAGTAACCGTTTTTTTTCACTGAGGCATAAAAACAAACACTTGGTATGCATAAATACAAAACATCATAATTAATAATAACAATCAAATTCAGTTACAAAATAAAACCTAATTAGATCGGAAGTGATATACCTTGCGGGCTATAGCACGTTGTGCAGCTCCAAATATCTCCCCAAGAACCTTCGATATGGTCTACATCAAGATGATAACTACTGTTAGGACACACCGGTGAATGTGTACCATGACTTCACAACCAAAAGATTATAAGTCAATCGATTATTGACTCCCATCGAAAAGATGTTGATGACGGAGATCCATAAACTGTAAACCCATATGAAATCGATCAAAAGTTATAAAAAAAATCAATAGAATTAAAACAAAGGAAAGGAAACATAGTACCTTTGGAATAATTATTATTCTGATCATTTGTGGAACTGATTTGGTTATCGCCGATCTGTTTGTTTGTTTGTTTGGAGGAAAAGGTTTTTGATTAAGAAGAAAATGATAACGATGATCGGTATTGAGGGTCTTGCTTTTTCTACTGGAACTAAGTTTTAGGGTATGAAGAATCTTCTAGGTTGAGAGAAACAGTTAGAAGAAGATTCAGGAAAATGTGTTGGGGGGGGGGGGGGAGGATTTAACGGGGGAAGGATCGCTGTAGATACACACACAAAGTGCACTGTAGTTTCAAAGTATCTCTGTAGCAACACTCACAAACTTCACTGTAGTTATAATTGGCCGGATCGGGGTTAACGCCGGTGTGGATTCGGTGTCGAATATCGGATCTAAAGGTGGGAGAAGGAGAAATAATAAACTGAGGAATCCGAGGGTATGGGTTGGGTATATGTTGGATACCTAAGGTCTATGTGCAACAGTACACGGTTTTTATTACGTATATATAATAATTGTGTTGGCCCGTAAATATTTATTTCATATGTTCTTATATGTTACTATGTTTGAGTTTTATTTTCAATTTGATTTCATTTCTATGAAACCCAACCTCGAATCCTCTATCAAACCGCAAAAATTACATAACCACCCCCATGACCACCACGAACCCTAGCTATCTGGAAGACCGCAACAACCACCCTTATCACCATTAGATGCGCCTTTTAAAACCACACGAGAACACCACCGACCATCACCATTTGACCATATACAACCATTCGTTTTGTTATTTTATTAAATGCTTGTAGAATTACTTTATATAAACCGTATATATTGTGTTTTTGCTTAAGTTTTTTTTTTTTTTTTTTTTTTTTTTTGACGCTATTAAGTATATAATTAACTAATCTGTAATGTATATTTATCCACTTAATTATGTTAAGTTATTGCAAGTTGAAAAGTTGTTGGTGAAATATTAACTATGTAATGATATAGAAACTATATGACAACGTTGAATGACAATTATGATATGTAATTTTAGTAATATTTCAAGGTATCTAACAAATTTACTCGTGTTGAATTTTCAACATTTCAACAATGATCTTCGTGTTTTATATGCAGAATAGATTAGGTGTCCCTACGTATTTGTTTCTATTACCTTGAACAACAATATAGTCACTAAATAAATATAAAGTTATATAAAAACTTAAAATATAATAAAAATGATGAATTCTTATAGTTAGATTCGACCACATATTCTTAAATTTGGACATATATACGAATAGTTAATCATTTCGGTAGACAACCAAATTCCAACCTCGATTAGTTCAAGATCTTGAATATTTTAATTAATTTTGAACCAATTAAATTTTCTTAGTTTTGGTACAAAAGGAGGCACCACCCACTTCATAGTTTCTTTCAAACAAGGCCACAATGTTGGAAAGAGCTTTAAACACCAAGCCCAAAAGAAGCGTTAGGTTCTTAATACATTTATATTTTCCTTAACTTGATCTCATGAATTACTTATGCAAGTAATAAATGATCATATACGTTTCTTGCTAGGTATCACGAAGGAAGTTGTCTATCAGACCTCTCCTTATGTGAATACGATGAAATCTTTATTGGATGCATGGAGAATAATGAGCCGGTCATGCCATGTGACGGCGATGCAATGGATGAAGATGGTAAGTTTAGGTGGACGCTAAAAGATGTTATACGTGCATCATTAGGGGTTGTGGGAGAGAGTGCGTTAGGTGTCACCGAGAAAGTTGTTTTTTCTGATCATGGCAGATTATACGTTTTGAAAAGGTTCAGAATGGTTGGAATAAAGAGGGCGAGGTTTGGACGGCGTGTAAAACGTTTGGCGGCAATTGGACAATGTTGTGATTATATTGTTCCAATGAAGGGTTATCTTTATTCCAAGAGGTTCAAGTTTGTGGTTTGTGATTACTACCCAATGGGTAGTTTGTATGATTTGCTAATAGGTATATATGTTATATGAACAAACAACCAATAGCTAGTAAACTTTTTACAACAAACTCGTATAGAAAATCTTGGAAAATTTTATCTTAAAGTAACCATATTTACATTACAATGTTACATCATAAAATTTGTCTAAACTAATTGCCCTTTTGTTTTGGCTTGATTGTTTTAGGGGCAAGAGAGCATGACCACACCTCACTTACATGGAAGAAAAGACTTAAGATAATCTTGCACATAGCAAAAGCCATTTCCTTCATCCATTCGCAATCTTCAACAAAAGATAGAAGCATGGTCATCAATGTCCATGGTAACCTCAAAACCTCCAACATCATGATCGATGTTGATTTTAATGCTTATGTATCAAATTTTGGCTTCACCCAACTTGCGATAGAAGCTTGCGACATTGGTCAACAACGAAGATCGCCATCGCCACACTACCAACCACCAACCCTACGTGAACCATCGTCACAAAAGAACGACATATACCAATTTGGGATCATTGTTTTGGACATTTTAGGAGGAGCAAAGGCATTGGAGTCGATAGAATGGGATTTTGAAAGGAAAGAAGAGGTTAAAGACAAAAAATGTGACTTTTTTGAGTTCCCTTTCGAAGGCAAAGATAGAGGGAAAGTGTTTAAGGTTTGGAACATGGCCTTAGCATGTACAAATATGACACGTGAAGCTAGGCCTTCAATTGAGAACATACTCGTGCACTTAAGCAAGTAATAGTACCTATATTAGCATACATTAAGAAAAATAAACGACCTTACCATAAGGCACAGTATCGTTTTACTTGAATCCAATAAGTGATTAAAACTTGAAATATGATAACTAATAAATAATGGTTGCTATCTATTCATTGTCATTTGCAGTAAACAAAACAAGGTTTGATATATAAAAGTAGGCCTAATTGCTCGTTAGGGTATCTTACTTATCATCTTTTCTAATTTTTTGTAGCGTATTATTTTTCATTTCCTTTGATGTATCATAATTTTCAATTTCGTCTTTTTGGTGTATCATACACCAGTTGTGTGTATTATTTTGACCATTATACCTCTACCCTGATTAATTTGAGTGTTTAAATGATAGGGATAAAATAGTCAAACAATACACAAACATTCCCTCAAATGACGAAATTTAAAAGTATGATATACACCAAAAAGAAAATTTTTTAATACGCTACACATATTTAGAAAAAAATGGCAAAGTAAGATACATTAAGAAGCAATTACCCCATAAAAATGGAGATTTAAAATAGTATCTGAATGTTATTGTTTCGAAAAGCTAATATTGTATAAGTTACAAATGCATAGTGTTAAGAACAGGTGGTGACATTAGACATGTATGTAATGAGGTATAAGGAGATGGGGCGATTATATCAGAGACAAACAACGAAGAGAAATGCATATGTGGATGCAGAAATGAAGAAATAACTTTATTACTATACCTATTAAGTTGCAGTTCCTAATAGTGGCTAGTGAAGTATTTCTTATTATTATGTTTTGAGTATACTGGGATGAATAAAGTATGAGACCACACCATGTTGATCTAACTTTTAAAAGATGTAAAATGATAGATGTAATAAAAAGTTTGATCCAAAAGTGACTAACTTTGTCGAATCTGACACAAAGTTCCTAAATTAGAAATAAGCAGTAAAGCGTCAAAATGAACGCCCCATGTATCTTACTGAGTGCAGTTTAACACTCTTTACCATTGGAACCGTATAGCGGAATCAATACACTGACTCCTCATCCTCCTTCAAGAGGCTCCTAACATGACCCAAAACAAATCCTTGAGATCATGGGCAATGCATGGCCAAAGTCAGAAGCCCTTGAGGGAGAGGAAGCAATCAATGCATTGGGAAGTCTTCCCTTTGGCCTTAAAACATAATTTTCTTTGCTAGACACAATCAACACATTGATTTTTTACCCTCCATCAAGAGGCTCCTAACACGGCCCAAAACACACCCTTGAGACGGGCATTGTCTTATGGCCAAAGATAGGAGCCCTTGAGGGAGAGAGAAGCAATCAATGCATCCAGAAGTATACCTTTCGGCCACGGAAACTTGATTATTTTTCTAAGATACAATCAACACATTGACTATTTACTCTCCATCAGAAGGCTCCTAAGTCCTAACATGGCCCAAAACACACCCTTGAGATGGGCATTGTCCAATGGCCAAAGTCAGAAGCCCTTGAGGGAGAGGAAGCAATCAATGCATCTGAAAGTATACATTTTGGCCTCGATAACATGATCGTTTTTCTAATAGACACAATCAAGACATTGACTTTTTACTCTCCTTCAAAAGGCTCCTAACATGACCAAAAACATATCCTTGAGTTTAAGGGTATTATATGGCCAAAGTCAGAAGCCCTTGAGGGAGAGGAAGCAACCAATGCATTGGAACCTTTCTTAGTTTCTTCCTACCCCATTGGTCTTGAAACCATGATATACCTCATCGGACAAGAAGCCCTTTTTATAAGCAAACAACAAAGGAAAGATTTTGTTGCTACGAAAAGAAATGCCATGTGTTAGAAAATTGATTCAATTTGGTGGGGTATGCATATCTTTGGCATTTTGACATTTAGTGTAAATATAGATCTTGATAGTACTATAAGATTAGATACGAGCCCTAAAAGTATACCAATCCACAAGGCCACAAACGTCAATCAACGCACAATCATGATTAGTCCCTCCGTGCTAAAATTATAGTCCTCTTTTGACTTTTTCGGTCTTTCTTTATCAACTTTGACTTTGAACATTTTTGTTTGTTTTATACAATACTTGATGAAAATTATACAAATGAAAATATATTTAAAACAAAATTCATTCATATATTTTGCATCAAGTATTATGTAATATAAACAAAAATACTTAAGATAAAAGTTGAAAAATAAAGACCGAAAAAATCAAATAGGGACAATAATTTTGAGACGGAGGGAGTGCTATAATTTAGCCACATCAGACAAAATTATTAGAGATGCATCAATTCTTTTGATAGAAGAGAATTGGGTGCATGAGTCATAATAACATATTGTTTCAAAAGCAATTAAATTATTTATTCTAAAATCAAGATAACTAAGTTTGTGAAATTAGGTTACGTGTGATAGTGAAAGTAATGATCAAAATACCAAACGGGGAAGACAGATATCATTTCGAAATTAGTAGAAAACGTCTTAGACATTTGATTTAAGCCAATCGTCTTCGACAAACTCTTTATCGTAGCATATGTACTCGCGTCCATAAGAAATCACATACGAGTGCATATTTAATTTGCTAGTTGTCACATGTCGTTAGGTGTGACAAACTCGACTTCCACTAGATATTAGGAATGCTTTGTATGTATCGAATGACTCTTTATGTAATGACACTTTATCTATCTTAAATCAACTAGAATCATGCAAAAAAACGTCTTACTCACATAAACGACAGAACGCATCTTCATTTAACAAGGAAAAAAACATGTCAAAAGTGATTGAACATAGATCGTCGACACCTAATGTACGTGTTAGACACCCAATGTAAATTATTCAATTAGTACTAACTAAAGTGTGTTTATCTTTTTAGTAAGGATAAAGGGGAATACAAGAACTATTAGAATGTTGGAATTTTAGATATGGCATCAGTCGACCTATCTTTTAATTATTTTGATACAAAGATGCAGAGTATAGACCTTCATAATACGAAGCATCTCAAAATCATATCTATACTGCATATTTGACATTCTTCAAATATTAAAGCTACAGGGGTTGACATCCATTACTTGTTCTTATCTCAAAATAGAATTTTATACAATTGTTCATGTAATCTTTAGAACAAAAACAAAATTTCGTTTTTCTAATATGAAGAGATTTTGGTATATATTACTGATGTACAGTTGTCACAGAAGTCGTTGTAGTATAGTGGTAAGTATTCCCGCCTGTCACGCGGGTGACCCGGGTTCGATCCCCGGCAGCGGCGCTTTTTGTTTTTGCTTCTTTTTTAACATTATAGAAAAACCAAGTCTGCTATATTGTTGGTAACATTATGTTTGTGAGTGAGATTTTGGTATATATTACTGATGTCCAATTGTCACAGAAGTCGTTGTACTATAGTGGTAAGTATTCCCGCCTGTCACGCGGGTGACCCGGGTTCGATCCCCGGCAGCAGCGCTTGTTTTTTTTTGCTTCTTTTTTGACATTTGAGAAAAACCAAGTCTGCTATATTGTTGCTGGTAACATTATGTTTGTGAGTGAGATTTTGGTATATATTACTGATGTCCAATTGTCACAGAAGTCGTTGTAGTCACTGGCGGAGCTATGTACAAGCCAGGGGTAGCGGTCGCTACCCCTGAACTTTTACCCGGTAGTGGAAACTTTGGCAAGTTTTTTACATTTTTTGTACTATGTTTCGTATTTCGCTACCCCTTAAACAAATTTTCGCTACCCCTAAACAAATTTTTCAAAGCGCATATCATTCTTTAAAAAAACTCCAGGACCCAGGCCCACTAAATATTTAAAAATAAAAAAATAAAAACATACAAAAGTCATCTTTTGATGACCAGCTGTCCACTAAATGTTTAAAAAAAACATACAAAAGTCATCTTTTGATGACCAGCTGTCCACCTCGTTCCAATCTCCACCATTGCATTTGCACCTACCAAATTAATTAATTAAACACGCCTTGAAATTAAGATACTTTGTAGATTTGGACACCAGTTCATTTGATTATCATATAAGTCTTCAATCCTACTAATAAATTGTGAAGAGAAACTTTGTAGGCACCGTACCTTCCCTTTGTTGTACACAAAGCTACCATCTACAGCTTGTTCTCCACCATTGCTTCGCCACTGCTGCCTTAGGTAATTTCAATTTTCAAGTCTATTTCATAATTTTCATTCTTAGTATTAGGGTTAATTTTGGTTCAATTTTATATGTAATTGTGATTTCTGATTAGATTAAGAATTAGAATGTTAGGTTCAATTTCATATTTTCATATGTTCAGATTGTTAGATAGTTAGACACTTAGGCTGCTTAGGTTTATTCAACCAATACATAACCAATTTCAACCAATACTTATATTGCGCAGCTACATTTTTTTCTGTAGTTTAATTATAAACTGATATATGCTGGAGTTCAGTTTCCCAGCTCATTTGGGATGAACGGTGTATACATTTTCCTTTTTCTGGAGTTTACCTATAACTGAAATCGCTGGATATTAGTCTTCTATTGTGAAAATTTAGCGAAGTAGCTGTAACCAGGTATAAATATGGCAAATGATTATTCGATGTCCCGTCAAAATTATGATATTCCCTTTTCTCTGACTTTGGATATAGAATGTGAGGACATAATGATATTGGCTTTAGTTAATTGTTAAAAAATTCTACATTTCTACCAATCTATATGCTTACTCGGATGTTGTAGAACCCATGGACGGATAGCACATATGTTAACATATATAACAAAAAACAGACATGCATGTAGTATTCGTGTTTGGAGTTCTTCTAAATTCGTGTTTGGAGTTCTAAAATTTCGAATTCAGTTCTTCTAAATATTAATGCTCTTGAGGTGTGACTTTTTTATTTGTATTAATGATCTCTTTCGGGAAGTTTATCACTGATTGAATATCTGTGAGACAGAAATGTTTTAATAATATTTTTAAGAGGTGACATGTTTATGCAGAGTACCATACATGATGCTGTTGAGGATTCAATCACATGGCCTGTCCGAAAAGTTATTCCTATACTCCCTGGTGATTACAGGTATGGCTGCAAAACCAGCAACTAAACTTTTGCGAGGAAAATATTGTACGTAGGGCTTGTGTCACATATCGACTTACTATAGGGGTGGTTCCTGGCATTGGTTTCTTTTAAAAAAAAATTATGGTTAACTTTTTTTTTCCGCTACCCCTGAACTTTAGTCCTAGCTCCGCCCCTGGTTGTAGTATAGTGGTAAGTATTCCCGCCTGTCACGCGGGTGACCCGGGTTCGATCCCCGGCAGCGGCGCTTATTTTTTTTGCTTCTTTTTTAACATTTGAGAAAAACCAAGTCTGCTATATTGTTGGTAACATTATGTTTGTGAGTGAGATTTTGGTATATATTACTGATGTCCAATTGTTACAGAAGTCGTTGTAGTATAGTGGTATGTAATCCCGCCTGTCACGCGGGTGACCCGGGTTCAATCCCTGGCAGCCGCGCTTTTCTTTTTTAGCTTCTTTTTTGACATTTGAGAAAAACCAAGTCTGCTATATTGTTGGTAACTAGTCTACTTTTTGTGTGCATTCTAAAGAGGTTGATCGGTAATCCAAATTCTTAACAATACATCTCTTTGTACTACTATCATTGATTACGTTTTCTTAAATATTTTCTTCTATCATTATCATCACTAACTTAAGTTTTCATGTTATCATCTACTCCTATAAGTACTTTGTTCATGAGTCTTTCTTAAGTATGGAATGATATACCAAAATCTCACTCACAAACATAATGTTACGTTAACATTACTTCACTCTAATTTGATACACTCATACACGGTTTTCTCGCTACCGCCAATTGCTTTGCGTTAACTCGGTGTCGCTGCCGTTATGTAACGCCGTGTTACTGCATCGAATCGAATCATAGGCTGTTTACGAATGTAGGCTCTCAGTGATATGGAGCTCGTAAAAACCTTAAAGGACATGTGTTGATCTCCCCGTGCAACGGCATTACCTTTGTTGTTGCTTTCGATTCATTTCGCTGCTGTCCTTGGTGATTGTTTGTTGTTGTTTAAATGTGTCATTTCTTACTATCTAGACGTTCTTGTGCTACCGTTACAAGTACCGGTTTGCTGTTCTACAAAGGGCTTATTGGCTGCTGGTTCTTGGTTCCGTTAGGTTCTAATATTTGGTTTGTTACTTCCAAATAAATTTTGTCTCGTTGATGACTCATGTGGTTCAATAATAAGGGTTATCAGAACCGGTAATCCTTACTTTCATGTTGATCTATCTTATTCAATTATGTGTATTGAGCTTTGTAATTAATATTCTTAGAGCCCTCGGTATGTTGTCCTTGTTCATGCGTTATTGCTTATGTGGCATGGCCATAACTCAAGTTATGCTTGAGTTATGATACCGTGAGTTTGAGTTAAGACAATGCGTTGCCCTCCAAGTTACCATGGTAACGTTGAGTTATGCCATAAGTGAACAAAAAAAGTGGTGTTTATGTGCGCGTATTTTGTAAATATTTAAATAAAGGTGGGTCACAAAAAGTAGTGTTATAGTTGAGTTATGATGAAGGGTATTTTTTTTTTAGTTAAGGTTAACATGTTAAAGCTGATGTGGCGCTGAGTTATAGCATAACATGAGGTCATGATACCAAGTGCTCTTATGCTCCCGCTAAAAACTAAGTTTGCATAAAAGATATATTAGATGAGATATGATATACAACAGTGACATGGCAAGCCGACAAGGTAGAAACTGGTGTTTTTATGGCTCTATGGGGAGTGACGGTGGTGTGTATTTATGGGAAGTTTGCATGGGTCTTTCCATGCACACATTATCTTTGTTATCCTATGTCCCCACCGAAAGTCGCTATACGACAAAAACGGTGCTGAGCTGTCGCACAAAATCGCTGACCGTTTACTAAATTTTCAACGATTTCTTTTCGCGGGAACATGTCTCCACCGAAAGTATTTTTGGTATTGGACAAATTTTGACCAAAATTATAACGTGTTAATTGTTCCCGCGTTTTTTCCTGCCAAATCTTTTAGCGGTGACATGTCCCCACCAAAAGGGTGATACTGTATACCTGACCTTTTGGCGGGGACATGTCCCCACCGAAAGTAGTATCCAGTTTTTCCTCCTAACAATTACTTTATCCCGCCAAAAATTCTTCTATTGATAATAGCTTTTAGTGGGGACATGTCCCCGCCAAAAGTGTTGGCGCCAATTTATCCCGCCAAAGTTTTACTTATTTAAAGCCTAACGGATCATCCTCAATTCGGCAAAACACAAATAACCAAATCGTCAATTCCCACAAAACACACATAACAATGGCTGGTTACATGCCGGAAGAGGAGTGGTCAAAGGTTTTATCATCGATGTATCTCTTTAATGAAGTTCTTAATACATATGGCTACGAAATTTATGATGAATATTGTAAAACCCAAAAATCCTAAAACATGTAAAAAGACCAAAATGCCCCTACAATCTTAAACTTTGATTAATAAACGTATAAAGTACCAAACGAATTCCAAACTTCAGGAGATGATCAATATATGAAGTAAAATTATTTCTTTTACCACATTTGACATTTTGGGAAGTACTAAAATTTATTTGTACATACACTTGGCCGAAAATCCTATTATGTATAAATATTATATAAACTTTATAAATAAATTAAAACCATTTAAATACTAAGGAAATTATGGAAACAAATTAAGTTGATTTGGTCCTTGATTGCACACGATTTGCCAGCCCATCCTCCCCCCCCCCCCTATCACGGCATTTATTCCCTTTTTATGCTAACAAACCATTTAACCTAATTAAAAGAATACCGAGTGAAAATAAAACACACACAAAATTCATAGCATCTTCATACGAATTTCTGGAGGTCAAGGGATATTTTTCTAGTGTTTTTTGTGGTCTAAGGAAGATTAGAAAAATTGGTTTAGGTCGTGGGTCTCGCTAGTTTGTTCGCTAGCCTTTATTTTGTCATCCGATAGGTAAAACTCCAAACAATTCATACGTCTCATCTAAAATCCATTTATCATTTTTCTCATGTTCCTTACATCGTATATGGTTTGTATAAAATGGCTCTAAGGTCGTGGAAGCCGTGGTTGATCGCTAGGGAATTTTGTCTTGCGAAGTCCATTCGATAAGGTGTAATTCGTTGTCTACTCATTCACACGTTCAACCTTCGAATTGGTATTTTTCCCATGATCCTGCGTATAAAATGTTAAAATCGATTCATGCAACATAAAATAGATCTTTCGAATTAAAATGGGTTAAAACACGTTTAAATCCTAAAACATGTCATACGATTTTTCCAGGCCTTGTGATCATTTATTTTGGACTTTATACGAATATTATGACCTGGGAAAAATAATGGTTCGATTACTAGAAGCTTGGTTTTGTCGTGGTTAAATTTTGTTCATATTGAGTGTTTTGAGAAAATTCGAACGAATGGGTTTAAAACCCTAACTTGTGATTTAGGGTTAGGGTATTTTGGATTTATTATGGTGTGATCAATGCTTAATAATGATGGTCAAATAATTGGAACATGTTTTGGTAAAGCTAGGTTAGGGTTTCGATTTATAAGAAGTATATACGACCGGATTTATAAACTATAGGGGGCGTTTTGTAATTTCTTAAACTCGTGGGTCATTTTTGTCACATGCTATAAATCATGGCTGAATTGAATAAAATATAACATGTGGGTCATTCGTGTAAAATATGTGACTTATGGGATTAAAATGTAAATTTGTTAATTATGTATGTCGAATTGTAAAATAAATAAAATAGGAGGACTTGTTATGTAATTTTGGAAATCTTATGGATGCTTCGTATAAGACATATTATGAGGGACTTAATGTGTAAAATTGGATAATTAAGGGTTTGATATGTAAATATAATAAATATAATAACGATTTGTGGTTTTATTATATTAAATAACTAAAAGTGTAATTTATATAAAGATGAAGGTGTAATCGTACCACATTTAAATTAAAGGATATATTTTGTAATTTTGCTAAAATGATGGCTCGTTGTGTAAATATCAATATGTTAAGGGTTGAAATGTAATTAATGAAATATAAGGTTTAATAGGTAACTTATGTAACTAAAGGGTGTAAAATGTAATATTGGTAAACTTGAGGGACTAAAATCGTTAACATGATAAAGTAAGGATTCAAAACAGATTATTTGTAATACTCTTCTATTCCTTTAGGTGTGAAGAAGGAGAGGTCCTGATCCATTCCTGTATTTGCTATCTTTTGTCTTTGTTTGCTTTGCAATAAGGTACAGATATTCTGCCCTTTTAATAAGGAGCCTTCGTTTTCTTTTTTTTGATTCGTATTAGGGTTTCCTAAACCATTGCTATGTTCCCTACACTTTGATATGATCCTTTGACATTTGAACCTTTGATATGAACCCTTTGCTATGAACCTTTGATATTTGGACGGTGACTATGATTCGAAGACTTAGACCATTTGAACCTTTGTTTTGACTTGAACTTTTGACCTGTGACCCTTCAGTTTGATACCCGAGTGAAATGTGTTTCCTAGCCATGAAGGTAACATGTGTTAGACCCGTATCCCGGTTACGAGTAGGCCCCACCCTAGATGAAAATAGATAAAGGCCTTACGTGATTGGCTAGTAAATAAATGTAACGTTTTAGTCAAACCGATAGCCAATTAATAGTCAAAGTATGACTAATGTAGTAATATGAAATGTGAGGTATAAACTAGAAGGACCTAAGTTGTCAAGTGTCCAATATGTTATAAGTTAGTTGTGGTTAAATAAGAAAGAATAGGACTTGAGGGACTTAATGTGCCAAGGGACCAAAGTTACTACCTAACTATCTATATCTAGGATTTTCTAGACTTATCCTCTATTATGGAGATAGGAAGGCCGGATTTTAGAGAGAGAAGGAAGAGAGGGAAAGTGAGATGGTGATTTAGAGGAGATGAAGAAGATGAAGTCCTTGTGTTTAAGGTTATGTCCTAGCAAGAACCCACTCCATGTAAGTGTTTCTATCTTGATGATTATTAAGGTTAAAGTTACGGATTAAGTGGGTTTTCATCATTTGATCAAGATATGATCAAATGATGATGAAGAATGAAAGATAAGTATGTTTAGTGGGTTTGGTTAACCCTTGTTATGTTATTGATTGTTATGTTGTTAGGTTTTGGTTAATTGTAGAAGATGATGATCATGATGATGATGATGGTTAGAAGATGTTGTTGGTGGGATTTATGTTAGTAGCCTAGCTTGGATTGAAGGTAAGTAACTCTCCCTAAAACATGTGTTATGTATGTATTTATCATGTATGTATTGTGGTTGTGTAAGAGCATAGGAGTTGGGTTAGTATGGTTGTAAGCTAAGGATGGATGGCTAGTGACCTTGGATAAGAGTATGTTAGTTATCGGCTTTGGACTAGTTAAGGTATGTTGTGATTATGGTTGTGTTGAATGAATGTGATTACGTTGTGAAGTTGAGTATGATATGAGTGGTATGTGGTAGTTTAGAGATTTTTATGTGATTATGATGCTTATGTGAAAGTATGTGTATGATATATGTTTTATGATGGGTTACTTACTAAGCGTAAGCTTATTCTTTTAGTTGTCAACGTTTTGTAGGTTAATGGCGATGAGGATAACTTGGCTTGGATTATAGCATAGGGATTTGGAAGCGGATTTGGGAGATAATAAGCATAGGAGCTAGGTAGAATACCGAGCTCGAGTCAATGTTGTACCCCCGAGAGTCTCTTTTATGAGTCCTATAATGTGTGTCAAAGTCGTGTAATGGTTTGGTGGTCTAACGATGTGTCAAGTGTGTTTCAAGTGTTTTTAGTAAATGTTTAAGGGGCGTTTGGATTTAAGTGTGTTTGTACCCATTTTGGGTTGTAATCGGGTCAAGTATTGTTGGAACGTGCTTGTTATGTTAAATAAATGAAGTTGGTCAAGTTTGGTGTAAAACGGAAGTGGTATAAGTAGTTTGATGTCATGAAATGGGTCAAAATGGGTTTTTAGTGGTGAAAACTGCAGATTTGTTCTTGATGGCCTTCTTGACGGCGTCCCCTTTTAATCGTCCAAAAATCCTCTGGCCCGTCAAGGTCTGACGGCGTCACCATTTTTCTGACGGCGTCACGGTTAGTTGGGCAGTTTTCAAAAAATCATATCTTTTAATCCGTAAGTCGAAATGGGTCGTATGACCTATCGTTTTGAAGCTATTTGAGTCTACTTTCATTTAAAAATAGTCTCAAGGGCTAAAAGTTTATAGATTTTTGTCAGTGGTCAAAAGAGTAACCAGATGTCCGTAAAGGTGAGTCGTTTCCGTGTAAAAGTTTAAGTTTTTGGTATAAGCGGGCACGGGGTGTTACAACTTGGTATCAAAGCCTCGGTTTAAGTGAATTAGGTTTCCTTTAGGTTGCCTAGACTTAAACCACTCGTAGACGCGTTAAGTTAATTTTAAGAAATGCGGCCAAATAGTTTGAGAGTTATAGGATGTGGATGTAGAGTTTGAAACGAATGATGTGATCGTTATATGGGTAGTATGATGGGGACTTAGGGATGTGTCTTGTGTGATTTATGTTGTGGGAGACTTGACGTGTGAGTGATAGGATTACCGTGCACCTCGGGCTGTCTCGGTAATTATTATATGATTATGTAATTGTGTGCTTTGGTAGTTAGCGAGGGCGAATAGGTGTAGTAAGTTGTGTGGTGGTTGTAAGAAATGTGACTAATAATGAAAGTGCGTAACTTGTGTGATAGGGATGATCAAGGCATGGTCTTATGAGTAGTTATACTTAGTGTGATGATCATTAATGAGGTATTAGAGAGGGGTTAGTAGAGAGTCAAGTATTAGGAGCATGATTATGAATGTGTGGTAACGTTGAATGTGTGTGGTGAAGAAATGAAATAAAAATATAGGCATAATAAGTTTGTGATGAACTTAGTTACAAAATAAGAAAAAGGCATAGGAGTTGAGTAAATAATGAAATAGAGCGAAATTTCTTAAGTAATACTAGCTAAAATGAGATGAACATCTATGAAGCTAAGGTGTTGTCATGAAATAATTATACTACGGCTAAGGCGATTAGCTGTAGTTATTAATAAATAATGAACGTGTTGTAGTTGACGATCTATGTAAGATCTATATGTAAAGGAAGCGAGTGAGACTAAAAGAAGAGAGATAAGATATGGAAATAAAAATGTGATGGATTAAAAACGTAAGAAAGAATGAGAGGAGTATGTGTGAGAATAAAGACGTTGTCTTGAAATTATCATATTACAGCGCTGTAATCACTATAATGAATGCATGAGTTACGGTTGGTAAAATGTGAGAGGTCTAGATGTAAATGAGTTGGGTGGACTAAAATGTAAAATAAGAATGTGAAATTGATTAATGAAGGCTAAGAATGCAAGAGGTAAAGTAAAGATGTGAAAATAACTAAAGCGGATTAAAAATGTAAGGAGTGTGTATGAGATAAAGGCGTTGTTCTAAAATTATCATATTACTGCTAAGGCGATTAGCGGTAATTACTATAATAAACGAATGTAATTATGTGTGTGGTGCTTATGACTTGGATCCGTTGTTAAGGTGATAAAGTGTAAATGTAATGATCCTTCGGGATGAATGTTAAAAGTGGTATCCCTCGGGATGACCAAGTAAAGGAATGTTAAGGAATCCTTCGGGATGAATGTTAAAGATCCTTCGGGATGAAAAGTGTTGCTTTCACCGGCAAGGGGTTGCCTACATCCATGGCATATAAAAGTATCCCCATGATGAATGTGATAATGTGAAGGATCCAAGTCTAAAAGAGTAAAAATAATGTAATAAAAAGAAAAATGATAAAATAATAAAGGTTAGATTGGGAATTAGGAGTCGTAGTGTTATGTCGGGAGTGCATAACCATGAGTTTATAATTCTTGATTTACATCGATTGGGACGCCTCTCCATGTAAATGAGGAATTATAAACGAGTTGGCTATGTGTTGCCGACACGGCACGAGTAGGGTTAGAGAAGTAGAAAGCGAGAGTTTAGAATTCGTAGAAATTTTAAGGACTAAGATAGGAGGATTAGAATTTGACCATGGCCTTAGTTGAGACTTAGAAGGACCTTGATGGGATGAAGAAATTGTAATGATGATAGGATGGGCCTTGCGGTGTGGTGCAAAAAGATTATGAATGAAGATAAAAGAATGTGAACAAATTAGTCGAGTGTAATAATGTAAAGTCAAATAGTGCGAGTTCTTAAGTAGCAAGAGTCAAAGAATGGGGGTAGAGGGTAAAGCGAGTGAGATGATGATGTGCGGTAATAGGGCGGATTAGAATGATGATTGGTGATAATAAGTAAGTCTTGTATTATGTGAAATCTAAGCGAGAGTTGTGTGGTATAGAAGTAAGCGGGGTTAATGTGGATTAGGGCAAGTGATATGTAATAGTATGCGTAAAATCGCAAGATCACTTAGATCGTTGAACTAAGTAAACTAGGGGTTAAGGTGTGAGGAATGAGATGAGTTATGTGACTTGATGTTGGTTAGTAAAGAACGACAGATTTCGGGGACGAAATCTAAATAAGAGGGGTAGAATTGTTAGACCCGTATCCCGGTTACGAGTAGGCCCCACCCTAGATGAAAATAGATAAAGGCCTTACGTGATTGGCTAGTAAATAAATGTAACGTTTTAGTCAAACCGATAGCCAATTAATAGTCAAAGTATGACTAATGTAGTAATATGAAATGTGAGGTATAAACTAGAAGGACCTAAGTTGTCAAGTGTCCAATATGTTATAAGTTAGTTGTGGTTAAATAAGAAAGAATAGGACTTGAGGGACTTAATGTGCCAAGGGACCAAAGTTACTACCTAACTATCTATATCTAGGATTTTCTAGACTTATCCTCTATTATGGAGATAGGAAGGCCGGATTTTAGAGAGAGAAGGAAGAGAGGGAAAGTGAGATGGTGATTTAGAGGAGATGAAGAAGATGAAGTCCTTGTGTTTAAGGTTATGTCCTAGCAAGAACCCACTCCATGTAAGTGTTTCTATCTTGATGATTATTAAGGTTAAAGTTACGGATTAAGTGGGTTTTCATCATTTGATCAAGATATGATCAAATGATGATGAAGAATGAAAGATAAGTATGTTTAGTGGGTTTGGTTAACCCTTGTTATGTTATTGATTGTTATGTTGTTAGGTTTTGGTTAATTGTAGAAGATGATGATCATGATGATGATGATGGTTAGAAGATGTTGTTGGTGGGATTTATGTTAGTAGCCTAGCTTGGATTGAAGGTAAGTAACTCTCCCTAAAACATGTGTTATGTATGTATTTATCATGTATGTATTGTGGTTGTGTAAGAGCATAGGAGTTGGGTTAGTATGGTTGTAAGCTAAGGATGGATGGCTAGTGACCTTGGATAAGAGTATGTTAGTTATCGGCTTTGGACTAGTTAAGGTATGTTGTGATTATGGTTGTGTTGAATGAATGTGATTACGTTGTGAAGTTGAGTATGATATGAGTGGTATGTGGTAGTTTAGAGATTTTTATGTGATTATGATGCTTATGTGAAAGTATGTGTATGATATATGTTTTATGATGGGTTACTTACTAAGCGTAAGCTTATTCTTTTAGTTGTCAACGTTTTGTAGGTTAATGGCGATGAGGATAACTTGGCTTGGATTATAGCATAGGGATTTGGAAGCGGATTTGGGAGATAATAAGCATAGGAGCTAGGTAGAATACCGAGCTCGAGTCAATGTTGTACCCCCGAGAGTCTCTTTTATGAGTCCTATAATGTGTGTCAAAGTCGTGTAATGGTTTGGTGGTCTAACGATGTGTCAAGTGTGTTTCAAGTGTTTTTAGTAAATGTTTAAGGGGCGTTTGGATTTAAGTGTGTTTGTACCCATTTTGGGTTGTAATCGGGTCAAGTATTGTTGGAACGTGCTTGTTATGTTAAATAAATGAAGTTGGTCAAGTTTGGTGTAAAACGGAAGTGGTATAAGTAGTTTGATGTCATGAAATGGGTCAAAATGGGTTTTTAGTGGTGAAAACTGCAGATTTGTTCTTGATGGCCTTCTTGACGGCGTCCCCTTTTAATCGTCCAAAAATCCTCTGGCCCGTCAAGGTCTGACGGCGTCACCATTTTTCTGACGGCGTCACGGTTAGTTGGGCAGTTTTCGAAAAATCATATCTTTTAATCCGTAAGTTGAAATGGGTCGTATGACCTATCGTTTTGAAGCTATTTGAGTCTACTTTCATTTAAAAATAGTCTCAAGGGCTAAAAGTTTATAGATTTTTTTCAGTGGTCAAAAGAGTAACCAGATGTCCGTAAAGGTGAGTCGTTTCCGTGTAAAAGTTTAAGTTTTTGGTATAAGCGGGCACGGGGTGTTACTAGCCATGAAGGTAACATGGCCATGTCTTTGATGCACCAATGGCATGACTCGCGTGTGGTCGAGTGATTTGCCACACCGTCCCCTTTGTGATTGTGATATGCATGCTTTATATTATGGCCAATGTGATTTGTGTGTGGGGCGTATGGATGCATCCTAGGTACGTATTTGTGATGTGATATGTGATATATGTGGTGACTGAGGATGGGTGCAATCCACTTCTTTCACAAAATGTGGGAGCTGATCACTCCAATTTGATACATGAGGACACCCCTCATATTATCTGGTTACTTAAGAGATATCCCCTCTAGATTACTACAGGATTGTGATATGTGATATGTGTGGGCTCGTGGTGGATTACTGACCCCTTTTTCCTTTCTTACCTTGTATCCCTTGCTTATACCTTATGTTACCCCAATGCACTATTATTTATTATGTTCGTTTCATTTGCTTTCGTTTCCATTTGTTATATATCTGCTCACTGGGCTTTTTAAGCTCAGCCGCATTTCTTTTCCTGCGGCAGGTATCTAAGCATAGGAGCTGGGGCTTTTGCTATGGGATGAGAGATTAGAGTTTTTGTTGGAGCTTTTACCTTAGATGACCACCTTTATTTTATGACATTAGATTGGATTGGATTTCGTTTCTTTGTTCGTTCCCTTTGGATTATTTCATTATCATTTGACTTATGTAGTTCAAGTCGTGTTGACTTGACTTTCTTTATTGAAGTTATGTTTGTGGCTTCCGCTGTGTATTATGTATGCTTTGATTTGTCACCATAATGTTATGCTTCTACCCTTGCCGGGTTGGGGTGTTACAATTATGGTATCAGAGCGCCCAGGTTGCGACCTGTAGTACATAAGCCATGGCCTGTGAATCATGTGGACCCTAGGATTTGACCCTTAGGACTTAAGTTTTGACTGGCGAGGATTTGGGTAGACATTAGGATTCTGTTCTGTCTTTCCTTTCGTGCTTATTCTTCCTATTTTGCTAATCATTTTTGTGATCATTCAGATGGTAAACACGCGTTTTACCCAGTACACTGATGGGAATGATGGCCCTGATTTTGAGGCCATGATAGCCGCTGCTATGGCTGCTGCTCTTCCTCAGTTGGTGACCCAAGTCACCAATAACATCAGAAATGGGGCAAGTTCTTCTGGTGGTGGTGGTGGCGATGCTCCACCCACTGCTCCACCCGTTGGTATTCACGTTTGGATCGAGAGGTTCAATAAGCTCAAGCCTCTCTCGTTCAGGTTCGCTGCCACTCCCCATGAGGCAGAGGACTGGATCACCCATGTCGAGAAGTTGTTCAGGGTTCTCGGATGTGCTGACGAGTTTAAAACTCGTTTGGCCACATTCAAGCTGGAGGGTGACGCTCTTAATTGGTGGACTGCTCTTGTTCAGGCAAAGGGAGATGATTATGCCGAGACCTGTTCTTGGGCGGATTTCATTGAGGTGTTCTATAGGCAGTATATTCCGTTATCGGAGCAGCAAAAGTATGAGAGGGAGTATGGGACGATTCGTCAGTGGGATCGTGAGTCGTCGGGAGAGTTTATGCAAAGGTTCTTACGTTTGGCCAGCTTTGTTGGGCCAGAGGTTACTGGGGATGCTCATCGTCAGGCTCGTCATTTTAAGTGGGCATTGAAGAAATGGGTATTAGATCGTATCGTGAACTTTGAGTACGGGGATGTTGCTGCTGTTGCGGATGCTGCCCGCAACATTGAATTGTTACACGCTGATAGGGATTCGAATAAGAGAGATAGGGATGGTAATCGTGTGAACTTCAGGAGTCAGGATCATCGGGGTCGTCAGGACCAGGTTCAGGAATATCGTGGTCGCCCGGACCGGGATTTTCAACAGAGGCGTCAGGATTTCAGGGGTCAGGATCAGCGGGTTTTTGGAAGGAATGACCGGCAGGGTCATGGTGGTAACAACCCGCGTCAGTTTCGTGATCAGCAGACTCGGGGTTCTCAGCCGAGTCATCCTTCGGTTTCTTCAGGCCAGAAGAGGCCTATTGAGGCGTTGCCTCCTCCTCCTCTTTGTTCCACTTGTGGAAAGCCTCATCCGGGGGTTTGTCACAAGGCTTCTGGGGGATGTTTTGCTTGTGGGTCTACTACTCATAAGGTGAAGGACTGTCCGCATGATAAGCGGGTTGCACCAGTGAACTCGGGTAGGCCAGCTCCTACGACAGGTCGAGTTTATTCTCTTACACGTGATCAGGCGGCGAGCACTTCAGGTACCATTACGGGTTTTCTTTACATTGGTGATCGTGTTGTATTTGCATTATTTGATACTGGTGCCACTCACTCAATTATATCTAATTCGCTTGCTAAGAAAATTAATGTAACCCCAACACCATTAATTAATCTTATATCCATATCAACCCCAATGAAAACCCAAGTCATCATTGATCGTGAATATGTGAATTGCCCTCTACGTTTTGATGATTGTGTGCGTCCCGCAAATTTGCTCCCGATTGACATGATCGATTTTGATGTGATTCTGGGCATGGACTGGTTGGCTACTCATAAGGCAACCATTGATTGCCATGCTAGAAATGTGATCTTCGAAAATATTCATCATCCTGACTTTGTTTATCTTGGTTCGCAACCTCTTAAATCTGTTAAGATCATCTCGGCTATGAAAGCCAGAACTTTGATTTCCCATGGTTGCCTTGGTTTTCTGGCATCCATTAAGGATACCTCTGTGGATGTTCCGAGCATTGATAGCACTGGTACAGAATGTGGCTTTCGTCACACCCAAAATGCGTGACTATATGCATATAGTCACACACGTTTTTTTAGGTGTGTGTGACGAAAAGTCGCGCCACCGTAGGTATCATATGGTCACATTGTTTAGTTTGTGGCCGTTTTCATTGAAAAAGAGAGACCAAAACCCGAATATGTGTGACTAATTAGGCACAAGTTTTGTTGGATTCATCAGTATGTGTGACTATTTCCCATCCTATGGCCACATGAAAATATAATAAATGTGACGTTTGTGATGATTTAGTCACACAGCGTGTGTTGTTTTTTTCGAGTTAGTCACATACAATTTAAAAAATAGTGGCAAAAAGTGTGAATAAGTGTGACCATATGTTGTTTAAAGTGAAGAAATGTGTATTTTGTGTGACTATTGTTCATTCAATGGTCACTTGAATTTTATGTTTGTGTGGCCTTTTGTAATATTTAGTCACACAAAACATGTTTGTTTTGGGTATTTGTCACATACAATTAAGCAAAAAGTGGCCAAAAGTGTTAATAAGTGTGACCATATGTTGTTTAAAGTGAAAGAAATTTGTATTTTGTGTGACTATTGATCATCCAATTGCCACATTAATTTTTTTTATGTGGCTTTTTGTAATATTTAGTCACACAATGAATTAAGCAAACAATGACCAAAAGTGTTAATAAGTGTGACCATATACATCTTTTAGTCACATTTAAGAAATCAATATATATCAAAACAAATTCAAATACAATAAAATTGGAATGTATATAACTGGAACACTAATACTTATCATAAAAGCAGTACTAACTATATGAACCAACAGTACTAACTTATAACTAACAGTTGTAACTAATACAATAACAGTACTAACAGTCGTAACTAACACACTAGCAGTTTCAACGAGGGCTTCATGTTCTTCGTCCAACCTTTTTATCTTTTCTCTGATTCATGAAAGTAATTGAAGTTATTTGCACTTAAAGCCCCACCTTGATTAAGATCATCCGCCCAGAAACACACCAGATAAGTTTTCCGTTATTGATTTGAATTCAGATATAAGATCTTCACATACAAGGACCTTCTAATCAATAACTTATCTCATACACCCTTCATCTAAAAATTATGACAAAATATTTGCAGTAAACTACGATTTTAAGATTCTGGAGTAATAAAACCAAGATACTGAAATCAGTTATATATGAGGTACTAGGCTTTATATACTTAAAAAAAAAACTGCATTCCGATTACAGGATGAAAGGAGTACATATTTTAACAACTTTGGAAGTTCAAGTATTTTATTAAGTGGGCTAATCTGACAACCAGAGGACGTAAAAATGCAGTCAATATAGCAAAAAACTAAGGTATTGTCCATTGAAGCTTGCAACATTTTTATCATTATGGCTCTTCTATTATGTTTACTCACCGGAAAGCATATTATATCTTAAATCATGTTTGTTCTATTATTCAATATACAAAAGGGAACGAATACCTCCAGTAGTGCAGATTTGCGGGTCCTATCAGACTGTCGAGCTAGTCGGATTTTCTTCAGAACGTATCTGAAAGAGTAAAGATTTCATGAATCACATGGATTCCAACCGATACAACTTAAAACAAGGAAACACAAGAAGTGGGCCTAATAAGAAAGAACTCTCGTTTGTCCTTAACCGTGAATCCTTGGTATCGGCTTAAAAAAAACATATGAAACTGAGGTAACTGACTCAAACTTAACAATAAATGCAAATAAATTTAAGGCACAGAAGCATACCAGCAAAGAAAGTAGGAGATACCCATCTTGATTGTGTGTATGATTCGGGTGGTCTTGATTCATGAAAGATCAAGAATCCCATGGTGAGTTAGTGAGATGTTAGAGAGAGAGAGGGAGACTCTTGAGAGAAAACTGGATCTATTAGATTGTAGGTGAAATGTGACAAGAGTTCCAACCCTTCCCAAGTGTGGGAAGGGGTATTTATACTTCCTAATAATAGTGCCCCTAGTGGGCTGTGAAGTGAGCTGACAGTGGGGAAAGCCCCGACCCACTCCACAAATATAGATACTACTAATCTAATAAAACTAATAATACTAATAATACTAAGCTTATATAAATAAGCCTACGAGCTATGTGATATGCTAAATAGATACTCGGGGTGACCGAACCTTCATATGAATATTTATATTCCTAACAATCTCCCCCTAAGGGAGGTCACCCCGGAAATAATAATTTGAATTCTAGCATTCTTTCTTCTGAACTTGTCTTTATAGCTCGTAGTCTTTGATTCTTCAACGTCTTGAAACTTTGTGCTTTCAGCAGTGAACTTTTGATGGCCTTTCCTTTGTCTTGGATGATTTTGAGTATTCTTCGAAAATATCATCCAGCATGTGTCTTCAAGCCATCTTTCAGTAGTATGTTTCCATGTGATGTGTTATTCTTTGAGCCGACATGCTCACACTATTCTGATGTCATGATCTTTAGCATCAGAGTTTGCAGAAGCCGTGTTAAAGGTCTTTTAGGTTGATCATGACTTTGTTGTGTTACAATGATGATGTAGTGTGAGCACGTAGTGGTGGATTGGCATCTTGTCTGCAACCAGCTACAACTGCAACCAGCTACAGCATCCAACAGCTACAACCGCCAGAAGTTCCTGCATACGACAGTTAGCAATAAAACGACCGGTACTTACAGGTTTGGACTTCGAGATTGTTAACAGCATAGTGTGAAAACTCTCTCTAATCCTTACCAAGACCGTTCCTAATCGAAAACCCACAGAGGGCTTTTTAAGATCGAACCGTAGCACATCAACGATTAGGTGAGTCGCTGGAGATCACTCCACGACTGTAGACCGTTAGAAACCGCCGTGACCACTAAGCGTAATCCATAAAGAATTACCGAAGTGACCTGCTTTCAGGGCTGCTTGATGTTGACCCTGGCAGGAATTTCCATTCAATCATTGAGAATTACATTTGTAAATTCCCTCATAAATGTTCTGGCAGATTGCTAAGATCTGCGTAGGACTCATAAGTTTCCAACTGGTGTCCTTAATGTTGAACACCCAGTGTAGAAATAATTCGTGTTCCTATGAGATCTTTTTATGCATCTCGTGGCTCTAGACTCTATAGTGCGTTTTGATTTAGTGAGCGGAGGCTGGAGAGAACTGCCACCTATTCAATATCATCTAACTCGGAGTGAGAGAGACGATAGGAATGTATTGAACTCCGTGACAATTGAAACAAGAATCCTTTGAGGGACCTTGAGTGGCTAGGGAGGGTTGTGCAGCGTATCACTGGGTCCATGATACTTTGTCTTCAATGTCAGCAATCAACTAAGTGATTCTGACAGCATATGTATTGACCCGGTTTCTGCCTAAGTGTAAGGAGGGCTTCTTTCTTTTCACCCTTTACCTTTACATTTCTTTTTCATTCTTCAACCCCTTCAGTGCTTACCGAGACTTCATAACTAACACCTTGTTGGGTTTGTTCCAGTGTTAGCTCCATCTCAGTCGGCATTCTTCCCTCATTCACTTTTCTCCTTTTTTAATCATACCTAAGGACTTCTACACTAACTAGTGGATTGTCCCTGGGTAGATCCCTCCGGCTCTGGCGGGATCGTGGGAACTTGAGCCTAACCTAACCATCCTTATAACTCCATACATTAATTAAAATGGTCAGTCTTTGGTATTCATCCACGATTGCCAAACCAAATCTTTGAAAAATCTCTCAAAGTGTTCATGATTCTGAAACACATTTTTGCAAACACTTGAGAGTTTTATATTTTTCAAATGCTCCCCCTCAACATGTGCTCAGTTGATTGTTTTATAAATTTGCACATGTTAGGTAGAGCTCGCACTTTTTGAATTGATCCACTTTCAGTGAACATGACCGATTCGAGACACGCTTACATCACTAGTTAGACTAGCTTGAAATTATTACCCGGCCTGGTCAAGTCCACAGAAAGTTTCTCGAAACGGTACACTCTACTCAGACACATCCTTTTCGAGACACGCTTACATCACTGGTTAGACCAGCTTGAAATTATTACCCGGCCAGGATATGCCCTTTCGATAGATGACAGTTTTGTTTCATCAATTCTTTTGTGAAGTCTGAGCCGTGCTCACATAAGATGCATGCCAAATCCTTTTTGTCAATTCGCTCCCCCTCAATATGTGCATCGATATACGAAAGAGTTTAGCACATATGGGAGAGCTTACATTTAAGTCCAAAACATCACATTTTATCAGATTTCATATTTAAATCACATTCTCTCCCCCGATCAAAAATTTCAAACCATTTGAGATTTGTGATCCCAATTGATTTAAATAAGTTAGAAAAATGTGGGAGAAAATGTGTCCGATTTAATATATTCTGATAATGGAACATACTATGCTCCCCCTTAAACTAAGAGGGAGATTCACTGCTTATTTTGCACATTTGATTATTATGACACAAATGATATTGACCTTTTTGCGCAGATGATGTAATCACCCACTTTTCTGAGTGAGTCAGTGGTCAACATCGATTATCCATCCACCAACAAATCTTCTCAAGTAATTTCGATCCCCACTTGGCGAGATCCGAGTAAGTACTGCTTTGTTGAAATGATGGTGGTGGAGGTGAAGGTGTTGTTGTTGTTGTTGTTGCTGCCGATGTTGTTGTCGTGGTGAATTCCGAGCCAATCAATAGAATTTGAACGTCTGATTAAATGGTTAGAATGGGAACTGGCACATTCATTTTGGCTATGGAATCTGCATAAGAATCTCAACACAGATATACATGCATACAGATACACTATTCCTTAATAGCTACCCTTCAGCAGCTTGCCACATTATAATACCAAGTTCATCTTATAATCAAACCCCAATCAGGAACTACGTCAAACCACTATCTAGCATGAAGAGCAAATAGCAATCATGAACATGGCAATTCACACAGATTTCAATATTCAATTCAGGATCTTAGGAACATGATTCTAACATAATAGCAATCTACCTAAGCGAATCCTGAGAACATATGCACAATATCAACAACCATTAAGCAGCAGAGACAAACAACATTTGAAACTCATTCACTTAGTTCATGCAAATGTCAGTGGAGTATTCAAAAACATCAAACAAAATTGGTTTTCTAACTTCTTTTAGGTTTTGAGTCTTAAAGCATTTTGGGGATTATACGAGGATTCCAAAGTAACACAAATGAACCTTCTAGATACATAAAGCTAGGAAACTATAAGCAAATTGCACATAATGTCCTAAACTTTCTAGCAACTAACACACTTGGTCATTTGATATATTTAAGCAAGATCCTCTTCAACTAATTCCCCATTAACTACAAAACCATTTCTAACAAGTATGATTTAACCAATAAATACGTTTGATGATATAAAATTTGAATTCACTCTCCCCCTCAATCAATGACCCGTATTCTAGTTGAACCTCAACTAAAATCACGCTTAACCCCACAACTCATCAAACAAGAACTGTCATGAGGTTTTGTAGTCGTTGATTGAGTGACAAATTTTATGCATAATCCAAGTATAAACAAATTTCATACAACACATATTCACCAAGTGTCTCACAAATAATTTTCAGAAGAATCATAGAATGAAAACTATTTGTTACACTAAGAAGATTTCTCTTCTTTTACAAGAAATGATGCACTGAAACGTACATCAAATCAGGAAACATGGATATAAAGTAATCCATGCCCAGGTGAACATCACCCAGTTGGAGGAACAGCCGTCTTTTTGGCGACGTGCTTTCCCCAATATGAAGCGCGGGTTGCTATCTAAAGTAATAGCAAGCCATTAAGACATGTTTTAACAATCCATTTTAACTTCTGCTCGAGCTTCATTTAAAGACCCGTGCCATTATTGAATGACATTTCTAAGTCCGTAAATGTTATCGATAAACAGAAGACATGCCTAGGTGAAACTATTTTTGGTATTTTCTATTTTTCAATTTTTATGGTTTTTCTGGTTTTAAGATTCTCTATTTACAATTGCAGGTTTTCTATATATCTATTTACAAGATGGTATAAAATATGAATAAGTATATATGTACAAGGATACGAACCAGAAACCATTACTCCTCAGCATTCTGAATCTTCACCGCATTCATCACTTGACTTGCTGAAGAGCAATGTGAGCACTTTCAATCAGGGAATGATTCTGGCTTTTCACTCTCCCCTAATTAGTGCTCTCCCCCAATCTGACAACCTCTGACGATCACCCATAATAGGAAGAAGACTTTGGATGAACGCCCGAAATATGAAGAAGTCTTTTGATAACCAAATGCATGCCGTCTTTAATCTTCTAACACTCCCGTCCTAGAGTGACTCCGTCAAAAACCTTAGGCAACTTTTTGGTAGTTTAAGTTGAGCCTCAACTGAAGTCTAGCTTAACCTCACAACTCATCAAACAAGAACTGTCATGAGATTAGGTTAACATCAAGTTGGATTTAACCTTAAACTACGGAACAACTTGAACCTAACTTAACTCCACAACTCATCAAACAAGAACTGTCATGGGATTAAGTTAAATATCAAGTTGTAAGAAAAGAGCTCAACATTCTTGAATGTAGAGAAGACTGTAGACTCGACCTTCTTCAAGATTGCCCAATGTGGAGGAACAGAATACCAATCATCTACATCTCACCCAATGCCTTCCAGTAACCTTACATGTAACCCATCAGCCCGCAGCATACACATGAGAAGATAACTCCCAACAGAGAATGTAGAGTAGACTGACGACTCGACCTTCTTCAGTCTTTAGTATAACACCAAAGTAACAAGTTGAACCACTGATCATCTATAGTATGTATCCATCCTTGGATATTAAGCCCTGATCACGTGAACCTGTTGTGCGTCCTTGATGTACACATTCTCTCTCCCCTGATGGTTACGATTAATCAGCCCATGACGTAACAGTGAAACGTAAATACCAAGGTAACAAGTTGAACCACTGATCATCTCTGCGGTTCTCAACACCGGAATATATGATTAAGCCCGATCACGTGAACCTGCTGTGCGTCCTTGGTGTACACATTTCTCTCCCCCATGATGGTTACGATTAATCGGAATCATCATCATGATGTGTACATGTAGCCTGATGACGTGTACTTGAAGCATTGACTAGAAACCCATTGTTGCTGATTAGACCAACCCGTGAGACTTTGTCGATTAGCATTCCATGACCATGTTCTTCAACACCTTGATAGACGGAAGAAGCAGTGTTGGAGAAACATGGTTTGCACGACTCCTGAACTGACGTATTCAGGAGTCGTATGACCATTTCTCAATCATCAATCAACATGAAGAATCATATTCACCCTTTCCCCCCCTCAAAAATTGCATATGCCTGCCAACTGCAATTTTTGATGATTGAACTAGTGAATATGAATACCATCAATGGTAAGTGGCTCCACTTGACGGTTCTTGACGACTGACATGTTGTTTATTCACCCTTTCCCCCCCTCAAAAATTGCATATGCCTGTCAACTGCAATTTTTGGTTGAACAAGTGAATAAGAATATACTCCAATGTGCGCCGATCCACTTGAAGACTGAATAAGCACGGAAAGAGCATGAAACTTGTTGATGAGAATGGCCATAAATAAGAAGATTCCTCTTCTTTTGAAGATAAAGTGCACTCAAGCGTACACTTTTCTTTTCTTTGAAGAACGAGGCCTGCACTGAAGTGTACAGACGTCATCCTGATGAAGAGCGAGGCCTGCACTGAGGTGTACAGACGTCATTGTGATGAAGAGCGAGGCCTGCACTGACTTGTACAGACGTCATTGCTCTCTCTTTACTTCTTCTCTCATCTAACTCGTTACCAACCCCATTATCATTCTGTCGGCTTGATGTCGTGACCACTGATGGAGAAAACCCAATATGATAAACTTGATACTGAAGTAATATACCCCGAACTTGTGACTTAAACTTGTACTAATGCGTGACAAAGAGCGGTGTAGAGACTTCGTGCAACATCGATTCCCTAAGTACTCTATACTCTTCAACCAACCAACCATTAAGTATAAGACGTACATCACCTCTTGGATATCCACATCTTCATGTGACACTGAGCACTACAAAGTGACTCCTTAAAGTGATAGTTATTTTGTAATAGAGAGAAAGAAAAAATAACTAGATATCCAAGTCCTTGTCATTGTATTGAAAGCTCGAACAAGGATCTCGAAGAATCTTCATCCAACCTCCCCGATATCTTCAGATGCTAAGTACACGCACCCATGAAATTTCACTTCAGCCTCAAATAAATAATACTGAACTAACCCTGTAGTCACATCTTGTCAATTAAATGCCTCGATCCAGCCATTTGTGATGTTATAACTGAACTTCGATAATGGTTTTAACCCGATCCTAGTCAAGAGCGCATAGTCCATCATCACGGGATTTTACAAATCTATGATTTAAACCGAGAAATAAGTTCTTTCTCGGGATTTTACAAAATCAAGAAGAAACCGTGAGGCAGTAACAGATTGAATGTGGCATGACTGATTTTGAATTTTGGTGAACATCAGTTCGGGTAAAGAATATCTTGTGAAGATTACAGATCACATCACAACTTTTAAAACCTTTGGCCAACTAACCAACCTTGTACACAGATTAGAGACCACTTGATGAAGGAAGCCCGATATACCAATACTGAAAACTGAAGTAGAAGTCCCCAAATTTGTTACTTAAGCTTGCACTAATGTTGGAAGAACGGTGTAGAGAATTAATGCTCCAAGCAAATCTCTAAGTGCTCAGTACCCAACCAAAGTATGAGACATTAACACCTCTTGCGATTATCGACAACGTCAAGGACGTGTGACACTGAGTACTCCAATAACTCTTAAGTGATAGTTACCCCAACTGCTGGTAACTAGATAACCCAAGTCTTCAACTTAAATTTTGAGCACGAGCAAGTTATCATTGAAGGTCATGCATCCAACCAACCCCGACTTCAAGATAAAATAAGTAGACGCCTTCGTGAAATTCAACTTCAATCACAAATAAAGAATACCGGATTAACTTTGTGATCATCTTGTGTTGTTGACTAGCCAAAAAGAGAAGAAACATGCGCGAATTCTTAGAAGTGCCCATGACTCATAGTCAGTCCTATCAAACAAAGCTGTCTGATCCAGCTACTTGGATGTGGAATAGTTGTCGTACTGTGTACAGGATTTTACAGTTCTTGAGATTTATCTGAGAAATAAATTCAAGAACTAACTGCACAACAGTAAGCTTCAAACTGCTGTAGACTGAACCACTGAATCCTGAATCGCTACGATCTGACCCGCTGTAACCGACACTGCTAAGATTCAAACCGCTGGAGACTGAACCGATACGATCTGACCCGCTGTAACCGGAACCGCTAAAATTCACATCGCTGGAGACGGAACTTCTAGGAAACTTGCGATAATTCTCCCCCTCAAAAAGGACATGAAATGACCTTTTGCCAAAGCTGAGAGTCCGTGATGTTTGTGAATTTGTCAGGCACAACTCATGGAAAGAGACAAATGAAACTACTGCAACGAAGAAGGTGATTAAGACTCTCTTGTAGTAACCCCTTGCTTTCCTCATCATCAATGGTTTAGAAGATTAACAATTCATTGAAGCTCGTAATATGCCAAAACCGCTTGATGAAATGCATATGACCTTAAAGTGAGTAAGAGGTTAAAAACATGTCTCCAAACAAATCACCTCTTGTCTTTAAGCCTGACTACCTCTTGAGAAGATCTTGAACAACAATCCCATTAGAAGCTTGAGAAACAACAATCACTTGATGAAGCTTGATAAAGAACAAGTCCGCGACTTAAACTTGCACTAAATTATGATTTAGAACTATATTGAGCACAACAACGTAACTCCTTTAAATATAGGTAGTGATATATACCCAACCTTCCATCCTTAATTGTATATATCCACTTCGTGAACATCCAAGTCTAATCACCTTAAATTGCAAATTGTGATTTAGAACCTATATTGAGCACAACAACGTAACTCCTTTAAATATAGGTAGTGATATATACCCAACCTTCCATCCTTTATTGTATATATCCACTTTCTTGAACATCCAGGTCTAATCACCTTAAATACGCTTGAGCAAGGGTCATCAAACATCGTGCATCCATCCACCCCGAGATGTTTGTGACACTAAGTACACCAACCCGTGAATTAACAAACCAACCAAGTTACCATAATTTCCCAATTCCTGCTGATCTTGAAGCACAAACTTATCCCGGAAAAAATAGTCAAACCCCGTAAGTTATATTTTGTCTAAATCCAAGTCCTGACTACTTGTCCAAAATTAATTTCACGGGATTTTACAGCTCTTGAGATTTAAACCGAGAAATAGAATCTTTCGCGGGATTTTCTAAAATCTACAAGAGAAACCGTGAAATCAACAAGAATAGCCTAGAGTGAAGTGCAATATTAATCTTCGCAATTCAAGTCACAGGAGTCTAATCACAACTTGATTAAATCGCAACAAGTCAAGCCACAGATTGTCGATTTGCAACAAATTAGATTGCAATTGACCAAATCGCAATTAGTCAAGTTGCAAGTATCAACTCGCAATGTCAGATCGCAACTGGTCAAGTAGCAATCAGTCAAGTCGCAATAAGTCAATTAGCAACTTGTCAAATTGCAAATAACCAAATCACAATTTGTCAACTGAAACTCAAATTACAAAGATCAAATTGTAGACTCACTCTAGTCGTAGGTACCAATAGGACACTGCTGCCAAATCCACACCTCTGAATTAACGAAGACATTCATAAACCCAAAAAAAATAGCCATGACATGTGTATACTCGTGAAAAATTATCAAATGCCTTCCAAGATCATTGTGATGTATTCATTCCAGCCAAACAAAAGGTTTAGTCCACGAGGCAGCCCAATACATTATGCTCACGTTGTAGCATTCGAGCCCAAACACATTACTCCAATACAAGCCCAAAAAAAATCATCTTGACCAGCCCTTCTGTAAACCCAGTCCAAACACAACCCTAATCTTTTGGTATTAAATACTCATTAGCCAAGAAAAAAAACTAAACCTAATCACTAAAACAAATCCGCCCCCTCTGCAACCAAGAAATCCACAACCCCTCAAACCCTAATCCCTACACAAACACAACGCAACCACATCACTTCAAACCTTAATCACATGTTAATCATAACCTCCGCCCCCCTCTTTTCTAATCTGCTCTCACCAAATCAGTTAACCCACGCACCATTATTTACCTCATCTAACCTCAGACCATCACCGATCATCAACCTCGATTCTCACAAACACAAACCCAATTGACACGAACTTATCCGACCAAGATGTCACCGATTTCTTCAGCCTGAATCAAGATCGCGACATGACTTCAAGATCCTAGGGGTCTAGGGTAGGTTCTTCATAAGTTGTATTTGTTATTTTGTTTGTGGTCTTTATACGAACGAATGAAGAAGAAATAATGGCATTGTTATTTTCTTTATCATGCTTGTATCGTACATTAAATGAAGCGAAGCTTCAACATGATCAATGACGGTTTCTCATACTTTCGTGGGTTAGACCTTAGAGAGTCTCGATGTATCTCGAATCCTTCGAAAGAGGAAAAGGAACTGAGGTCTTGTAATTAGTCATCCCTTTTTGAGGTTGAGGTTGTGATATTTTTCTTTTTCTAGGCCGAGTATTATGACTCGATGTATTAGTGAAAATGGTATGATTATGTTGATGTAGTTTTCTTTGAATCAGTTTTATTGACTATGATTAGTTGCTTCGAGTGATTTCTTTTGAGTTGTATGTTTCGAGTGATTTGGATGGAATGAGATTTGTTGTTTTGATGTTGTCGTAATAGTTGTTGTTGTCGTGTTTCTGGTTTTCATCTTTTTATCTCCTTCAATTGACAAACCGCGACTTCTTATATACACAAACCGAGTCTGTGAGCATGTAGACAAACCGCGTATGTGAATACAGTCAAACCGCGTTCGTGGTTAAACAGACAAACCGAGTCCGTGGTTAAATGGACAAACCGAGTTCATGACAGTATGGACAAACCGAGTCCAGGACAAACCGAGTCCAGGACAAACCGAGTTCATGGTTAAAAAGACAAACCGAGTCCGTGGTTAAATGGACAAACCGAGTTCGTGACTGTATGGACAAACCGAGTCCAGGACAAACCGCATCGGAGACAAATTGCAACTTTGACCAGTCAAAGCTGTCACTTTCGTACTTTCCTTAAAAACCGGATCTGTGTTTTTCTCTTTCATAACAAACCGCATTCAAGAACATCATCATAGACCAGCAGCTCGTTAACCACAAAATCAAACAATTTGACCACTGCAGTCAATCCAAACCATCTACCATTCAATCATTTTTCACAGCCACAAAAAAACAACAAAACTTCACCATTCAGTCGACAACCAGGACTCAAAGACGAGGAATGAACAAGTATTATGACTGGACAAGAGACGATAACACATCAAGCAACAAAAGTTCACCAATACATACCAATCAACCTATTGACCCTTAACGCTACGTGGTGTTAGAATACTTTTTACCATCTAACATATAAGCGCCAAAACTGTTACAGTCCATTCAAGCAGTTAAGGTAAAACATGAAATTTATTGCACAAGAAAGGTGGATCGACCTTAAAATAGTTGAAAGCCCACATGTGAATTAATACAAATCAGATCTCAACACTTGACTGACTTTTGAATACAAAAGTGAATGTTTAAGACCCACGTTGAAGGCCCACAAACCATTGAAACAAAAATATTCAAGTAATAATAACAGTTGGTCACATGATTCAAATATTTGTTGAATATTTGTTGAACGAACAAAAACATGAAACCTGATTCGAACAGAAAAACAAATGAAACCGACACACAATCAAACCGAACCTAACCATGGCTCTTGATACCAATTGTAGGAAATACCCATCTTGATTGTGTGTATGATTCGGGTGGTCTTGATTCATGAAAGATCAAGAATCCCATGGTGAGTTAGTGAGATGTTAGAGAGAGAGAGGGAGACTCTTGAGAGAAAACTGGATCTATTAGATTGTAGGTGAAATGTGACAAGAGTTCCAACCCTTCCCAAGTGTGGGAAGGGGTATTTATACTTCCTAATAATAGTGCCCCTAGTGGGCTGTGAAGTGAGCTGACAGTGGGGAAAGCCCCGACCCACTCCACAAATATAGATACTACTAATCTAATAAAACTAATAATACTAATAATACTAAGCTTATATAAATAAGCCTACGAGCTATGTGATATGCTAAATAGATACTCGGGGTGACCGAACCTTCATATGAATATTTATATTCCTAACAAAAAAAGTAGGAGATACCACTGGAGAACCTTTGGTATGTTCCAGGTAGAAAAGTGTATACAAGTGTGGAATTAGGCGGTATCGGCTATCAACTCCTTAATGCTAAGCGACAAATTTCCTCGCACTGTGAAATTAAGCAAATTAAAATATGACGAGATATTAACTGCAATCACATCTTTTTCTGCATCAGTTAACATTAATACAATAATTTCAATAGACACACCTCCTCCCCAAAGGACCAAGGCTCATGGTCGACAATTCCCTTTTCGGAATGCCCACGAGAAAATGGAAACATGGCTCCAATACCCATCCATCTTGCAAATAATCTGGGTGTTGCATTGCCAATAAATCCACCAATGTCAGGCCCTGAAAATGGCTGACCACTAAGCCCCTGAATGGAATGGCAATTAGTTAGCCTAATATGAATCCAAACAAATTTATCTCAAACCAAATATATACTAATGTTAACAAGTAATTATGCCATAATGTATGGAATTTCCATGCAGCATATATAGAAGCTTACCAGTTGGAGTACCATAGAGATGCTCATATGTAGATGTTCCCAAGTAGACTGATACAAACCCAGCTTGAGTGAGAACATACGGTCGTTTATTAGGTTTAGCTAGTTCCATGCCTTGATATGTTGATCTTGCCATCAGTGTGCTATACACCTTAAAGAGAAGTCATGTTAATATATATCCCGTAATCCCGGACATGTGGCCCGTGCGAACATATGTGAACAAATTTTGAGACAAATGGAGAACATCTAGACTACTTTAGAGTAATAAATGGCTTTTTAAATGACGACAAACACGCTTAATATAAAAATGAGGTAGCTTACATTGTGATAGTGTAAGTGATTCTGATGACCACCAAGTTCAGCATCTCCTCTATGAATGTTACTCTCAGGCATCGTCTTAGTCACGGACCGGTGAAGAAAAACAGATCCGGTCAGATATTAAATATTAAACCAGAACGGTTAATCATAAGTAAAAGGTGTAAATATCACCTGGAAAACAGCTGGTTCATTCATATCATTCCATATGCCATCCACACCGTTGGATATAAAATCTTTAACTAGATCAACCCACCATGAACGAGCTTTCTCTTGAGTAAAATCTGGAAAAACACAAGGTGCGGGCCATACCTCTCCTGTTGAATGAAGATAAAACTTATGAGAGTTGAATTTAGAATTTAAGGAACAGTAAGGGAAGTAGACGTACCAACAAACGGCTCCTCGTCTGCTGTTTGAACCCACACGTCTTTTTCTGTTCCACTATCATAAACGAAGTAACCTTTTTCATGCTTGATCCCAGGGTCAAGCATCCAGATAGCTTGGAAACCAGTTTCATGTAGATCATCCGCTAGAGATTGTGGATTAGGATAATTATCCTAAAAACAATAATAAGGATTAGCAGAGAAGGCTCTTTCATTATTAACATGCTTACATTATTAACATTAACTAGTAATTCGAAGAAATTAATAGATTGCATAATTATGTTTGATTGACAAGTGGATTAGCAGATGGTTGGCTTAAGAAAATGATGAAATCCACTTAAAAATATATGTAGAATGTAGAATCACTAGTGCAAGAGAACATACCTTGTCAAATGTGAAACAACGAAATCCATCCATGTAGTCGATATCCATCCATATAACATCACAAGGTATACTTTTATCCCGAAATGTTTTGGTAACCTACATAGTAAAAGACACTTGAAGATATGTTCATAGTACAAACATTTAATGTTGACTCAAATAGCAAAGTTTAAAGTACCTCACGAACACGCTGATCAGAGAGATAACTATAACGACACTGATGATATCTAGGGCTGTAAACGAACCGGACGGACACGGACGGAGGTATGTTCGTGTTCGTTCATTTAATTTTAGCCGGACAAATAAACGAACACGAACGTGTAATCGGACCAAAATTCTTGTTCATGTTCGTTTATTTAGATTTGAACTTGTTCATGTTCGTTTATGTTCGTTTATTAATAAGTTAAACGAACGTAAACGAACATAAATGCACATAAACGGACATAATTACATAAATGATCATATATAAACGTAAACGGACATAAACGAACGTAGAAGTAAAGCTGGTACTTTAAACGATCCATATGAATATATGATCATGCTATATTACATATAATATATAGTTACATCATTATCCCAAAATATGGTCTTAATAACATCATTATGATCATATTATTATACTAGCATCATCAGCCTAGTTGATGTTTACATAAAGACATCTAAACAACATCATTATCTATTTATCTTAGTTAATATATACACGATAACTTCTATAGAATTCTTTTTGAACGTCGTCAAAGAATAGGTATTAGAAGTCACCCAAAAGTTGTATGAAAAAGATGTTCAAAAGCTGTGTCCAAAAGAAGAGGTTATGGTGTACTTGTACAAGGACTAATAGGCGCCAAAATTCCCGCTCACTCGCTCAGTGTTATGGTGTACTTTTCAATTTTTATCAAACTTAAATGTATTATTTAAAATAAATTAATAAGTATTTTATTTTTAAGTATATTATTGTTAGGGAGCTTTGAACGTAATCGGACGAACATAATCGAACGTAATCGGATGAACATAATCGAACGTAATCGGACGAATATAATCGAACGTTCACGAACGCAAATAAACGAACAAAGCGTTTGTTCACGTTCGTTTATTTAAGTAAACGGACCAAAAATCTTGTTCGTGTTCGTTCATTTATTAAATAAACGAACATAAACGAGTTTCCCGCCGAACGATAGGTGAACGGTTCGCTGAACGTTCAGTTCGTTTACAGCCCTGATGATATCCCAGTGACCACTTAGGTGGCATGAAAACAGTTCCTGTTCACCAAAATACAACTCATATTACGAGTCATTCCAGATACAAGCATTTACAAAATACAATAAAAAGGCAAAACTCAGTATTTAAAAGACAAACTTTCAAATAGCAGGTAATGCGAAATTTAGCAATAATAAAAAGACAAAATTCGGAGTAACGACGCAGACTGAATCTTTACCTCTAACTCCAATTGATATCACTCCAGCTGCTTTCACAGCCTTAAATGCATATCTGTTTAATTCACATTATCTCATTACATTAAAAAGCCCCAATATAAGGTTAAACAAACACCCCCTAAACTAATTGAAATGAAACCCTAACATAATTAATAAAATTTATAAAATAATTAAAAGAGATTAAAGGATACAACATACCGAATTGAAACAAACGGCCCTCGGGAGAGAAGATAGTAACTTCTTTGTATTACTAATATCAACATAGACCAGATCTAGACATAAGTATGGTGGTGGTGCGAACGGTGGCGTTGGTGGGGAGAGTGTCGAGGATATAGAAGAAGACCGGATGGTGAATGAAATAATTGGGAAGGTGAATGAAATATTTTGGAAGGAGGGTAATTCGATTTTGGGGAAAAATTTAGGCGGGTTTGGGAAAAGTTGAGAAGGGGGAAATTTTATTTTGGGAAAAATGAAGTGTCTTCACATGTATATAATTTAGTCACTTTTAAATAATGTGTGAAAAACTTGACTATATGATTTAGTTACTTTTAAATAATGTGTGACAAACTTGAGTATATGATTTAGCCACATACACAATTACTTCATGTGACCATATATGAATTTTTGTCATACTTTACAATTGTGTGACATATATTTGTCACATATCTATATATATAGTGTGACTAATGTTTTAAACTTATTTGTATCCGTCACACGTCCCAAATTATATGTGACTAAATAATCAAAAAAAAAATTTACAAGATACCTCTAGTCACGAAAATATTCAAATGTGTGACTGTAGCCTCAGTTGGAAAGACGAAATGGTCACACAAGTCGGATCAAGTGTGGCTGTTTATTTTATTCTGATACATTTAGTCACACAAAAAAACGACTGTGTGGCTATTCGAAAAATAGCATGTGTGACTAAACCCCATTTTTGTACTAGTGTAGTCTCCCTATTGTTCGTGATTTTGTTGATGTATTTCCAGATGAACTTCCTGGCATTCCTCCTGCTAGGGAAGTTGAGTTTAGCATTGATCTTATTCCAGGTGCTGAACCTATATCTAAAGCTCCTTATCGTATGGCACCCATTGAATTAAAAGAGTTGAAGGAGCAATTGCAGGAACTGTTGGAGAACGGTTTCATTCGACCTAGTGTTTCTCCATGGGGTGCGCCTGTTTTGTTCGTAAAGAAGAAGTATGGAAGCATGCGTCTTTGTATTGATTATCGAGAGCTTAACCGCATCACGATCCGTAACCGTTATCCTCTTCCACGCATTGACGATTTGTTTGACCAGTTGCAAGGGGCGAAGCATTTTTCTAAAATCGATCTGAGGTCCGGTTATCACCAGCTTAGGGTGAGGGAGCAGGATATTTCCAAAACTGCCTTTCGCACTCGGTATGGTCATTATGAATTTCTGGTTATGCCTTTCGGTTTGACCAATGCTCCTGCTGTATTTATGGACCTTATGAATCGAGTTTTCCACGAGTATCTCGATAAGTTCGTTATCGTTTTCATTGATGATATCCTTGTGTATTCAAAATCTGAGGAGGAACATGAACAGCATCTTCGGATTGTTTTGGAGATTCTTAGGCAGCAGAAATTGTATGCCAAATTTTCTAAGTGCGAGTTCTGGTTGAGTCAGGTGGCGTTCCTTGGTCACATTGTTTCTGCTGACGGTATCACTATGGATCCAGCAAAGGTTGAGGCTATCACAAAATGGCCGAGACCTACCACAGTGACCGAAGTGAGGAGTTTTCTGGGGCTTGCTGGCTATTATAGACGGTTTGTTGAGGGGTTCTCGTGTTTGGCCTTGCCATTAACGCAACTAATGAGAAAAGGGGAGAAGTTTGTTTGGACTGAGGAGCGGAAGAATAGTTTTGAGGAGCTGAAGAAGCGTTTGGTATCCGCGCCTATTTTGACTCTTCCATCTGGTTCGGGTGGTTATCAGATCTATAGCGACGCGTCTAAGAAAGGTCTGGGTTGCGTTCTCATGCAGCATGGAAAGGTTATTGCCTATGCCTCGAGGCAATTGAAACCTTATGAGGAGAACTATCCGACTCATGATTTAGAGTTGGCTACTGTTGTTTTCGCGTTAAAAATCTGGCGGCATTATTTGTATGGTGAGTCGTGTGATATCTTCACTCAGAAGGAACTTAATATGAGGCAGAGACGGTGGTTAGAACTTCTGAAGGATTACGACACTAACATTCAGTATCATCCGGGTAAAGCCAATGTGGTGGCTGATGCTCTTAGTCGGAAGTCCGGCATGATAGCGAGTCTTAATTTTGAGCCTCGGATTCTTAACGACTTGGAGATTCTTGATGTTGAGTTTTGTATTCGGGGTTGTGACGGATATTGGGCTAGCCTTAAGGTTGAGTCCAATCTCATCCTACGGATTAAGGAAGCTCAGAAGGAGGATGGCGAACTTTGGTCTGTGGTTCAGAATGTTGAAGAGGGTAAACAGACAGAGTTCAGTGTTGATGATTTTGGCGTGGTATGGTTTGAGGATCGTCTTTGTGTTCCTAATGATCCGGAGCTACGCGAGGCCATTCTATCGGAGGCTCATAGTTCCCCGTTCACTATTCATCCTGGTTCCACCAAGATGTACAGGGACCTTAAGCAGCATTTCTGGTGGAGTGGTATGAAGCATGATGTAGCTTCTTTTGTGTCTAAGTGTATGACTTGTCAGCAAGTCAAGATCGAGCACCAGAGGGCTAGTGGTTTGTTGCAGCCGTTAGATATTCCGACCTGGAAGTGGGAGGAGATTTCTATGGATTTTGTATCGGGGCTACCTCTTACCAAAAGGAAGCATGATGCGATTTGGGTGGTTGTTGATCGACTAACCAAGTCTGCTCATTTCCTACCTATTCGTATGGACTACGGTGTCAGTAAGTTGGCGGAGATCTTTCGACAGGAGATTGTTAGACTTCATGGTATGCCGACTGCGATTGTTTCGGATAGGGATCCGTGATTTACTTCTCGTTTTTGGAAAGGGTTGCAAAAGGCTTGGGGTGCACGTCTTAAGTTTAGCACGGCTTTTCATCCGCAGACAGATGGTCAGTCAGAAAGGACCATCCAGACTTTGGAGGACATGTTGAGGGCGTGTGCCTTAGAGTGGACTGGGAGTTGGGACGAGTATTTATGTTTAGTGGAGTTTGCGTATAATAACAGTTGGCACGCGAGTATTCGTATGGCTCCTTTTGAGATGTTGTATGGTAGGAAGTGCAGGGCTCCAGTTTGTTGTAACGAAGTAGGTGAGCGGATTATTGAGGGTCCTGAGTTAGTTCAGATCACTAACGAGAAGGTGGACGTTGCTAGGGAAAAATTGAAGGAGGCTCGTGCTCGTCAGAAGAGTTATGCTGATAAGCATCGTCGCGACTTGGAGTTTCGTGTTGGTGACCGTGTGTTCCTTAAAGTTTCGCCGTTTCGTGGGGTTAAACGTTTTGGGATCAAGGGCAAGCTCAGTCCTCGATTCATCGGACCATTTGAGATTCTGGATCGTATTGGCGAGGTTTCTTACCGTTTGGCTCTTCCGCCTCAGTTATCGCATGTTCTTAACGTCTTCCATGTATCTTTTCTGAGGGGATACAATTATCATCCTTTGCATGTGGTATCTTACCCACTTGATCAGATTCAGCCGGACATGTCTTTGTCTGAGGAGCCGGAGGCTATTTTGGACCGGCAAGAGCAGGTCATGAGAAATAAAGTTATTCCGTTCGTAAAGATTCTTTGGAAGAATCACCCAGAGCGCGAGGCTACCTGGGAAACTGAGGAATCGATACGAGCTAGTTATCCTCATTTTGTATTCTGATCTGGTATGTATTTGTTTTGCTTTCCGTTTCATTTCATCTCTACTTCTTTGCAAATTTCGGGGACGAAATTTTTCTTTTTAGAGGGGAAGAAGTTGTAAAACCCAAAAATCCTAAAACATGTAAAAAGACCAAAATGCCCCTACAATCTTAAACTTTGATTAATAACGTATAAAGTACCAAACGAATTCCAAACTTCGGGAGATGATCAAGATATGAAGTAAAATTATTTCTTTTTACCACATTTGACATTTTGGGAAGTACTAAAATTTATTTGTACATACACTTGGCCGAAAATCCTATTATGTATAAATATTATATAAACTTTATAAATAAATTAAAACCATTTAAATACTAAGGAAATTATGGAAACAAATTAAGTTGATTTGGTCCTTGATTGCACACGATTTGCCAGCCCATCCCCCCCCCCCCCTATCACGGCATTTCTTCCCTTTTTATGCTAACAAACCATTTAACCTAATTAAAAGAATACCGAGTGAAAATAAAACACACACAAAATTCATAGCATCTTCATACGAATTTCTGGAGGTCAAGGGATATTTTTCTGGTGTTGTTCGTGGTCTAAGGAAGATTAGAAAAATTGGTTTAGGTCGTGGGTCTCGCTAGTTTGTTCGCTAGCCTTTATTTTGTCATCCGATAGGTAAAACTCCAAACAATTCATACGTCTCATCTAAAATCCATTTATCATTTTTCTCATGTTCCTTACATCGTATATGGTTTGTATAAAATGGCTCTAAGGTCGTGGAAGCCGTGGTTGATCGCTAGGGAATTTTGTCTTGCGAAGTCCATTCGATAAGGTGTAATTCGTTGTCTACTCATTCACACGTTCAACCTTCGAATTGGTATTTTTCCCATGATCCTTTTATCCTATATAACGCGTATAAAATGTTAAAATCGATTCATGCAACATAAAATAGATCGTTCGAATTAAAATGGGTTAAAACACGTTTAAAACCTAAAACATGTCATACGATTTTTCCAGGCCTTGTGATCATTTATTTTGGACTTTATAAGAGTATTATGACCTAGGAAAAATAATGGTTCGATTACTAGAAGCTTAGTTTTGTCGTGGTTAATTTTTGTTCATATCGAGTGTTTTGGGAAAATTCGAACGAATGGGTTTAAAACCCTAACTTGTGATTTAGGGTTAGGGTATTTTGGATTTATTATGGTGTGATCAATGCTTAATAATGATGGTCAAATGATTGGAACATGTTTTGGTAAAGCTAGGTTAGGGTTTCGATTTATAAGAAGTATATACGACCGGATTTATAAACTATAGGGGGCGTTTTGTAATTTCTTAAACTCGTAGGTCATTTTTGTAACATGCTATCAATCATGGCTGAATTGAATAAAATATAACATGTGTGTCATTCGTGTAAAATATGTGACTTATGGGATTAAAATGTAAATTTGTTAATTATGTATGTCGAATTGTAAAATAAATAAAATAGGAGGACTTGTTATGTAATTTTGGAAATCTTATGGATGCTTCGTATAAGACATATTATGAGGGACTTAATGTGTAAAATTGGATAATTAAGGGTTTGATATGTAAATATAATAAATATAATAACGATTTGTGGTTTTATTATACTAAAGGACTAAAAGTGTAATTTATATAAAGATGAAGGTGTAATCGTACCACATTTAAATTAAAGGATATATTTTGTAATTTTGCTAAAATGATGGCTCGTTGTGTAAATATCAATATGTTAAGGGTTGAAATGTAATTAATGAAATATAAGGTTTAATATGTAACTTATGTAACTAAAGGGTGTAAAATGTAATATTGGTAAACTTGAGGGACTAAAATCGTTAACATGATAAAGTAAGGATTCAAAACAGATTATTTGTAATACTCTTCTATTCCTTTAGGTGTGAAGAAGGAGAGGTCCTGATCCATTCCTGTATTTGCTATCTTTTGTCTTTGTTTGCTTTGCAATAAGGTACAGATATTCTGCCCTTTTAATAAGGAGCCTTCGTTTTCTTTTTTTTTATTCGTATTAGGGTTTCCTAAACCATTGCTATGTTCCCTACACTTTGATATGATCCTTTGACATTTGAACCTTTGATATGAACCCTTTGCTAGGAACCTTTGATATTTGGACGGTGACTATGATTCGAAGACTTAGACCATTTGAACCTTTGTTTTGACTTGAACTTTTGACCTGTGACCCTTCAGTTTGATACCCGAGTGAAATGTGTTTCCTAGCCATGAAGGTAACATGGCCATGTCTTTGATGCACCAATGGCATGACTCGCGTGTGGTCGAGTGATTTGCCACACCGTCCTTTTTGTGATTGTGATATGCATGCTTTATATTATGGCCAATGTGATTTGTGTGTGGGGCGTATGGATGCATCCTAGGTACGTATTTGTGATGTGATATGTGATATATGTGGTGACTGAGGATGGGTGCAATCCACTTCTTTCACAAAATGTGGGAGCTGATCACTCCAATTTGATACATGAGGACACCCCTCATATTATCTGGTTACTTAAGAGGTATCCCCTCTAGATTACTACAGGATTGTGATATGTGATGTGATATGTGTGGGCTCGTGGTGGATTACTGACCCTTTTTCCTTTCTTACCTTGTATCCCTTGCTTATACCTTATGTTACCCCAATGCACTATTATTTATTCTGTAAGTTTCATTTGCTTTCGTTTCCATTTGTTATATATCTGTTCACTGGGCTTTTTAAGCTCAGCCGCATTTCTTTTCCTGCGGCAGGTATCTAAGCATAGGAGCTGGGGCTTTTGCTATGGGATGAGAGATTAGAGCTTTTGTTGGAGCTTTTACCTTAGATGACCACCTTTATTTTATGACATTAGATTGGATTGGATTTCGTTTCTTTGTTCGTTCCCTTTGGATTATTTCATTATCATTTGACTTATGTATTTAGTTCAAGTCGTGCTGACTTGACTTTCTTTATTGAAGTTATGTTTGTGGCTTCCGCTGTGTATTATGTATGCTTTGATTTGTCACCATAATGTGATGCTTCTACCCTTGCCGGGTTGGGGTGTTACAAATATGGTTCTTATAAGAACATTAGCCCGTTGATGAGAGACCATATTCTGTAATGGTTGAGAAAAAAGCCATACTACAGAGAGATGTTGGACGCTCAAGTTGATGATGTTGGAGGAGAAAGCACGTTGGAAACCAAACTTGATGATCTAGGAAATAGGATAACAAATCTTGAAGCTACGTTTGAACATTTCATTAAGCAAAGGAAGGGAAAAGATGGTGCAGGTTCTAGCAAAGTGGGAAGTAGCAGCAAAAAAAATGAATGGGCGATGTTTGTTATGGTCAATGTCGTGTGTTTCGTTTACTTGTCGAGTTGTTTCGTTTGAGTTGTTTCGTTTGCTTGTCTAGTTGTTTCGTTTGCTTGTCGAGTTGTTTCGTTTGCTTGTCAAGTTGTTTCGTTTGAGTCTGTATGAAATGTATGTGGTTGAGAACTCTTGCGTGTTTTAAATAAAATATTTGCCTTCGTGTTTGTTAATTGTGATATTGTTCATTCAGTTTCATTCTTTATGCATATGTAATTTAGTGTTGAAAAATTGTATATTTGAAATACCCTGTTGTTTAAAGGGGTGTTTGTACACCATAATTTGGTTAACTCAGAACCTGGTCAACAAAAGATAGGTAGATCACCGTCGCTAACGAAGGTGCACGACGGCTGTTAAAGAAGCCTTGTGAAATACTTAAGTTTTCACAACAACAACAACATTTTATTAAACAACAACAATAACAACAACAACAACACTACATATGAAGATTGTCCATGTCACCTAACAGCTCACGAAGTATTGCAGCCGGCTGACATGCGTGGTCGTACGTGGTCGTCGGGATTCGTTGCCATTTCAAGTCTTGCCTCCAGCATCCTTACTCTTGTCTCTAGCACCTGTTTTTGTGATTCCAGCATGTTTATCCTAAGATCTTTGGCATTACAGTTTGAGCACTCTGTTGGTGCAGATCCATCACCTTGAGATGTTGAAGCAGAAGAGATTACTTGTAACCGGTCATCAAATTCACTCTTCCACATAAAATATCCACATCCATGATCTTTTTTCTCTTGGCTGTTACATAAATAAGGAAATGTTATGATTGTTCGTATATTTACATAAATAAGAAATGAATGATTGTTCACCTTCGAAAGAGGACATGCATAATATTCCCATCCAAATGTATATTTTTTATGTGATTTTCATAGTTTTATATTTCTTGTTCCACAAGAACACAAAAAAGGATTATATCGCTGCATCTCAGGTTTTGAAATTGGTGTGAAGATAAGAGGTTGAGTGGTTTTAAGGATAAGAGTGTATATAATGTGTTTATGGGGATAGAGCAGATATGCTAGCTTTTGGTGGGAAGTGTTGGCGCCAATATTTTGGTGAGAAATTTTGGTGGGAATAACACATTAAAGAGATAGATAATACTGATGGGGTAAGTGTGTTGAGGGCCCTACACACTCATGTATAATCGTATCATCTCGACTCATTCGTTTAACATCTCGAGTATAACCATAGAATCTCGACACATTCGTTTAACATCTCGTGTATAACCATATCATCTCGACACATTCGTTTAACATCTCGTGTATAACCATATCATCTCGGCTCATTCGTTTAACATCTCGTGTATAACCATATCATCTCGGCTCATTCGTTTAACATCTCGTGTATAATCATATCATCTCGACTCATTCGTTTAACATCTCTTGTATAACCATATCATCTCGGCTCATTCGTTTAACATCTCGTGTATAACCATATCATCTCGACACATTCGTTTAACATCTCGTGTATAAGCATATCATCTCGGCTCATTCGTTTAACATATCGTGTATAACCATATCATCTCGGCTCATTCGTTTAACATCTCATGTATAAGCATATCATCTCGACTCATTCGTTTAACATCTCGTGTATAACCATATCATCTCGGCTCATTCGTTAACATCTCATGTATAATCATATCATCTCGACTCATTCGTTTAACATATCGTGTATAACCATATCATCTCGGCTCATTCGTTTAACATCTCGTGTATAACCATATCATCTCGGCTCATTCGTTTAACATCTCGTGTATAATCATATCATCTCGGCTCATTCGTTTAACATCTCGTGTATAACCATATCATCTCGACTCATTCATTTAACATCTCGTGTATAACCATATCATCTCGGCTCATTCGTTTAACATCTCGTGTATAACCATATCATCTCACTCATTCGATTTAACATCTCGTTTATAACCATATCATCTCGGCTCATTCGTTTAACATCTCGTATATAACCATATCATCTCGGCTCATTCGTTTAACATCTCGTGTATAAGCATATCATCTTGACTCATTCGTTTAACATCTCGTATATAACCATATCATCTCGGCTCATTCGTTTAACATCTCATGTATAATATATCATCTCGACTCATTCGTTTAGCATCTCGTGTATAACCATATCTCTCGGCTCATTCGTTTAACATCTCATGTATAAACATTACATCTCGACTCATTCGTTTAACATCTCGTGTATAACCATATCATCTCGGCTCATTCGTTTAACATCTCATGTATAATCATATCATCTCGACTCATTCGTTTAACATCTCGTGTATAACCATATCATATCGGCTCATTCGTTTAACATCTCATGTATAATCGTATCATCTCGACTCATTCGTTTAACATCTCGTGTATAACCATATCATCTCGGCTCGTTTGTTAACATCTCGTGTATAACCATATCATCTCGACTCATTCATTTAACATCTCGTGTATAACCATATCATCTCGGCTCATTCGTTTAACATCTCGTATATAACCATATCATCTCGGCTCATTCGTTAACATCTCATGTATAATCATATCATCTCGACTCATTCGTTTAACATCTCGTGTATAACCATATCATCCCTGACATCATATCTGTTTAACATCTCGTATATAACCATATCATCTCGGCTCATTCGTTTAACATCTCGTATATAACCATATCATCTCGGCTCATTCGTTTAACATCTCGTATATAACCATATCATCTCGACTCATTCGATTAACATCTCGTGTATAAGCATATCATCTTGACTCATTCGATTTAACATCTGGTTATACCATATCTTCTCGGCTCATTCGTTAACATCTCATGTATAATCATATCATCTCGACTCATTCGTTTAACATCTCGTGTATAACTATATCATCTCGGCTCATTCGTTTAACATCTCATGTATAAACATATCATCTCGACTCATTCGTTTAACATCTCGTGTATAACCATATCATCTCGGCTCATTCGTTTAACATATCGTGTATAACCATATCATCTCGACACATTTGTTTAACATCTCATGTATAATCATATCATCTCGACTCATTCGTTTAACATCTCGGCTCTTTCGTTTAACATCTCATGTATAATCATATCATCTCAACTCATTCGTTTAACATCTCGTGTATAACCATATAATCTTGACACATTCGTTTATAAAGTACATTACTAAACCAATGCAAACAAACACTTGTGGATAGAAATAGTAATATTGCAAACGTTTTTAGAAATAATTTTAAATGATGTAAATTAAGTATAAATGATTTAACTTAGTTAAAAAAAATGTAAATAATTTTAAATAGTTTTAAATCAATTAAAGATGAGTTACAAAATATTTAAATTAAATTTAAATGATTTAATAGTGATTTAACTTAAATAAAATGTTTTAAAAATAATTTTAAATGATTTAAATTAAATATAAATGATTTAACTTTATTAGGTAAAAGTGATGTAAATAATTTTAAAAAATTTTAAATTAATTAAAGATGATTTAGAAAAAAATTTATTAAATTTAAAAGATTTAATATTGATTTGAGTTAATTAAAGTGGTATAAAAGAGTTTTTTTTTTTTTTTTTTTTTTTTTTTTTTTTTTTTTTTTTAACTTTCGGTGAGGACATGTCCCCGCTAAAAGATTTTACCAAAATTTTTGATTTTACCTCTTAGCGTTTACTTTAGATTAATAAAAACTTTTAGCGGGGACATGTCCCCGCCAAAAGGCTGGCTAAATGACAAATTAGCTTTCAGCGGGGACATGTCCCCGCCAAATGTGATCGCTAAAACCAACCCTCAATTATTAATAGATCTGTAACACTTTAAAAAAAATATAAAATAATTTAAAAAAAAAAAAAAAAAAAAAAAAAAAAAAAAGACTCTCTCACCATCATCTTCTTCCTCCCATCGATCTACACCACCATCTCCACCACTACACCACCATCTCCACCACAACAACCACCATCTCCACCGCATAAACCCACACTCGCACCACTGTGCACATTTAATTCTCCCCTCTCATCGTTTAATTCTTTCCTCAAAACCTCTCATCGATTAATTCTTTCTTTTTCGCATTTCCTTTCTTCCTTTATCCCCCTTGTTTACAAAACCCAGGTGATAATTTTTGTTAATTTCTTGATTTTTGTTATTTTTTATATATGTTAATTTTTTGATATGTGTTAATTTTTGCAATATGTTAATTTTTGATATATGTGTATTATGTTTTTTGTTATTTTTTTTTTAAATTTTTTGTTAATTTTTTTTTGTACAGTTGCTGGTGAGAACCGAAGCCGAGACCACAGGTTTATGGTTGGAATAAAGAGGGCGAGGTTTGGACGGCGTGTAAAACGTTTGGCGGCAATTGGACAATGTTGTGATTATATTGTTCCAATGAAGGGTTATCTTTATTCCAAGAGGTTCAAGTTTGTGGTTTGTGATTACTACCCAATGGGTAGTTTGTATGATTTGCTAATAGGTATATATGTTATATGAACTAACAACCAATAGTAAACTTTTTACAACAAACTCGTATAGAAAATCTTGGAAAATTTTGTCTTAAAGTAACCATATTTACATTACAACGTTACATTATAAAATTTGTCTAAACTAATTGCCCTTTTGTTTTGGCTTGATTGTTTTAGGGGCAAGAGAGCATGGCCACACCTCACTTACATGGAAGAAAAGACTTAAGATAATCTTGCACATAGCAAAAGCCATTTCCTTCATCCATTCGCAATCTTCAACAAAAGATAGAAGCATGGTCATCAATGTCCATGGTAACCTCAAAACCTCCAACATCATGATCGATGTTGATTTTAATACTTATGTATCAAATTTTGGCTTCACCCAACTTGCGATAGAAGCTTGCGACAATGGCGAACAACGAAGATCACCATCGCCACACTACCAACCACCAACCCTACGTGAACCGTACCATCGTCACAAAAGAACGACATATACCAATTTGGGATCATTGTTTTGGACATTTTAGGAGGAGCAAAGGAATTGGAGTCGATAGAATAATGGGATTTTGAAAGGAAAGAAGAGGTTAAAGACGAAAAATGTGACTTTTTTGAGTTCCCTTTTGAAGGCAAAGATAGAGGGAAAGTGTTTAAGGTTTGGAACATGGCCTTAGCAAGTACAAATATGACACGTGAAGCTAGGCCTTCTATTGTGAACATACTCATGCACTTAAGCAAGTAATAGTACCTATATTACTATATTAGCATACATTAAGAAAAATAAACGACCTTACCATAAGGCATAGTATCGTTTTACTTGAATCCAATAAGTGATTAAAACTTGAATCATTTTGATATGATAACTAATAAATAATGGTTGCTAACTATTCATTGTCATTTGCAGTAAACAAAACAGGGTTTGATATATAAAAGTAGGCCTAATTGCTTGTTAGCGTATCTTACTTATCACCTTTTCTAATTTTGTGCAGCGTATTATTTTTTATTTCCTTTGATATATCATAATTTTGAATTTCGTCTTTTTGGTGTATCATACACCAGTTGTGTGTATTATTTTGACCATTATAAACAATACACAAACATTCCCTCAAAAGACGAAATTCAAAAGTATGATATACACCAAAAAGAAAAAAATTTAATAACCTACACATATTTAGAAAAAAAAGGCAAAGTAAGATACATTAAGAAGCAATTACCCCATAAAAATTTTAGAATAGTATCTGAATGTTATTGTTTCGAAAAGCTAATATTGTATAAGTTACAAATGCATAGTGTTAAGAACAGGTGGTGACATTAGACATGTATGTAATGAGGTATAAGGAGATGGGGCGATTATATCAGAGACAAACAACGAAGAGAAATGCATATGTGGATGCACAAATGAAGAAATAACTTTATTACTATACCTATTAAGTTGCAGTTCCTAATGGTGGCTAGCTAGTGAAGTATTTCTTATTATTATGTTTTGAGTATACTGGGATGAATAAAGTATGAGACCACACCATGTTGATCTAACTTTTAAAAGATGTAAAATGATAGATGTAATAAAAAGTTTGATCCAAAAGTGAATACACTGACTCCTTATCCTCCTTCAAGAGGCTCCTAACATGACCCAAAACAAATCCTTGAGATCAAGGGCAATGCATGGCCACAGTTAGAAGCCCTTGAGGGAGAGGAAGTAATCAATGCATATTGGAAAGTCTTCCCTTTGGCCTTAAAACATAATTTTCTTTGCTAGACACAATCAACACATTGATTTTTTACCCTCCATCAAGAGGCTTCTAACACGGCCCAAAACACACCCTTGAGACGGGCATTGTCTTATGGCCAAAGATAGAAGCCCTTGAGGGAGAGAGAAGCAATCAATGCATCCAGAAGTATACCTTTCGGCCACGGAAACTTGATTATTTTTCTAAGATACAATCAACACATTGACTATTTACTCTCCATTAGAAGGCTCCTAAGTCCTAACATGGCCCAAAACACACCCTTGAGACGGGCATTGTCCAATGGCCAAAGTCAGAAGCCCTTGAGGGAGAGGAAGCAATCAAGTATACATTTTGGCCTCGATAACATGATCGTTTTTCTAATAGACACAATCAAGACATTGACTTTTTACTCTCCTTCAGAAGGCTCCAAACATGACCAAAAACATATCCTTGAATTTAAGGGTATTATATGGCCAAAGTCAGAAGCCCTTGAGGGAGAGGAAGCAACCAATGCATTGGAACCTTTCTTAGTTTCTTCCTATCCCATTGGTCTTGAAACCATGATATACCTCATTGGACAAGAAGCCCTTTTTATAAGCAAACAACAAAGGAAAGATTTTGTTGCTACGAAAAGAAATGCCATGTGTTAGAAATTGATTCAATTTGGTGGGGTATGCATATCTTTTGCATTTTGACATTTAGGGCAAAAATAGATCTTGATAGTACTATAAGATTAGATACGAGCCCTAAAAGTATACCAATCCACAAGGCCACAAACGTCAATCAACGCACAGTCATGATTAGTACTATATTTTAGCCACATCGGACAAAATTATTAGAGATGCATCAATTCTTTTGATTGAAGAGAATTGGGTGCATGATCGAGTCATAATAACATATTGTTTCAAAAGCAATTAAATTGTTTATTCTAAAATCAAGATAACTAAGTTTGTGAAATTAGGTTACGTGTGATAGTGAAAGTAATGATCAAAATACCAAACGGGGAAGACAGATATCATTTCGAAATTATTAGAAAACGTCTTAGACATTTGATTTAAGCCAATCTGTCTTCGACAAACTCTTTATCGTAGCATATGTACTCGCGTCCATAAGAAATCACATACGAGTGCATATTTAATTTGCTAGTTGTCACATGTCGTTAGGTGTGACAAACTCGACTTCCACTAGATATTAGGAATGCTTTGTATGTATCGAATGACTCTTTATGTAATGACACTTTATCTATCCTAAATCAACTAGAATCATGCAAAAAAACGTCTTACTCACATAAACGACAGAACGCATCTTCATTTAACAAGGAAAAAAACATGTCAAAAGTGATTGAACATAGATCGTCGACACCTAATGTACGTGTTAGACACCCAATGTAAATTATTCAATTAGTACTAACTAAAGTGTGTTTATCTTTTTAGTAAGGATAACGGGGAATACAAGAACTATTAGAATGTTGGAATTTTAGATATGGCATCAGTCGACCTATCTTTTAATTATTTTGATACAAAGATGCAGAGTATAGACCTTCATAATACGAAGCATCTCAAAATCATATCTATAATGCATATTTGACATTCTTCAAATATTAAAGCTACAGGGGTTGACATCCATTACTTGATGGAAAAATAATCTGAAAAGGCATCATACTTGCCATTATATTCTTTTGTAAGCATCATACTTTTTTTTTTCCTATTGTAGCATCCAACTTTCTATTGTAGGCCTGTAGCGTGAAAAAGCGACGCTACAATAAGAAAATTAAGGAAAGTTAGATGCCTAGAATAGAAAAATTAAAAAAGTTTGATGCATACAATATGATGATTAAGGAAAGTTGGATGCTTAGAATAGGAAAATTTAAAAAGTTGGATGCATACAATAGGGGAAAAAAAAGTATGATGCTTACAAAAGAATATAGTGGCAAGTATGATGCCTTTTCAGATCATTTACATCCATTACTTGTTCTTATCTCAAAATAGAATTTTATACAATTGTTCATGTAATCTTTAGAACAAAAACAAATTTCGTTTTTCTAATATGAAGAGTTATGTTGTGTTTGCATCAAGGTTGTTAGGATCGGGATCCTACCTAGTATCGTTTTCAGCTTTGTAAGATCGTAATCGTAGGATCGGATCGGGATAGTAAGATCCTATGAAAATGTATATAGTTTTGTATAGGGGTTGTAGTTTTATATTTCTATATAGTATTTCATATGATAAACGAATCTAAATGGATTATAAAAGAAAAAGTTATATTTTCACGTATTGTAGTAGTAGAATATTAGATATATTGCAATGTATACTTGCAAAAAGTTACTACATACGTGCACCAACTTCTTGTTTCAATATTTTTTATTTAAGTTTTTTGTGATAACATTTAGATTAATGCAAAAAGATAGTGTTAATTTATTAGTACGTGATTCTGTGACTTTTTCGTTACAATATATAGGTAAATGCAAAAAGATAAATGGATTGTAGTTGAATTATTATGTAATGTATTTAACTTTTAATGAATTTTAATTAAAAAAAAGTGTTGGGACACGAGTAAGGTCGACATAACAGCTGTTTGGTTATTTGTTTGGTTTATAAAAGAAAATCTGATGTAGCGCTGATATAACAACGTGATGTGGTAACCAGTAGGGTTACCATAAGTCCATATCTACTAGTCTTAGGTATACTGTTGCAAAACTAGTTGTTGAAATACCGAGTGCCATGGCAATTTTTAAATCACAAAACTTAGTTTGGCATATCACAAGTGACAAATAACTCTAGTGATATCCAAAATGTATTTACAAGTCACATATATGCACTTGTATGCCATTAAAAAAAAAGACTTTCTATAATACTATGAGGATGTTTTGAAACGCGTTTTGGATTGAGTTGTTCGACTATTTTCATTTAAAAAAAGTCATTTTTCAATATTTTTTCTTAACAAAAAAGGCAGTTTCATATATCTGAAAACTAGTTATAATACCCGTGCACGCACAAGATTTTGACATAAATTTTTAGTTATGTACGTATTAATTTTGAATATTGTGAGCTTAATTCTTAGCTTATAAACATAAGGAACTCATTATTACACCTGTTGGGAATTAAATGTTCTGAAGATTAGTATTGGGAATTAAACGTTTACAAGGTTAGTTCTACTCAAAGAAATATACTAAGTATCATTCTACTGCTAGTGTATTTCATTCTACTGCTAGTGTTAGAGATTCTGCTACCGCAAGGATTCTACTGCTGGTGCAACAGATACTGCTGTTGAAGAGATAAGTGTCGCGTATTCTACTGCTAGATGGATAAGTATACAAAGATATTTTGTGTATAAAAGTCAAAGATATACGGTAGATAATATCTTTGATAGATGATCAGTCAACAAGTTGTGTACACAGATACAAGTTGTATCTTAAGGACTGACACACTCAAGCAAAGCAAGTAGTTCGACAAGACTTATCATTTATTGTAAAGATCTCTTTAGACTATAAAAAGAAGATCTTAGACTAGATATTCTGTGTGCTTAATTCATATGCTTAGATTATCAGTCAAGAACAAAGAACATAAATCATAGAAATCATAAGTCATGGAAACATATAGATTCAGGGTTTGTAACCCTAGTGATAGTGAAGATCACTCGTATTATTATCTTAATAATATTGAATCGTTTGGTGTTAACATTGTGTGTTCATTGTTCATTACTCAAAGCATCACTGTTCCATTTCCAATAAACAAATAACCTTCTAAGTGTGGTTAAGTAGATTCCGCATACTTAATCATATTCACTCAAAGTATCTCATACACTCGTTATAAAGGACTAAAATCCTATTAAGTGTATCGTCGCATCCTCTCAATTGGTATCAGAGCAAGGCTGATATCTTTGATTTAGAAGAAGAAGAAGAAGAAATGGACGTTGAATCTATTCAGACCAATGTTGCTGCAAAATTACCCATGCTCAAAGAGAATGAGTTTGAGATGTGGAGGCTGAGGATAGAGCAGTATTTCCAAGTGCAAGACTATGCACTTTGGGAAATTATTGAAGATGGAAACTCTTACCATCCTACAACCACTACATCAACAGTTGAGGGCAAAGTGGTGAAAACTCTGCAGATGCACCCAACATCTGCAGAAGACAGAATAAAGAAGAAAAATAACCTAAAGGCCAGAAGTATGCTGATGATGACTATTCCCAATGATCAACTTTTAAACTTCAGCAAATTCAAAGATGCCAAGTCATTATTTGTAGCCATTGTTGCCAGGTATGGTGGAAATGAAGCCACCAAGAAAACCCTTAAGACTCTGCTCAAGCAGCAGTTTGAAAACTTCTCCTCAACCAATAATGAATCTCTTGACCACATGTTTAATAGGCTTCAGAATATTGTGAGCTAACTCGCTATTCTTGGGGTTGAAATACCTCAAGAAGATTTAAACTCAAAATTTCTGAGAAGCTTACCAGAAGAGTGGGCTATACATGTTGTTGTCTGGAAGAACAAGCCAGACCTTGACACCATGGAACTAATAGACTTGTATAGCAACTTTAAGATTGTGGAACAAGATTTGAAGAAAACTGGAGGTACTAGTTCTAATACTGGGAACATGGCATTTATGTCATCTCTTAGTACCTCAAATCCAAGTGAAGAGGTGAAGGTTGTTGATGGTGTTGGTACTGCTAGTTCATCAAGCAGTACCATGGGTATTTTGGATGAGAAGACTTGTTGTGCTTTCCTCACAAGTCGAAATGATGGGTCCATGCTCACTTATGAAGACCTCCAAGAGATCAATGATGATGATCTGGAGGAAATGGACCTAAAATGGCAAATTTCTCTTCTTAGCATGAGGGCTAAGAAGTTCTATCAAAGGACGGGGAAGAAACTCACAATCAGCAACAATGATACTGCTGGTTTTGACAAGTCAAAGATAGAATGCTACAACTGCCACATGATAGGGCACTTATCAAGAGAATGTAGAAGACCAAGGCAGCAAGATAGCAAGAATAGAGGTTTTGGAAGCAAATCCAAAACAGGGGAGGTTTCTGAGCCAAACTCAAAAGCTATGGTAGCTATTGATGGGGTAGGTTTTGATTAGAGTTTCATGGCTGATGAAGAAGAAGCTTCTTCACAGATGGCACTCATGGCTTTCTCTACTGAGGTACAAAATCATAAAGTTTGTTCTAATACTTGCACAGCTCTTAAAGAACTACAAACTTTAATCAAACATTATGATGACCAAAAGAAAGTCCTAAGCAGAACTCAACAAGACTTAGTAGATTATAAGTGTGGTTTAGAATCCCTAGAGAAGCAGATCATTCACTACAAACAAAATGAATTTGCTTTTTCTGATGACAAAGCTCTTCTTAGACAAGACATATTCTTTAAAGATGCTGAAATTAAGCTTTTGAGAGATGCTTAAGATAAGATCAAAAAGGAAAATGGAAACATTCACTTGACTGTAGAAACACTAGAACATGCTTCTAGAGGTGTAACCAACATGATTGAATGTCAAGTGATTAATAGAGCCAATTCAGGGTTAGGATATAATGTTGTCCCACCCCCTTACAGAGGAATTCATGTTCCCCCAGGGATAAACATAGAGAATTCAGGATTAGCTGAATTTCAACAACCTGAGCTACAATATGGTGTTCAGCCAAAAACCAAGTTAGTTGTTGATGAACCTAAGAAAGTAAGTGAAAGTTTAAGTAAAACTTCACTTCCTGAGGACAAGGTGTCCTCTGATAGAAGATCAGATAGAGTAGTCATTGAGGACTGGATATCTGATGATGATGAAGATGAACAGGTTATGTCTAAACCTGAAGTGGTTAAGAAAGCAGGAACAAGTGTTCCTAAGATAGTCAAACATAATACTGATAGGCCTAAAATCAATGTTAAACATGCTAGGCAACCAGTTAGATATTGTGAACAATACAGAACCACAAACAAGCCTAAAGGCAACCAAAGGAATTGGATTGGCCTTAAGTCTCACCAACTAGGTGATGACTTTGACTTCTATAACAAAGCTTATTTTGTATGTGGAGAATTTGACCATCTTGCAGCTTTCTGCAACTAAAGGGTATCTGGGTATACAAACAATAGGGTGAATTACAAAAGGCAAACACATAAAAGTCACTCTAATAATACTAGAACAACACCCAGAGCAGTTTCATCAAAGTCTGGACCAAAAGCAGTTCCTACTGCTAGACCAAAAGATTCTACTTCTAGACAAGTAGTTTCTACTGCCAGACCTTTTTACTCTGTTTACCCTAAACCAGCAGTACAAAGTGCAAAAACATCTTACAAACATGCACAAACAACTGCTAAGAGACCCTTTCCAACAAGAGCAGTTTCACTAAAACAAATTTGAAAACCTAAGGGTTCTACTGCTAGGGAAAAGAGGGCCAATGCTGTTAAGGCCTCAGCATGTTGGATTTGGAAACCTCTCAAATCCAATAATGCATCAACTGTTCTCAAGAGATTTAATTACATTGATGCACATGGCAAATCTAAGTCAGAAATGGCTTGGGTTCCCCAAGGAAACTCATTTCCATATTTGTGTGCAGGAACATTCACCAACAGATCATGAAGATCAAGGATATTCAGATAGTGGGTGTTCAAGGCACATGACAGGCAACATGTCTTATCTTTCCAACTTTCAATCATTAGATGGTGGATATGTTACCTTTGGAGGTGGTATCGGTGGCAAGATTACTGGTAAAGGTACTCTTAAAACTGCTAAATTAGATTTTGAAGATGTGTAATATGTGCAAGAGTTAAAGTATAATCTTTTTAGTGTCTCACAAATGTGTGACAAAAAGAACAAAGTTCTTTTTACTGACACTGAATGTCTTGTACTTTCTTTTGATTTTAAGATGCCTGATGAAAGTCAAGTACTTCTTAAAATTCCAAGAAAGGGCAACATGTACAGTGTTGATATGAAGAAGATTGTTCCTAAAGAGACACCTACTTGTCTAGTTGCAAAAGTCACATTGGATGAATCTATGAAATGGCATAGGAGACTTGGTCACATTAACTTCAAAACCATAAATAAGATTGTTAAGAATGGTTTGGTAAGAGGTTTACCTCAAAAATGATTTGAAAATGACCAAATATGCATTGCTTGTCTTAAAGGCAAACAATACAAAGCCACTTGTAAGCCCAAACTTTTTTAACTCTATTGATCAATCATTGTTTATGCTTCATATGGATTTATTTGGACCTACTTTTGTTAGTAGCATGATGCATAAAAGATATTGTCTAGTTGTTACTGATGACTATAGTAGATTTACATGGATTTTCTTTTTAAGTTCTAAGGATGAGACTTCTAGAATTCTTAAAACATTCATTACAGAGATAGAAAACCTAGTAAGCAAAAGAGTAAAAGTCATTAGATGTGATAATGGGACAAAGTTTAAAAATAGAGTTATGGATGACTTCTGCAAGGAAAAAGGTATTAGGAGAGAATTTAGTGTAGCTAGAACTCCTCAGCAAAATGGAGTAGCTGAGAGGAGAAATAGAACACTCATAGAAGCTGCTAGAACCATGTTAGCTGACTCTAAGTTGCCTATCACTTTTTGGGCTGAAGCAGTTAATACTGTTTGCTATGTTCAAAATAGGGTTTTGGTTGTCAAATCTCACAAAAAGACATCATATGAGCTTTTTAGAGGTAGAACTCCTGCAATAGGATTTCTTAGACCTTTTGGATGTCATGTGACAATTCTGAATACCTTAGACCATCTTGGAAAGTTTGATGGTAAAGCAGACGAAGGATTCTTAGTTGGATATTCTCTTAATAGCAAAGCTTTTAGAGTATACAACTCAAGAACTAGAAGAGTAGAGGAAAACCTGCATGTGGAATTTTAAGAGAACAAATCCAATGTAACAGGTCAAGGTCCTAATTGGCTATTTGATCTTGAGTCTCTAACCCATTCTATGAATTATGTGCCTGTTGTTGCAGAAACTAATGATTTTTCAGGTTCACAAACAACAAATGAGGCAGGGTTAGAAAAGGAGACAGATCAAGATTGTGTATGGATGCCAATAAGTACAAGTGTGGATTCAACTTCAAAAATTAATGAACCTTCTTCTGATGAAGCTAAAGAAGGGATTGAAGATGAAAACAAGAAAGATGGAACAAAGGAACAAGAGAATGTTTCTTCTGATGATAGTACTGCTGAGACAGAGCATTCTACTGCTAGGCTTAATTTTTCTACTGCTGAGCCAAATGTTTCTACTACTGGCCCATCAGACTCAAATGAAGCAGATTTCTCAGATGAAGAGGTGGATTTCAATAATCTCCCACCTAACTATCAAGTTCCTTCTACACCACACACAAGGATTCACAAAGTCCACTCCCTGGACAATGTGATTGGAGATGTACAATTAGGGGTGAAGACAAGGCAACAACTGATGTCTTCAGACCAACAAGGGCTTCTTGATGCCCTTTATGCTTCAAAGCAGCATGAGTTTTCAAACTCTTGCTTGTTTGTATATTTTCTATCACAAGCATAACCAAAGAATGTTCTTAAAGCCATTGATGATTCAAGCTGGGTAGAAGCTATGCAAGAAGAGCTTCTTCAGTTCAAGATTCAGAAGGTATGGGTGCTGGTTGATTTACCCAAAGATGTAAGGTTAATTGGCACTAGATGGGTTTTCAGAAATAAAAAGGATGAAAAGGGCATAGTGATTAGGAATAAGGCTAGATTAGTAGCCCAAGGGTACACACAAGAAGAAGGGATAGACTATGAAGAGGTTTTTGCTCCAGTAGCAAGGATTGAAGCCATTAGGTTATTTTTGGCTTATGCTTCATTTATGGGCTTCACATTTTATCAAATGGATGTCAAGAGTGCTTTTCTATATGGTACTATTGAAGAAGAGGTATATGTCTCACAACCTCCAGGGTTTACTGACCCAGATCATCCAGACAAAGTGTACAAGGTAGTTAAGGCTCTTTATGGCCTTCATCAGGCACCAAGGGCACGGTATGAAACACTGGTTTCCTACTTAATAGAAAATGGATTTCAAAGAGGCAAGATTGATCAGACATTATTCATCAAGAAGCACAAGAGTGATCTTTTGCTAGTTCAGGTGTATGTGGATGATATCATCTTTGGATCTACAAGGAAGGAGATGTGTTTGGAGTTTGAGAAACTTATGCATCATAAGTTTCAGATGAGTTCCATGGGGGAACTTACATTCTTTTTGGGTCTGCAAGTTAAGCAATCAAGTGAAGGCATATTTATTAGCCAAGATAAATATGTTGAAGAGATTCTTAGAAAATTTCAATTTGCTGATTCAAAAGTGGCAAGCACACCAATGGATTCTGAGAAGCCACTTCTTAAAGATTTAGATGGAGACAATGTAGATGTATACATATACAGATCTATGATAGGCTCTTTGATGTATCTCACATCATCAAGACCTGATATCATGTTCTCTGTTTGTGCTTTTGCAAGATTTCAAGTAACTCCAAAGGTTTCTCACCTCACAGCTGTCAAGAGTATTTTTAGATATCTCAAGGGTCAACATAGGTTTGGGTCTATGGTATTCTAGAGAATCACCTTTTGACTTGGTAGCATTTTCAGATAGTGATTATGCAGGTGCAAGCTTGGACAGAAAGTCAACAACTGGAGGATGTCAATTCCTTGGGTGTAGACTTATCTCATGGCAGTGTAAAAAGCAAACAATTGTGGCTGCTTCAACAACTGAAGTTGAATATGTAGTTGCTGCAAGTTGCTGTGGTCAAGTCCTATGGCTTCAAAATCAACTTCTTGACTATGGGTACAATTTCATGAACACTGTCATACATATTAATAATAGTAGTACAATTTGCATAATTAAAAATCCAGTGCAACACTCTAAAACAAAACACATTGAAATTAGATATCATTTTATTAGAGACTGTAATGAGAAAAAGTTGATTAAAGTTCTTAAAATTGATTCTGATCACAACTTTGCAGATCTTCTTACAAAAGCTTTTGATGTTGGAAGGTTTCAATACTTGGTGGCAAGTATTGGAATGCTTAATCCTCAATGATTTAATACTCTGTGTTTTTGTATATAAATTTTTGTTTGTACTGATAACTTTGTTAATTACTACTGTTACTGAAAAGTTTGTACTGCTAGTACAAATTTTTGTTTGTTAAGTTCATACTGTTAGTCATATGATTCTACTGCTATAAGACAAATGTTTTGCATTTTGTTTCTTGGTTTTGGACTAACAATTTCAGGTATGAACATTAAGCATAAAGGAAGTTTCAAGTGAAATGGAAGCAGCAGAATGATTATACTAGTTGCTGATATAATAGGTTTATGATGTACTGAGTTTAGGAATTCATTAACAAACGTTTACACCTAAGTTAATTAATTCTTTAAAACTTCTTTCTTGAAACCTGATTATGATGTTTCACATTGACTTGATGGCTCAGTTGGTCAGATAGTAACTGACATAACTCACTTTCTATCATTTTATACTTTTAAGTATAATGAGCAAGTCTAAGGATATCTGATAGAAAGAACAGCTAGCAAAAGTGAATCTAATACTTGTGTTAGAGGTAACAATTACTATGAGTTGGAAACCCTGTCAAGAAAGCCTTTTGAATAGGTTTATCTTTACACAGGCAGTTATTTATAACTGAAAACATTGGTTCTCACACAACCAGAGGTTACTTTAAACCGAATTCTTGATTAAGTGTCTGTTACACACTTAATCCCTTCAAAATGGTTGTAGGCCGTATGATTTTTCAATCATAAAATCAAGTTCATACTGCTCAGTAAAAAATTTCTTAAAAGGGATTTTCAAAGAGGCTCAGAAAAACCATCAAATGATGGACAATGAGTCAAAGCCCCATGATTCACCACTCGTAGGAGTTAACACACCTAGAAGTGATGAGGGCAGCAATTTAAACTCTTAAGAAATTGATGGCCAACATGTACACTATTGTCTGAAAACATGTTCTAATTGGTAGATCAGATGATGGTGAGAGATCTTCCAAACAGGGGAGGATATATTTTGGTACATAGTGAGAGATCTTCCAAGCTCAAGCTCAGGGGAGGAAATAAAACCCAGGGGAGGAAGATTAACCAATAAGTAAAGAAAAGATTGTATATGCTCAGAACAGGGGAGAAATTGATTAAGCAGTTGTTGTATCTCCTCCTACAATGGAAAAGACAAGAGCATACAAGATGATGATGTCAGCTTTTTTAGAAGCTAAAATGTCTTATTATTCAGCCAATAATAAGAACAAGCATTCAGTTGATGGATGCTGGGAATAAAACTTTTTCAGTTGATGGATACTGGGAATAAGCTCTTCAAATGAAGAAAGTTCAAATGAAGATTCTGGAGTATTATATATATTCAGAAGGGATGAAGCATTCAAATGGAGAAAGTTCTATCTAGGAGCTTTCAGTTTCAATTTCAGTTCACTACGTTTGTTCATCACTTGCAAAGGCATGCTGGAAGAAGACTTCTTGGAACAAGCATTCAAGATACACAGCACCATTGCCTCTTATAATTCCTCCATCCAAGGAAATTGCACCATCTTTTATTCAAAGTACTGCTATTGTTCAAGACAAAGAAAGATGATGTTATTGCTGAAAGAGATTCACAGAAGGTAGATGAGTTAGACAGAAAGATATTTAATCTTGAAGAACAGAAGAAAGCTCAGATCAAGAGTCTGACTATGAAGTGTTTGAAAGATCCTCACAATCAAAATTTAATTCAGAAGAAACATGTTGATTAGGCAAATCACATGTTTAGGGGAGGATTGTTGGAAATTAAATGTTCTGAAGATTAGTAATGGGAATTAAACGTTTACAAGGTTAGTTCTACTCAAAGAAATATACTAAGTATCATTTTACTGCTAGTGTATTTCATTCTACTGCTAGTGTTAGAGATTCTACTGCCGCAAGGATTCTACAGCTAGTGCAACAGATACTGCTGTTGAAGAGATAAGTGTCACGTATTCTACTACTAGATGGATAAGTATACAAAGATATTTTGTGTATAAAAGTCAAAGATATACGGTAGATAATATCTTTGATAAATGATCAGTCAACAAGTTGTGTACACAGATACAAGTTGTATCTTAAGGACTGACACACTCAAGCAAAGCAAGTAGTTCGACAAGACTTATCATTTATTGTAAAGATCTCTTTAGACTATAAAAAGAAGATCTTAGACTAGATATTCTGTGTGCTTAATTCATATACTTAGATTATCAGTCAAGAACAAAGAACATAAATCATAGAAATCATAAGTCATAGAAACATATAGATTCAAGGTTTGTAACCCTAGTGATAGTGAAGATCACTCGTATTATTATCTTAATAATATTGAATCGTTTGGTGTTAACATTGTGTGTTCATTGTTCATTACTCAAAGCATCACTGTTCCATTTCCAATAAACAAATAACCTTCTAAGTGTGGTTAAGTAGATTCCGCATAGTTAATCATATTCACTCAAAGTATCTCATACACTCGTTATAAAGGACTAACATCATATTAAGTGTATCGTCGCATCCTCTCAACACCTATGCAACTCATTATCATAGTAAGTTTATACCGAGCACTTGTACGCAGTTCTCACTTTTGTGGTATGTGACATAAGTCAATTGCGCGTGACGCGGTTGTTATACTATCTTAATACCATATGGAAGAGGGAACTTAGTTGCTTTTATCAGTTTATGACATGTACAAACTGTTTTTTTTTACTAAAACAACCTCACACTTTGTGCTCACAAAAACCAAGAGTCCAAGAAAAAAGCCATACATGGTCACGTGTTGTTAAATTTTGTTAAGATAAAATATACTTTCAATGGAAACAAAATTTTCCTGTATTATTTAACAAAGGTTCATCTTTCTTGTGTTGCCATTGATTCACTTTATCTCTTGCTTTCTTCACCTCAGAATTTCATGCATACCCATATTAGTTCTTTTATATATCGGATATTAATGACCATATATTATCATGTGAATTATAACAATGCGAAAAGTGTCATAAAGCATTTTTTTTGTTCCAACACGTATGAAAACACTAATGTAATTATTCCTAAATTTGAGTTACTAAAATGACCGTTTTGTCTCAATCAGTTCTCATAGCAAAACCGTCTCCATTGCCATGCCCGCGATCATGCCTGACCATATTCGCTGCATTCCATAAATAACGAAACTAAAAGAAAATACCTTGAACAAAATTATTGTCTATTAGTAGGTAAGAAAGCTATAAAGCCACTGAAAGTCTGAAACTATTGTTGCAAGTCATGAGTATATAAGGATCGTGCTAAGATGGTCAAATGGGTTGAAAATACCTAGAGAGCAGCTTCATCTACTCATTCCATGGTTGTTTTGAGCATTTCGCAATATTAATAAATAAGTAAAGGATCTGACATTGGACTTGCAGTATCAATTATTTAAATAAGATGACCATTTGCTACCCTGTCAATGAGAAACCTTCAGCGCTTGCCTACATAGGAGTTGCAATACATATTTACTTTTTAATGTACTTGCATAACAGTAAAAAATAAACCTAAAACACTTACTAGAGAATGTTAACTATTAGTGATGACATAATAACCATTCAAAATCATTTAAGATCAATCAAAACATTCATGGTTTTCCCCTTTCTTCTTGCATAGTGTATTAAATGATATGAGGCCTAATCTAATTTCTACAATATAAATAAAATAAAGTCTTCCAAATATCTGCAAAAACAAATATTTTACAGACACAAATGGGTTCATTCGAAAACATATCTTTTATAGACACAACAAAAATGTTGGGCCCAAACTATGACAGAACTACATGACTGACTAAAGGGTTGCGTATAAGAACAATACCTTCCTTACCAAGTGGACTCCTAAACGATGATATAATTTTTCCTAAAATTTTCGACTGACATTTGAATCATCTGCATTAGTTAGTCCACAGTTAGCATTTGAAACACTCATCTTGCTATATGGATCATATGCAATATTAACAATGGACACAGAAAAACAACATACTGCAACCATTTCATCAACATAACTTATACGGTTGAGTGTTAACTAACTAAGTAGATATATTTATAAATTGTATAAAATGGACAATCACATACCTCGCCAAAGAGGGTTAAAAAAAGGGCTTCGCATCCACCTAATTAGCCTAATTCAAATAAAAAACATCATATCCATTGTACTCGCGTTCACCAAATGCATAAATAACAAAGATTGTTAACAAAAAAACTTCTTATCAATGTTAGTGCAGTAGATGGTTCTTGCACAAAATTTTAATTGAAAGAAGAAACGTCTAATAAAATGAGGTTGTTGGTGTGGTAGTTAAGGAGCATAGCTAAATAGGTAACATATGAGGTGTCAAAGTTTTAATGTGTTAACCATATTCTCTACATAAAATCCTTTCATTATTACACCATTTGGGGGCTAATGAGGTATCCTCCCCAACTTCTTATCTTAACAATCTGGGATAACCAAAAATGTTGGCAAAGCCTAACCTTTAACCTTGGTTAGTTGATTTAGTTGGATCCAGAAATTAGTCAGCCTAAACTAAATTGTTGAGAAAACTTTTACTATCTACATTAAAGACCTTTGTCATCATTGAACATTCGAACCATTCCATACAGTATTACCCGATCATATAGATTAGTTAATAATACACATAAATCATAAAACAAACTATGGGTACACCATTTCATTATAGTTGAAGGTAATCAAAATTTGTCTACATAGCAGACATGTAATGATGTAAACTATCACCACTAAATAAATGTGAAACATAGGAATAACCTTTGATAGATATAAATGGCACTCAAAATATTATATCATTTAAGGTTCAAATTGAAATGCTTCATGAACGCATCTATAGCTTTAGGGATTTGTCAAGGAAAGATCTTAAGAACATCCCCAACTTATTTCTAGCTGCAACCTGAAAGATTGTACGAAGAGCTTACATGAAAAACTTCTATATACATACAGGCAAAGTTGCAACATATTACATACTAATTTAGTGCCTATATGAAAGGGCAACAAATTCTGAATGGCGTACCTCTTTGCCACAATCTGCTCTGCTAAAGGGAAGATTTTTCACCAATTTTATAAAACAAGCTGCTCTGCTAAAGGCAAGTACATTGCACTAAATTACTAATTACCACTTTTATAAAACAATCGGATTTATTCTTGTCATTAAACTTTATTCCGAATAAAATTTACCGATACCTCACTAATTCCTTCTCAAGGGTCTTTAAATCTATGGATTAAAAATACTCAAACGTCACAACAATTAATAAAATAACACGGGCAGAAAGGCGGCAGAATTAACTGATGGTAAGTTAAGTGATCAAGCACCTTTATATCAAATGGTGAAATATCTAGACCTTTTGAAAATAGTTGCGGATTTTCATTATACAACGTATAGTAGTCCATAAACAGACGACATCCATTGGTCTAGCGCCGCTTCATACATGCGTAAGAAAATCAAAGCATGTTTATTGATCCTATTCTACATGTTTGAACTTCTATTATCTAGCTGCTATGTTAAAAACCCATTTCCCTAGTGGGATATAATGATCTAGTGCTAAGGGTAATGTCATTTCCCTAGTGGGATATAATGATCTAAAGTATAAACTTTTTGATGATCTAATGATGCATCTTTTGAGCATCACGATGTGAAATGCCTAATTTCCCCTTTTTTATTATTCTTGTTCAGAATACATATAGGAGAAGCATAAATTTGATACATTGTTGTAAGTAAGATTACGTTATACTTATGTTAGACATGTATTAAAACTTTATACTCCGCAACTTGCTTAGGTTTCCAAGTTACTTGTCTAATGTCATTTGAAATTCGTTGAAATGAGCAAGCTTCATGCTGCCAAACCAACATTTGTGTATGCTAACATCTAAAGAAAGATCGAATGATGTGCTTTTTAATGTTGAGTGCAAGGTCGTTTTTTGGAGGATATAAACCTATAATATCATGTTTGTTGGCTAAGAATAACGGTTGCCCAAAATGTACTGTTAGTGCCCTGTTATTTGTAATTATAATCAACAATTAGTCATAATAAACTCTTAAAAAGTCAAAAAAATTCTAAACTTATCAGCTCTTATAAAATAAAGCATTTTAGGAAGTTTTGTTCATTGAAAATAGACTTCAGTGACATTCATTCAAATTCACCCATCCCGTAAAAAGTATTTTTTTATTCGACCCATTTGAGAGTTTGAAAAAAACGAATTTGCATTAATTCCAACGGTAGAGATAGCTGTCAGTAACTGTAGTCACGGAACAACAATGATTTTTGAATTTACGTTACTTATGAACTTAAGAAGTAATAGTAGAGGTAGCAAAATGGGAAGGTCGTGTAACGGGTCAAAACGAACATTTTTTACAGGGGTCCAAATGGGTCGGGTTGACTCTCAACACTTATTATCCGGTTCTTTTAAACTGTACAGATATATGACGTATCACATATTTAGATATTGGCTGAAATAGGTCAGGTTGGGTACCTGGATCATTCCCTTACCACTGATGTTGTCACCCATATCGAGGCTCAGTTGTCCCTTGGCGATCATTTGCCCATAACATGCATTACATCCACTCAAAAGTGTCACATACGTGTCTGCAAGTAATGGGCCAGCAAGCTTCTCTGGCTCTTCGGTCAATAAATTGGTGATGAATATCATTTCTGATGTGCAGTGTGCAAATTACACTGATTGTTTGGTAATGCACTCGTTAGTCAAACTTGTCACCATTCCTGAACGGGTAAAAACCAAAAAGAAACTGTTCAGTTCACATTATAATGTTTACTTTTTATATTTTGAGTTACTGAGAACTGTAGTGTATTATTAACTAATCTCACATCATCAGGATCTATCTTAGCATGATAACAAATGTTTGAGATGGAAATAAGATTTAAATGAATACAATATAGGTTTGTGAAATGTGCAACTCTCTTGTATAGCCAGACACGCCTATCGGCTGTGAATCATGCACTCCTATGTAAAAATTTGTAGGAAGTATGGATTTCTGCATAAACTATAACATTATTCAATAAACATCAAAACTATGTATAAGATAATGGCTAAGCTGTGGTGGTATATATCTAGTCATGCCAAATATTGCTCACTTTAATTTAGCTTATATGGTTTCTAGGAAATCAGAAACATTATTAATAGACACTTACTGATAGAATGTCATCAATACCATTTTCCAGCCTCCAGTGTAAACTATCAATCAACTGTGATTGATTCAAAGATCACGCATCAGAATGTGATGGAATACTTAAATAATCAGTATATGACAGCAATTCGAAGTAATCCATATGTAAGCACGTTCGCTATATGTAGGCATTGGTCTGATATTCGACACTTGGATTTGGATCTTATAGACAAGAAATATCATTTTCCATTTAACAAACTTACCACATTACCACCATTACCATTTTTCTAACAATAACTAAAAACATAATATTGATAAATTTAATAGTTACCTCAACTACCACTCTTAATAAAGAACTCATTCTCTATAATAGTCTCATATCAAAATGTATATGAAAATTACTGACAATTCAACCACCTAACTGAATGATCAAACCAACTCACTAACATGATCACACAAAAAAAGCCATTTAGAAAGATAAGTAACAAATTAAATTATACCTTCTTTCATTTTCCCTTTCTTTCCGATTTCAAAACTAATTTCGGCATCCGATCACCCGGCACAACATCAGCCGTCTCAATCAACTCTGGTCCCATTGAACTACTACTACTTCCAGGAAACACACTTTTCTCCTGAAACACATAAAAACACCAACCTTACACACACCATAATATTTTTTGATTTTGTATTTAGGTTAAGGATGAACATTCCTATAAATCAAAGTAAAAAATTTGATTTTTATTAATTATTGATTTATCTTTATGTGTACACTTATTGATCAACAATAAACATTTAAGAAAGATGAATTAAACATTAGATTATACCTCCTTTTGTTTACCCTTCCTTTTCAATTTCGACACTTATTTAAAAGACCGATCACCCGAAACTGGAACATTAGCAGTCTCAATCATCTCCAGACCCATTGAAGTACTACTACTTCCAGAAAAAAACCTTTGTTCCCTGCAAACACAAACTTTACACAGTCCAATATACCATAATTCACTTAATTCTTACTTTTAAAAAATCTAAAAAACAAACTTTTAACAACATAAAAAATCAAACTTTTAATGATAAAACAGAATAACACACACCCATAACTTAATTACCCAAAAAAACAAAAACCATAGATTAGTAGATAAATTAATAAGTTATAGATTAAGATACCTTTAATCCATTAGCCGAAAAACATACTATTGATTAATCAGATTGAGCGATTGTTTTTTTTTAGTCGGCTTTTCTTTGTTGTGTGTGTTTGCTGTGTAGAATGGATAAAGTAAGAAGAGGCTGGTTTTGTTTGTTAAAATTTTAGTTTTAACCCTTATGTTTTTGTATATGACCCGCTTTCTCTAAGTTTTACTTTTTATGTTTTTGACACATATATTTTTGTACCCAATCTCTTATATAATTTTACACAAAAACGAATTTTTATAAATTCTTACTAATTAAAGAAGTTCTTAATTTATTTTTTCTTTAAGCATCTTTAAAAAAATAATAATAATAATTCAGTTATTACCAAATAAGGTATGATTTGATTTTTTGAAATGAAAAAGTTCTCACTAGAGGTTTTGTTTTATTATATAAAAGATGTAGTTTACAAATATATAATGTGCTTTAGTAGACGAAATCTCAAACACCAAAAAGTTTATTATGTTTGAGCTTTCATCTTCAAAACTGAACAAGAACAACATTGTCTTTTTTAAAATCTTGAACCTAATAATAGTAAGTTTTTATTTTGATAACAAATAATTTTTTTTTCAATATCTTTGAAATGTAATACACTAATAAGTTTTTTATAGAAGTTGATAATTATTTTTTTGTCACTTTTTATAACTTTGAAATTTAATTACCCTAAGTCACCCAACTTTACAATGTTGTAGTTCAATTCTTGTCACTAGGTTACTGAACTTTGAAACTTTATTGTGTACCCAACTTCATTGCATAGTTACTGAACCTTTAAAAATTTGTCGATCTGGTACATTATTGCATGATTTTATAGTTCAAAACGGTCCTTGTGGTTAGTCTGGTATCACGGATTTAGTCCATAAACCACTATTTCTGTTAGTTTGACCATTTCTATATGCTTTCGCCAGTTTTTCTGACGTTTTCGCCCGCTTTCATACATTTTTCTTCCGTTTTCGCCCATTTTTTTTCGTTTTCGTCCGTTTTTATACGTTTTTGTACGTTTTTATACGTTTTCGTCTGTTTTTATACGTTTTCGCCAGTTTTTCTTCCATTTTTGCCCGTTTTTATACGTTTTCGTCATTTTTCTTCTGTTTTCGTCCAATTTTATACATTTTCGACAGTTTTCTTCCGTTTTTATATGTTTTTATGGAAACAGACTAAAACAGATAAAACTGACGAAAACAGAAAAGAATTGTGAAAACGTATAAAAACGGGCAAAAACGGAAGAAAAACTCGCGAAAACGTATAAAAACGGACTAAAATGTATAAAATCGGACGAAAACGGAAGAAAACGGGCGAAAACAGAAGAAAAATGGCGATAAAGTATAAAAACAGACGAAAACGTATAAAAACGGGCAAAAACGAAAGAAAAACTGGCGAAAACGTATAAAAACAGACGAAAACGTATAAAAAGTTTCAAAGTTCAGTAACGAAGTCGAACAAAGTTTCAAAGTTCAGTAACCTAAGTGAACAAAATGAAAGTTCAGTAACCAAATCGAACAAAGTTTCAAAGATCAGTAACCAAGTCGAATAAAGTTTCAAAGTTCAGTAACCTAAGTGAACAAAATGAAAGTTGGGTGACTTAGGCGAACTTTCTTGTAAAGTTTAGTGACTTTTTTGTGTATTAACCCTCATGAAAATTGTGTAGAAAACTTCACCTTTAATGTAATCGCATTAAGTATTGTGCAGTTCTTGCAAAGTAGATCTATTTATTTTTAAAGTTTTTGAAGCCAAGAAAATCATAGTATTTGATAAAGTAGGTAAGGATTTATAACAGTAATAATATGAAGTCGGATACTGTTGTAAAGAAAAGTCAAGAGTGGTTTCTTGCTTAACCACGTATTTTGAACTTAGTTACTCTTCTACAGTACTGATTCGATTATACAGTACTTACCCAGAAGGTAGTCTCTGTCAACCTCGAATAATAATTACTGATTCGATTCCACAGTACATACCCAGAAGGTAGTCCCTGACAGCCTCGAATCGACGCATCTATGGGGCAGAACCTTACAGATTCCACCTTGAAGAAAAACCCCCACGGAGAGACTCGAACCTGAAAACTCTCGCATGTGGTAACAACCTACCCTTGGTGGCCAACTGAGCTATCACAGTTAGTTTAATCACTTGGTATTAGTTCAACGTTTAAAAAATTCCGTCTTCTAAGAGGTATGAAGTAGGCGAGATGTAGACAACCTTACCCTTACCGGAAGGTAGAGAGGATTTACTCAATTCCGTCTTCTATGAGGTATGGAGTAGGCGAGATGTAGACAACATTACCCTTACCGGAAGGTAGAGAGGCTGCTTTCAAAGAACCTCCGGCCTTTTTGCAGGGAATGAGGATCGAACCCTTGACCTTTGTGTCTAAAAAAATAGGTTTTCCAACTCATCCAATCCTACTATGTTATCACTTGATATTGGTAGTTTGTGTAATAAGGTGCATGTCATCCCCTTCAGCTTGATATAGGGAAAATGTTGCAAGGTAATTTTCATAACACTGTTTATTAAGTTGTGATTTGGTGTTTGGGTTTTCTTTTATTTTGTGATTTGGTGTTTGGTTTATTGTTTGGGTTTTCTTTTCCTCTGCGATTTGGTGTTTGGTTTTTCTTTTCTGTCTCTAGGAATTTGATTTTTTTTCCCTTTGTATCTTAAGTATTTTGTTGTATGTACGTTATATTCAATTATTCATAACATCTTGTTAAGTTGTTAGCAATACCACTTATGTGATTCATTGCGGATGATAATGATGAATGTCTTTTACAAGATATAGATATCCATGAAAAATTATTATCCATAGATCACTCATTTACCACATTAACTTATTTATGTTTAATGAATGTGTTCGAGTTCTTTTTTTTTTTTTTTTTTTTTTTTTGTATGTGGCAACTTAATTTTTGTCATGTACCGTAATTAGTATTTTGTTAATACATCAATTTTCACACATATTTATATGATTTAATCGCATATTACAAACCAACCAGCTTATACATATAAGTATAGCAATTTAAAAAGAAAAAAGAACAGATGAAGTACCTAACAATGTATAACTGTGCAAAATTAACTATCGATTGCTTATTTATAGCTCAACCTAGTTTTGCAACCAACTCGTATGTTCAACATCAATCAAATGATATCAACATTATTGTTTTAATAAAGGTTGCAAAAATCGTGAATCGATAGTCGGGCGATCGACCCTCTTGTAGCTTGTAATTGGTTTAGGCTGGATTAATCGGATTGGCATTTCTGGTAAGTTATTGGTATTTTCAGCGAGTTTTGGATATTCCTGTCATGATTTTCCTTACAAAACATCTTTTAAAAGATATAAACAGCGATTATAAGTGATTAAAACAACTTTACGTTGAGTTTTGGGAATTTTCGGCAAGATTTATACGTTTTCTGCAAGTTTGACCACCGTTGACCGTCATTGGCCGCCGTTGACCACGGTTGACTGATTTACACAAATAAAAAAGGTGAGTGGCCCAATAATGTCTAAGCGATGATTAATCGGTCTTGTAAGCCTTGCAAGACAGATTTTAATTGATTGAGATCTAGGATAAACAAATCACATTCACACTAAAGGTTATTGATAATCTAATGAAAACATCAAAACAAATCACTTGATTTTTGTGATCTTCGCAAAATACAAAGTTAACATGTAAAGAAGCTGATAGGTGACAAACCACTTGTGTGCTTTTTTGGACTAACTTCTTATTATGATATGATATTTAAACTTAGCGAGTCAAATTGTAACAAATAATCTCCAAACATTAAACGAGTCGGGCGATGGTCGGCCGCGTTGCGGCCTCGCGGGTTTTTTGCTATTTTTTGAATGTATATATGTTTCTGAATATATAAGTATGCAAACCGTTGAACATAAACATTCAACAAAGTTTCTTACATCACATGGGTCAATATGTATTTTTTTTAATCCCGACCAACTAAAATATATCAATCGCCTTTGAAAATTCCGCAAGCCTAGTAACTCGTTGGGTACCTTAGAAAGTATTTTAACTTACTTTCCAAATCAGCTGAGATACACTAAAACCCACATCAAACATTGACTATTTCTCATATGGGCACTAACAAAATCACCAAATAATTCTTACAATATTAACAAAAAGCCAAAAAAAGGATACCAATGATTTCACTAATTGAGTTCTTGAAAATGGCAATCCACAGAAACACTTTAAAAAAATGTGCACCTTTCTATAGACTTAACACATTCAACACCAATGTAACTTCTCTAGTGTCAACTCACTTTTCTCAAAAACAAAAGAAATTAAAAAAAAGAATAAGAAATGGACGTTTGAAGTGACCAGATTACTGAACTAAAGCTTCAAAATGGAGTCTAAGATTCGATAAAAACAGTCATGTGGATAATAAACTATAAAGCAGCAATTTTTACCCGTTTACTTATGGGTGGGTGGGTAGATTTGGGACATGCTAAGTCTCAAATGGATCAAACAAAAAAATTTAGCTAATAGGGAAACAGGTCAGCAGGTTGAAATAGGCCCGACACCTGTGTTTAACCTTTGCCCAACCCACTAGACCCGCATATCTTGCCAACTATGTAAGATATTATACACAAAACATTTTAATAGTACCTTGTGTTGCGAATTTGTTGTATTACTATCAGCATAATGGGTACTGTAATGGCAATTTGACATGTACTTATGTGGACCTAGAGTACCAACAACACGCGGTTGATGCCTGCAATGTTGTAGAGACATACTTGTTAGTCAAGTTACTGAGATTGGCTCTCCAATAGTCACAACACTGTAAAGAGATGGAAGAAACAATATGACTTTCAGTTAAGCCAATTACTATACATATACTTACATTTGACTTTTGAAAAAGCTAAGTTTCCTTGCATATCTACATTTTCCATCTGCCAAATCATTTACTCGGCGCTGCAACAATATGTCACATTGCTTTTAAATGGTTGTTTGGATACGGTAATGGTGAAACAATAATACATCTCCCCAATCAAAAAAAACTTACCTTTATTAAAAAATACAATTGAAATGAATAATTTTTCATATCATTGCCTGTTAGCTTATGTCTGTTGGTAGTGTGTGTGTGGCCCGCCGCAACATTGACGGTCCTTTTCCTCTGTTTCTTCATCAGTACCTGTAGGAAATGTGATTGGAAAATGTTAAATATAATCGCAACACTAAGTTGTATCAAATAGAAGCAAATATTATAAGTTTTAGACGTACCAAATAGAAGTAAATGATTTACCGTAGAAACGTTGTTTTGAAAAACCATTAACAACAATAAAACTTGTGCACATGTTATACCAAAAAATGACAGAAACAATGAATCTAAAAGTTAGAAACCATAAAATCGATACAATAGATCATTAGGCTCAGATTTGTGAATGGAAAATGGTCAAAAACGTCAGAACTCTGCCATGGCTGCAAAGACGGTTGCATAATAGCAACTATGCTATCACGCCATCCGGTCATTGCCGTGCCAAGTTACGGTTCAGACGTCGAATGACCAATATCATTTGACTTGAATTGATTAGTAATCGCAAAAAGTGAATACATCCGCCATGGCTGCAAACGTAATAATTTGCCCTGCCAAGACACGGAGATTCAAGGCTTTAATCGAACCGACAAATTCATCATTGCCTATTATAACAAACAAAGGTAGGGCAAACTAAAAAGGCGACAACAGAACGTCAAGCATGTTGGCTGCAACCACAAAATCCATGTGGCTATCCGGCGAAAATACGATAACTGAAAAAAGCATCATAAACCAAAACTGGTCATCATGAAGTGATAAAAGAACAGTTTACAGTTTATGCAAATAATATACACACATGTTTATACCATTTATCGAGAGCAAACCCATCTAGGCAGTAACCCAAAACCTTGGTAAGCCACCTCCATTACAGTCCCCAAAACCCTCATTCCAACCTGCTCAATTCAAAAATGCGTATATCAAACACAACAATCTAATAACCGAATCCCAAACACCTCTCATAACATATTAAGAAAAAATTAATCCAAATAGAATGTTACCATAAATTCAGGAAATTCAACATCAACCTACAAAAATAAGTAACTTGAATCATTTTAAGGAAATTCAACATAATTAACTAAAATCAACAAACAAAGAAAACCCATCTCCAAAAACATCTACCCTCTTCTTACTTATTAGTTATTCTTTTCTAAAAAAATTAACATAAAAACTTACTTGAAAAAGTAAAAAAAATCCCAGCTAATAATCCATCCTACCAATTCCGCAGTTATCCCATAACTACTAAAGACACAGAAGCTTATTTTTGGTCGCCATCACTGTTGTGCCATTAATATATTCTTTACATATGCTCAACATACAAAAAATAAGCTTAAAAATAACATTTAAGTTGCTACTGAACTTACAGGGGTAACAAAATCATGTTACATGTGAGAACCGCCGACCGCCAAGGCGACACTTCCCTTTCCCAAAATATCCCAAAAACCTGCAATTAACAAAACACCCAAACAATCACAAAAAAAATGCAATTAACAAAACCCCCAAACTATGACAAAAACCTGCAATTAACAAAACCCCCAAACTATCTAAAAACCCTAATTTCAAAATTCAATTTTTATATATGTATAACCTGTAGATCGGTTAAACTTAAAAGAAGTAACAGTTAATTTCGCACATAAAATTCCGTACCTTTTTATCCACACTTCTTTTCATCAACCATTGCTTCTTCAACCGTGTTTTGGAGGATTGGACATGATTCTAGGTTAATGAAGATCATTGTGGAAGGTTCGGGAGACCGAGTATTATTATGCATAAACTAAAGATGGTATGTTATGTTCAATGTTGCAAAAATCGGCCGTGGCGGCCGATTAATCGCGATATATCGGTAATCGGCCGCCGACCTTGTCGAATTATGAAAATCGGACAAAAATCGTTGGGAAAAAAGGGCCAAAAATCGCCGTATCGGCAGAAATCGGCCATATCGCCGTATCGGCCATATCGCCGTATCGCCGTATCGGCCAGTTTAAAAAATTAAAAATTTAGGCGTTCTACTAATTTGGGGATCGTTTATTTCACTTATAACACACGATGAGCCTCATATCAAATGGAGCTTTATTGAGGTTTGAAAACATAGTAGCTTGAATCAGTTACGATCTTTAGTTTGGTCTCCAGAAATACCCAAACATGCAAAATGCAAATCCGATAATCACCGATTAATCCCGCCTTGGCCGATAATCGCTGCAGGTGGTCGACGCCACGCTACCGATCACGATTTTTGCAACATTGTTATGTTGCAAGTTATGGGCTGCTATGCATAAACTAAAGATGGTATGTTATGTTGCAAGTTATGGCTGTGATGACCAGCCGAGGTAAGCCAAAAAAAAAGCGTGAATACTGTAGTTCGAACGACGACGTTTTAGATGATGTTTAATATATATAGTAATAATCTCCAAACATTAAACCGACTTGATCAAAAAGTTGAGCCCAAGGTTGGTTTTTTTTTTTTTTTTTAAGTTTTTTTTTTTTTTTTTTTTTTTAATTAATTTAGTGAACTCAAGTCGACATGTGCATCTTCTAATTAGGGTAATTTTTTGATAAGCTACTGATAAAGGGTCAATTGGTCAACAAGTTGGCTAAGTTGCTTGGCACGTGAGGAGCACACAAATGGTTGTTAGCAGGCGTGTGAGGTGCAGGTGACACACTCCAGCAACCAATAACCAACTTTGGCGGGAAAATTACTTTTAAATAATTGTTAACTCTTTCATTTTGTTTTTAGATTGTAATTGAATTTCTCACTTCTCTCTTCTTGTAATCATTCAACATATCAAATAACAACTTTTCCCCGCCTTTGATAACTAATTGCAATTTCATCAATCTTTTCTTATTTTCGGATTGGTCAAACCAATTAGAATCCATTAACGGATCTTAGTTGATCCCTACTGGTGTCTATCAAGTGCTATCCAGAGCCTCTTTTCTGGCATCACATTATCTTCAAGAGATTTTCTTGATTTACACTGACATTCTTGATTTTCCGGTCATCTTTTCCGGTGACATTCTTGGCATCACATTATCTTCAAGAGTGTAACGGATCTTAGTGATACACTGACATTCTTGATTTTCCGGTCATCTTTTCCGGTGACATTCCGGCCTAAACAGAGATTTTCTGGTAAGAAGTTAGTCACCCGTAACTTCACTGTTCTTTTTTACATTAGATCAGTGTCAACCAACTGTACGGTCACAAGAATAGCCCATAAGTGGTTAATTTCTCTATTCTGACAGCTGATCAGCAGCAGTTGGGTTGAGTGATCAAGAACAGGATTGATAGCCATTATTCCATGAGTTGATGAGTAATAGTGGTATCAATATGGTGGTGAGCACAAGAAACAACAATACAATGGTTCTCCAAACATGGATTCATTACAGTTGGCAGTTAATGAACTTAAGATGCAGTTCTTGAAATCAAAAAGGGAATGACTGGTTACTTGGTGAGTCAGAATGCCATTAACCAAGAAATTATAGGTTGAAGAATGGGGAAGAACAAGTATAGTGGAGGTAGTCAGAACCATAGTGTGGTGGTATGGGAAATGCAAGAAATGGTGGGAAGAGGATATGGTAGAATGTCAAAACTTGAATTCCCTAAATTCAATGGAGAAGATGTAAAAGGGTGGGTTTACAGATGTAGACAGTTCTTTAAGATTAATGGTGTAGAGGAAGGAGATAAGATTGAGTTGGTTTCTATGCATGTCTATGATAAGGCATTCATATGGCACCAACAGTTTTGTAGGAGGTTTGGTGAAGATTGCCCTTGGGAGGTTTATGAGAAAGAGGTCTTGAAAAGATTCAACACAGTTCTTGAAGATCCACTGATGGAGTTGAAGAAGTTGAAACAAGTAGGAACTGTGAAGGATTATCAAGAAAAGTTTGAAGCATTGTTGAACATGGTGGATTTGGATGAGAAGCACTCCATCAGTTTGTTTTTGGGAGGATTAAAGGATGAAATCAGTATGCAGATTAGGATGTTTACTTTGAACACCTTGACTGATGTATTTTACATGGCCAAGATGCAAGAACATACCATTATTGCTTTGAAAACAAGGTATAGTCCTGTGTTACCTACTCCTATATCTAGATTCAACGATAAGTCTGTTCATGGTTTTAGAAATGGTGATGTGAATACTAAACCAGACACTACTTTGGCTTTGCCAAACACTGGTTCTGGAGGGGTGTATGCAAAACCAAACACTCCACAAGGGAGAAAGCAGTTAACTCAGAAAGAATATGCAGAAAAAAGGGCATTGAATCAGTGTTTCTATTGTGACAAGAAATATGTTCCTGGTCATAAGTGTGAAGGGCAGTTGTTTTCATTGGAAGTGTTGCCTGATGAGGATGATTCTGACCAAGAAGGGTGGGAGGAAACAGAGGAAAACAGAGTTGAGAGTATAGAAGAAGATGTACAACCCCAAATCTCCTTGCATGCTTTGACTGGTACTACTAATTTTCAGACCATGAGAGTGGTGGGTACTGTAGATAAGCATATGATACATATTTTGATAGACTGTGGGTCAACACATTACTTCTTGGACAAACAAGTGGCCCAAAAGTTAGGATGTTCAATTAGACCAACAGGACCTTTGGCAGTTACAGTAGCTAATGGAAATAAGTTGATGACCACCTCTGAGTGTAAAAGCTTTCAATGGCAGTTTGGTAACACTATGTTTAATACTGATGTGATGTTGTTGCCATTAGGTGGGTGTGAAATGGTGTTGGGTATCCAGTGGTTATCCACATTGGGGGTCATTAAGTGTGATTTCAAGAATTTAAGAATGGATTTTAAGTATAAAGGGAAAAAAGTGTTATTAAGAGGTACTACTAAGTCAAATGTTGTAACCGCTCGTAAAATTTCACTCTGTAATAAATTATTTCATATCCTAAATAAAGAATAATTATCCTTTTTCTACGTATATTTTTTTTTTATTTTATCTGATTATAACTACTATCTAATGTGACGTAACTCACATCCTCGATAAACGTGCTCTCACGCTGACCGGCATCAACTTACTTAATGTTTATTTCACATAAACATTTATATATGTCAAGTATAAAAATCCTACGATATGTCATTTGCTACTTTACGTTAATTCGTTAACATACGACTAATAAACGTTCAAACTAAACATCTCTTATCTATTAGAGTTTCTACGAAACCCTAAACCATTATAACAATGAGTATGAGTAACTAAGCCCTAAAACACTAAAGTACAACTCATCCAAGCTAATGTACAAGCTCCTAAAGCACAGAAACCCTAAATTCACTTTAACTCCCGATACAAACCCTAAACTCACAAAACTATGATTTTATGTAATAAAATCACAAACCCTAATTAATATATATATGATTTTTATAAATTATAGGTGTACAAGTCTTTCCAGCCAAGGTACAAGTCATTTATGCATAACAACATAATATAATATATATATATATATATATATATATATATATATATATATATATATATATATATATATATATATATATATATATATATATATATATAATCACATTATAAACTAAATATACTTATTTTAAAGCACACAATACAAGTCTTTTATGCACCAACCTTAAAAATAGATTTCTTAAACTCACTAAATATAAGTACAAGTCCCTAAACCTAATGTACAAGTGTCTAATGCATAAAAACCTAAAAACTACATTTATATACTTTAAACCTAATTAAAACAACATATATTTAAATTAACTTAAGCAAACCCTAAAAACATATTTTCTATATTTCTTAAACTATAGTACAACCCTATCAAGCCTATAGTACAACCCTTTAAAGCACAACATGATTTCTTTTCCTTTTATACATAATTCGACATATATAGTAAATAAACAAGCCCTAATTTAATTTTCACCCAACAAATACTTAAACCTAACCCTAAACTAAACTTGTTACTTCCCTAAAACCCCATGTACAATACCCTATAGCTCAATGTACCACCCCTTAAAGCTCATTCGATCCATATAATTAAACTTAGTTCGAAACTAACCCAACTTGAACCAAACTAATTCCTCACTAACTACTAAGCAACACATATGCCACAAGTTCTCTTCTAAGTCCCATATGCTTCCACATGATCAAGTCTCATAGATTTTCACCCAAGTCAAAGAAAGTAGGTAAAGTATATGGCTAGGGTTTAAACACACTAATCCACTTTTCCTCCTCCTTACACTTGGATTCAAATGGTACAAACTACATCACCATGTCCTCTCTTCCCCATGACAAGGTGACCTAGCCTCATAAAAACCATAACCCATCCCTTCTATAAATAACGACACCAACACCCTTAATTTTCTCAACCATAATTCGAACCCCACCAAAAACAGCCCACACTCATTTCCCCACTGAACTGGGAGTCAATCACTGAACTGCAACAAAGGTTCCCTGAATTTGATTGCACAACTTGAGGTCAAGTTGTTTCTTTAAGGGGAGTGGACTGATAAGCTACTGATAAAGGGTCAATTGGTCAACAAGTTTGCTAAGTTGCTTGGCACATGAGGAGCACACAAATGGTTGTTACCAGACGTGTGAGGTGCACGTGACACTCCAGCAACCAATAACCAACTTTGGTGGGAAAATTACTTTTAAATAGTTGTTAACTCTTTCATTTTGTTTTTAGCTTGTAATTGAATTTCTCACTTCTCTCTTCTTGTAATCATTCAACATATCAAATAACAATTTTTCCCGCCTTTGATAACTAAATGCAATTTCATCAATCTTTTCTTATTTTCGGATTGGTCAAACCAATTAGAATCCATTAACGGATCTTAGTTGATCCCTATTGGTGTGTATCATTTTTATTGGCATAGATATGCAAGTGGCATTGGTAAAAATAAAATTGGATGCAAATTGAAAAACTAACTTTGTCCGTACAATCAATTATGCTCCCACCATTTGCATTGTCCTAATATTCAAAGTAAATGATGGGTCTTTGGGGAATTGCAGAGATCCCACTGATTCAATTGTGGTCTTACTATTCATCTACATGAACATGATTTTTCTACCAATCGACTTTGTACTTGTGTTTTATCAATGTGATAAAGATAAAGTGATAAAACACTTCAAATAGTCACAAACTTACTTTTTTGAAAATGAAATTGATTGTCATACTCATATACTCATAAATTTGATTTATACATTCAATATATAAATTGTTAAAACAGTTTATATTTATAGTAATACTATTGAATGCATATTTTGAAGTGTCACAATCAAATATGAGAGTGTGCAAATCATATCCCTTTTAAAAACCGAGCATGACCTTACAACTATAAGCGAGGCTGTGAGGTTACGCTTTGAAAATTAAGTGACTAGTTACGGTAATACTCTTTTCGTTTTAAAATTATTATCTTCAGATAAAAAATACACAATTTATAAAAAGTGAAACCACTATACTTTTTAACTAATCAAATATTTTCTCAACCCACTAAACTCTCACGAGAAAATAACTATTAGTTTGAAACATCCTAAAATGAAAAATGAGAAATATAATTTTTGGATGAAAGAGGTAGTAGCCAAAGAGTGATAGCACATGAAGAAGAAAAAAAAAAAACAACAACCAGTATTTCATATATTGTTCTCATACCCATTTAAGCATAACGTTATACCATTAATCTCTCATATTACATCAACGGGTACACTATTTAGTTTCGTATGAAGTATACATTAGAGCATTGGTCCAATGATATAACTCCTCACCTACAAACATTTAGTTAACCGCTAAAGAAAGAATTTAAAAAAATAGGTTATGAGTTCAATCTCAATTCCTGATTAAAATCCACTTAAACAAGTGTTCATTGCCCGAGGCTTGATCTTTGAAGAAGTATCAGTCAGCACCCAAAAAATTGCACGGGGTCGGTGTTTAACAATCGAGTTAAACCTTTTGGAGCTTCGTGTGAAGTATTATTGTTTAATTCAGTTTAGTCATTGCTTTACATGTAACTTGTTTATAACCAAAAAAATTAAATGTACTATACTACTATGAGTGTAATCTGAGTTAACGGGTTGTACCACAATTGTAGTACAACTGATTACTGTGTCTCCTCCACTAACTCTCCAAAAAAAATTGTAGTTTAAAAAATTCAAGTTATTTGGACCCTCCCATAAGAAGGGTTTCCAATCATTGCATGCATCATCGGTTTGTACGATATGCATCGTGAGTTATACAGTTTGACCAAACCATCCTGATATAACAATATAGGGAGGGTTTGTATAACAAAAAAAAAAAAAATTGCAGTTTAATACCCCAAAATGCACGTCCATGGCATGGGCAAAATCGTCAATTCATTCAGTGCCCAACTAAACATTGCATATTATAACATTTTTTATGAGTAAAGCTGTCTTTCATAAAAATGTAACCGAGACTTTAATTTGAATTTTATATTCTATCCATCAAAAGGCAAAAAGAATTTGTTAAATTGGGTTTTCTGTTATATCTTCTAGGGAGGCATTCGTTAGATTGAATTGTTTCAAGTCTTTGAGTTATTCCACTTTTAGTTTCATAGTAAACCTATAATGGGAAATAACCTAAAATGGTTATATCGATATTTCTTAGCTTTCATACGGTAACATGAATTTTTCCAACTTGTGTCATACGGTCACAAGTTAAACACACTAAAAAGATTTAGGGACCCACGAAAAAAGACTCAGGGACCCACACAAAAGTACAGAAAAATGTCCTTTTGGGTGGGTTCATGAGTTTTTTTTCGTTCGTGGATCCCTGAATCTTTTTTATGTTCTTAACTTGTGCCCCTTACAAGTTAGACAAACCCTTCTAACATATATATGGAAATGTATATGAAAATAGTTACTTCTTCAAGTAGTTGAGTGCGCAAGCCTAGCTTAGTATAACTAAGGTGTGCGTTGTACCGTTAAATCAAAAAGTAACCGATTAATTTTCTACACGTTCACTAATCTTATGTGTAAAAACGATTTTACTCGATATCTATAACCTTAAAGAATATGGCTTGTATGATGGTGTAAACTACAAAAAACATGATTGATGGTGTAAACTGTAAAAGCTAGAAGCATGTTTATTTTCGTGTAATGTACTTTAATTTCCATATTGTATTTTTAATTACCGTATTGTAAATTATTTATATTTTTTTAAATAAATGAAATTTAGTTTGTTTGAAAAAAAGAAAAAAAAGAAAAATAATAATAAAGAAAACAAAGGTGTTGGGGCGCAAAAACTGCGAAATGGCATATATATACGCCTTTCTTACGAGAACCATTTTATCTGCGAGAACTGAGAGAACCACAAAAAACATACATGCACGCCTTTTAAAATAAAATAAAAATACATGCAAATCATCAATAATCGTAAGTATCCACCTATGTTCTTCAATATCATCATGAACTCATCATCTTTTTTCACAAAAACCTTACACAAGGCCGCAATATTGTCGTTGCACGCCTTATAAGAACATACATGCACACCTTCAAAGAAAAATGTTGTATTTCCAATTTCTTATCAAATTCTTTAGAACAACTATGTTTTTTTAAAAACATATATGTTGTTTTTAGAACATATGTGCAAAAATACAATTATTGAAGGCGTGCATGTATGTTTTTGGTGGTTCTCTCAGTTCTCGCAGATAAAATTGTTCTCGCAAGAAAGTCTCACTATATATATATATATATATATATATATATATATATATATTATATATATATATATATATATATATATATATATATATAATGGCTCAAACCATGATAGAAGAGGTATTTTTAGTGTGTGAATGTGAAATATGAAATGCTAAAGTGATGTTAATTTTGTTAGTTTATGGACACATTTTATATATGGATGATCAGATTCGAACTCGAGACTACGGAATTGCACACTTTACGTATGAGACTCGATGTTTAAATAATTAATATAAAATGTTATGTTTAATTATTAAATTCACAGTAAACTATTAACGGGCGTTAAGTACTTAACGGAAGTGATTATTGGTCGTTAAATGTCAACAGGATACGAAAAAAAGAAAACAACCCAAGGGAAGGTTCTAGAAACCCTCTCTTGGGCTTGTAATCGGCCGAATATGGCAAGGTTTTCAAGATCGAGATCTTACTTAGGATCGATTTCGTCTTTGCAAGATCGAGATCATAAAATCGGACCGAGATCTTAAAATCCTACCATAATGTCATTTTGTTAATAGCATTTGTAAGATTATACAAATCTATAAATTATTATATATCATAAACACAAAATTATATAAATATTTCTTAGAAATATTGTCTTAAATTATGATTATGAAATGTTTAAGAAGATTAACATGTTCTTTTTTAAATTCTCCAAAACACAATCCATAAATTTGTAGTTTTTTTGTTTTTGGTTCGAGAAAAGTAAGATCGAATCGGATTAGATCTTAAGATCCTATGGTCAAGATCGGGATCCTATAAGATCTTAAGCTTTCAAAGATCCTATGTAAGATCTAAATCGTTTTTGCTTTACAGTATCGTAAAATTGTAAGATTTTAAGATTAGGATCGGGATCCTGGCAACCATGGTTTGCAACTTTGCATACACATAAGTCTTTCAAATGACGTGGTTTTAGATTTTCTAATGAACCTACAAATTTAGTGCATTTAACAGTGTTTTTTTAGCCTGCATTTTGCTTTTCCAAAAGTTATGGTTATCTTAGTTTCTGGATTTTTTAAGGGTAAAAGCCATGCGTAATGGCTACGCGCTTTTTGTACTTTCACGCCCAAAATAATAAAGTGTGTAGTGGAATTCACGCCCATTTGGGCGCTAAACAAAAAAAAAAAAAAACAAAGAAACGGTCCAATTTTTCTTGAAAATAACATGGGGCAAGGCGTGAGCAGAGTCACGCCCCTTCGTTTTTTTTTAGCTTTCGCGCCCCTATGTAATGGGGAGGGGCGCTAAAAGGGCAAAAATTTGCCTTTTCACGCCCCATTACACATAGCCTAGTTTCTGGATTTTCTAAGGGTAAAAGCCAAAGATGGTTTACGTAGTTAGGCTATGTGTAATGGTAAATGGTGTATATGAGGGCAAAATTTGACACGTGTCAGCCCAGTCAGCAAAGGGCTTGAATTATTTAGGTGTGTAATGGTGGGTGGGGCAAATTTTGACACGTGACATTTTTTATTTTATTTATTTATTTTTTTAAAATAGCTTTACAAAGTTATCTCTCATTTGTTATCTCTAATCTCACACATCCCCCCACACCTCTTTCTTCTCTCTCAACTGAAAAACCAGTCAAACATATCCGACACAACTCAACCCATCCACCTCTATGTAATAGAATCAATATCCACCTTTTCTTACTTAATTCGTTTCCTCTATTGGATACACAAACACAAATCGAAAACACCCTTTATGAATCGAACCAAATAACCTTTGTATCTTCTTTGGTTAACACGAAGCATATAAGGGTCACAAGCTTCAGGATCTTGTTCTTTGTATTTTGTATTTTGAGATCAACTGAAAATAAACATCTCCGGCGACCATTCCGACCAAACCAACCGGAAAATCAAGAAACCCAATTCATAGATCGAAACAAACCAACGGCTAGATTTCTTGGTAAAAGGGAGGGGCACGGCGCGATTTAATTCACGCCTTTCGGATTTTTTGGGGCTTTAGCGCCCCTATGTAATGGTTGAGGGCGTGAAAAGGGCGCGAATGGGGCAAAAATGGGGTGCTTAGCGCCCCATTACACATAGCCTTACATATTCAATTCATTTTGAACAACATAGTCACCAAAATATCATTATGAACTATCAAACCTGTTTGCAACTTGTTTGACTGGTTAACGAGGGTAATTTAGCTATTTTGTGCACTTCATCTTGTTCATCAATTTTGTTCTTGAATTCTGGTTTTTAATATATAGGAAAGAGTTTAAGAACAATCAATATATCTTTTGCTTTTGTCTATCTCGGACGATTTTAATCCCCGTTCAACCATTAATATTTCAGCATAAGATTAAACTATAAATTCATCTTAATTATCGATACACAAACACAACATGCACTAGCTAAACTTTGTACATAAAGATGAACATGTTTATGAAAAAACTAGATATGAACCCTTACCAGTTACTACGTAAGTCAAACATAATTATAAACCATAATTAAAACAAAAATTAAAAAAATAAGCTATTTGTATTTCGATAGATAAAAAAACCTTATTGAAAATTTTTGAAAAAATTGTACCTTACACGAGCATTATAATCGGTGCTTTTACAAAAGAGAAACCACAAAAATAACAATTAATATTAGAAAAGAAAAACCTTTTTTATTTTCTTTCTGTAAAACTAGCTCATTTACATAAATATAAATATTAATTAATAGGCTAGACATATATAATTATATCGTTACCACTTACCAAATTGACCATTGAATAGCACTTTGTTATTGACAAAAACTCAAAACAACAGCAATGGATTGTAAATATTACTGATATTGTCATTAGATCTGTTTTAGAAGCTTTTCATGTACCTTGGTATTGAGCTAATATATTTTTCACATTTGCACCAAAAAAAATATTACTGATATCAAAGTGATAGATTTATATATTACTGATGTCAAATTGTCACAGAAGTTGTTGTAGTATAGTGGTAAGTATTCCCGCCTGTCACCCGGGTGACCCGGGTTCGATCCCCGGCAGCGGCGCTTTTTTTTTTTTTTGCTTCTTTTTTGACATTTGAGAAAAACCAAGTCTGCTATATTGTTGGTAACATTATGTTTGTGAGTGAGATTTTGGTATATATTACTGATGTCCAATTGTCACAGAAGTCGTTGTAGTATAGTGGTAAGTATTCCCGCCTGTCACGCGGGTGACCCGGGTTCGATCCCCGGCAGCGGCGCTTTTCTTTTTGCTTCTTTTTTGACATTTAAGTCTGCTATATTGTTGGTAACTAGTCTACTTTTTGTGTGCATTCTAAAGAGGTTGATCGGTAATCCAAATTGTTCTATGAATTCTTAACAATACATCTCTTTGTACTTCTATCATTGATTACGTTTTCTTAAATATTTTCTTCTATCATTATCATCACTAACTTAACTTTTCATGTTATCGTCTACTCCTATAAGTACTTTGTTCATGAGTCTTTCTTAAGTATGGAATGATATACCAAAATCTCAGTCACAAACATAATGTTACGTTACCATTACTTCACTCTAATTTGATACACTCATACACGGTTTTCTCGCTACCGCCAATTGCTTTGCGTTAACTCGGTGTCGCTGCCGTTATGTAACGCCGTGTTACTGCATCGAATCGAATCATAGGCTGTTTACGAATGTAGGCTCTCAGTGATATGGAGCTCGTAAAAACCTTAAAGGACATGGGTTGATCTCCCCGTGCAACGACATTACCTTTGTTGTTGCTTTCGATTCATTTCGCTGCTGTCCTTGGTGATTGTTTGTTGTTGTTTAAATGTGTCATTTGCTACTATCTAGACGTTCTTGTGCTACCGTTACAAGTCCCGGTTTGCTGTTCTACAAAGGGCTTATTGGCTGCTGGTTCTTGGTTCCGTTAGGTTCTAATATTTGGTTTGTTACATCCATATAAATTTTGTCTCGTTGATGACTCATGTGGTTCAATAATAAGTGTTATCAGAACCGGTAATCCTTACTTTCATGTTGATCTATCTTATTCAATTATGTGTATTGAGCTTTGTAATTAATATTCTTAGATCCCTCGGTATGTTGCCCTTGTTCATGCGTTATTGCTTATGTGGCATGGCTATAACTCAAGTTATGCTTGAGTTATGATACCGTGAGTTTGAGTAAGGCAATGCGTTGCCCTCCAAGTTACCATGGTAACGTTGAGTTATGCCATAAGTGGACACAAAAAGTGGTGTTTATGTGTGTGTATTTTCTAAATATTTAAATAAAGGTGGATCCCAAAAGGTGGTATTATGTTTGAGTTATAATAAGAGCACAAGGTGCAGCTCGCCACTCCAGCTCGCCGTTCACGATGGCACTTCGCCACAGCTCGCCACCACACCGGAGGTCCCCTTTTTTTTTCGCCATCTCAAGCCTCGTCGTCTGCACGACGAGGCAAAATCTCTGACAATTATATTATTGCCACCTTTTTTTTTATTGAAAAAAATGAAATGTGAATAAAGATTGTTGTTATACCTTGTAACTCATTTTTGGAAGATAGTTTTGATCGAGTTGAGACGGAGATGGTGAATATGATGAATTTAGGGCTTTAATAATTTTGGTTTGGAGGGCTTTTGTTTCATAGTTAATTGGGCCGGCCCATTTTCTTAATGGATTTGCTTTTTAATTTTGCTACTAGTACTACTAAAGATTTAATAAAATGGATTTATTTTAACTTTGGAGATAAATATATGCATTACAAATATTTCATGTGATTTTTTTTAATATGTTGTAAGGTATTTTTTTTTAATGGAATGAATTTATTTTATTTGGAAATTTGAATAATAAAAATAAAGTTGTAAGTGGTGGGCCCCAAATGAGTAAGTTGAGGTTAGTTGTTAGTGAGGGGGGGTTAGTTGTGGAGGTTTGTTAAAGTGATGTGGCACCCCGTGAGCCCCAAATGAGGAGGTTCACCTCCTCACTGCACCTTGTGCTCTAAGGGGTTTTTTTTGTGAGTTAAGGTTGAAATGTTAAAGCTGATGTTGCGCTGAGTTATGGCATGACCTGAGGTCATGATACCAAGTGCTCTTGTGCTCCTGCTAAAAACTAAGTTTGCATAAAAGATATATTATATGAGATATAATATACAACAGTGACATGGCAAGCCGGCAAGGTAGAAAATGGTGTTTTTATGGCTCTATGGGGAGTGACGGTGGTGTGTATTTATGGGAAGTTTGCATGGGTCTTTCCATGCACACATTATGTTTGTTATCCATGTACATAGCCATGTTGAAATTACCATGCCATCTAATATAATCCATGTACATCTTTACATCTTATTATCCATGCTATCTGATATTATTTCATAGTTGTAGTAACCCATGTTGAAATTACCCTACCAGCCCCATTAACGAACAACCAAGAAAAACGTATATATATAGATGCACAAATGAAGAAATAACTTTATTACCATCTGTATTAAGTTGATAGTGGCTTGTGAAGCATTTTCTTAGTTTTCTGTTTTGGGTATATTGGGATGAATAAAGTATGAGGCCACAATATGTTGATTCAACTTTTAAGAGATGCACAATGACAGATGTAAGAAAAAGTTCGATCTAAAAGTGACTAACGTTATCTAATCTGACTCAAAGTTCCTAACTTAGAAGTGAGTCAAAAAATGAACGCCCCATGTACCTTTACTGAGCGTTGTTCAACACTCTTTACCATTGGAACCGAATAGCGCAATCAATACACTGACTCCTTTCCTCCTTCAAGAGGCTCCTAACATGACCCAAAACATATCCTTGAGATCAAGGGCAATGCATGGCCACAGTTAGAAGCCCTTGAGGGAGAGGAAGCAATCAATGCATTGGAAAGTCTTCCCATTGGACTTAAAACATGCTTTTCTTTTGCTAGACACAAACAACACGTTGATTTTTTTCCCTCCCTCAAGAGGCTCCTAACATGGCCCAAAACACGCCTTTGAGACGGGCATTGTGCAATGGCCAAAGTCAGAAGCCCTTGAGGGAGAGGAAGCAATCAATGCATCGGAAAATATACATTTTGGCCTCGATAACATGATCTTTATTCTAATAGACACAATCAAGACATTGACTTTTTACTCTCCATCGGAAGGCTCCTAACATGACCAAAAACGTATCCTTGAGTTTAAGGGTATTATATGGCCAAAGTCAGAAGCCCTTGAGGGAGAGGAAGCAACCAATGCATTGGAACCTTTCTTAGTTTCTTCCTATCCCATTGGTCTTGAAACCATGATATACCTCATTGGACAAGAAGCCCTTTTTATAAGCAAACAACAAAGGAAAGATTTTGTTGCTACGAAAAGAAATGCCAGGGGTTAGAAAATTGATTCAATTTGGTGGGGTATGCATATCTTTGGCATTTTGACATTTAGGGCAAAAATAGATCTTGATAGTACTATAAGATTAGATACGAGCCCTAAAAGTATACCAATCCACAAGGCCACAAACGTCAATCAACGCACAGTCATGATTAGTACTATATTTTAGCCACATCGGACAAAATTATTAGAGATGCATCAATTCTTTTGATTGAAGAGAATTGGGTGCATGATCGAGTCATAATAACATATTGTTTCAAAAGCAATTAAATTGTTTATTCTAAAATCAAGATAACTAAGTTTGTGAAATTAGGTTACGTGTGATAGTGAAAGTAATGATCAAAATACCAAACGGGGAAGACAGATATCATTTCGAAATTATTAGAAAACGTCTTAGACATTTGATTTAAGCCAATCGTCTTCGACAAACTCTTTATCGTAGCATATGTACTCGCGTCCATAAGAAATCACATACGAGTGCATATTTAATTTGCTAGTTGTCACATGTCGTTAGGTGTGACAAACTCGACTTCCACTAGATATTAGGAATGCTTTGTATGTATCGAATGACTCTTTATGTAATGACACTTTATCTATCTTAAATCAACAAGAATCATGCAAAAAAACGTCTTACTCACATAAACGACAGAACGCATCTTCATTTAACAAGGAAAAAAACATGTCAAAAGTGATTGAACATAGATCGTCGACACCTAATGTACGTGTTAGACACCCAATGCAAATTATTCAATTAGTACTAACTAAAGTGTGTTTATCTTTTTAGTAAGGATAAAGGGGAATACAAGAACTATTAGAATGTTGGAATTTTAGATATGGCATCAGTCGACCTATCTTTTAATTATTTTGATACAAAGATGCAGAGTGTAGACCTTCATAATCCGAAGCATCTCAAAATCATATCTATAATGCATATTTGACATTCTTCAAATATTAAAGCTACAGGGGTTGGCATCCATTACTTGTTCTTATCTCAAAATAGAATTTTATACAATTGTTCATGTAATCTTTAGAACAAAAACAAATTTCGTTTTTCTAATATGAAGAGTTATGTTGTGTTTGCATACACATAAGTCTTTCAAATGACGTGGTTTTAGATTTTCTAATGAACCTACAAATTTAGTGCATTTAACAGTGTTTTTTTAGCCTGCATTTTGCTTTTCCAAAAGTTATGGTTATCTTTGTTTCTGGATTTTTTAAGGGTAAAAGCCAAAGATGATTTACGTAGTTACATATTCAATTCATTTTGAACAACATAGTCACAAAAATATCATTATGAACTATCAAACCTGTTTGCAACTTGTTTGACTGGTTAATGAGGGTAATTTAGTTATTTTGCGCACTTCATCTTGTTCATCAATTTTGTTCTTGAATTCTGGTTTTTAATATATAGGAAAGAGTTTAAGAACAATCAATATATCTTTTGCTTTTGTCTATCTCGGACGATTTTAATCCCCGTTCAACCATTAATATTTCAGCATAAGATTAAACAATAAATTCATCTTAATTATCGATACACAAACACAACATGTACTAGCTAAACTTTGTACATAAAGATGAACATGTTTATGAAAAACTAGATATGAACCCTTACCAGTTACTACGTAAGTCAAACATAATTACAAACCATAATTAAAACAAAAATTAAAAAAATAAGCTATTTGTATTTCGATAGATAAAAAAACCTTATTGAAAATTTTTGAAAAAACTGTACCTTACACGAGCATTATAACCGGTGCTTTTACAAAAGAGAAACCACAAAAATAACAATTAATATTAGAAAAGAAAAACCTTTTTTATTTTCTTTCTGTAAAACTAGCTCATTGACATAAATATAAATATTAATTAATAGGCTAGACATATATAATTATATCGTTACCACTTACCAAATTGACCATTGAATAGCACTTTGTTATTGACAAAAACTCAAAACAACAGCAATGGATTGTAAATATTACTGATATTGTCATTAGATTTACTTTGGAAGCTTTTCATGCACCTTGGTATTGAGCTAATATATTTTTCATATTTGCATTAAAAAAAATATTACTGATATCAAAGTGATAGATTTATATATTACTGATGTCCAACTGTAACAGAAGTCGTTGTAGTATAGTGGTAAGTATTCCCGCCTGTCACGCGGGTGACCCGGGTTCGATCCCCGGCAGCGGCGCTTCTTTTTTTTTTCTTCTTTTCTGACACTATATTGTTGGTAACTAGTCTACTTTTTGTGTGCATTCTAACGAGGTTGATCGGTAATCCAAATTGTTCTATGAATTCTTAACAATACATCTCTTTGTACTTCTATCATTGATTACGTTTTCTTAAATATTTTCTTCTATCATTATCATCACTAACTTAACTTTTCATGTTATCATCTACTCCTATAAGTACTTTGTTCATGAGTCTTTCTTAAGTATGGAATGATATACCAAAATCTCACTCACAAACATAATGTTACGTTAACATTACTTCACTCTAATTTGATACACTCATACACGGTTTTTCTCGCTACCGCCAATTGCTTTGCGTTAACTCGGTGTCGCTGCCGTTATGTAACACCGTGTTACTGCATCGAATCGAATCATAGGCTGTTTACGAATGTAGGCTCTCAGTGATATGGAGCTCGTAAAAACCTTAAAGGACATGGGTTGATCTCCCCGTGCAACGACATTACCTTTGTTGTTGCTTTCGATTCATTTTGCTGCTGTCCTTGGTGATTGTTTGTTGTTGTTTAAATGTGTCATTTGTTACTATCTAGACGTTCTTGTGCTACCGTTACAAGTCCCGGTTTGCTGTTCTACAAAGGGCTTATTGGCTGCTGGTTCTTGGTTCCGTTAGGTTCTAATATTTGGTTTGTTACATCCATATAAATTTTGTCTCGTTGATGACTCATGTGGTTCAATAATAAGTGTTATCAGAACCGGTAATCCTTACTTTCATGTTGATCTATCTTATTCAATTATGTGTATTGAGCTTTGTAATTAATATTCTTAGAGCCCTCGGTATGTTGCCTTTGTTCATGCGTTATTGCTTATGTGGCATGGCCATAACTCAAGGATACCGTGAGTTTGAGTTAAGGCAATGCATTGCCTTTTGAGTTATGCCATAAGTGGACAAAAAAAGTGGTTTTATTTGCGTGTATTTTGTAAATATTTAAATAAATGTGGGTCCTAAAAGGTGGTGTTATGGTTGAGTTATGACTTATGATAAGAGGTGTTTTTTGTGAGTTAAGGTTGAAATGTTAAAGCTGATGTGGCGTTGACGTTGCGCTGAGTTATGGCATGACCTGAGGTCATGATACCAAGTGCTCTTATGCTCCTGCTAAAAACTAAGTTTGCATAAAAGATATATTAGATGAGATATAATAAACAGTGACATGGCAAGCCGGCAAGGTAGAAACTGGTGTTTTTATGGCTCTATGGGGAGTGACGGTGGTGTGTATTTATGGGAAGTTTGCATGGGTCTTTCCATGCACACATTATGTTTGTTATCCATGTACATAGCCATGTTGAAATTACCATGCCATCTAATATAATCCATGTACATCTTATTATCCATGCTATATGATATTATTTCATAGTTGTAGTAACCAATGTTGAAATTACCCTACCAGCCCCATTAACGAACAACCAAGAAAAACGTATATATATAGATGCACAAATTAATGAAGAAATAACTTTATTACCATCTGTATTAAGTTGATAGTGGCTTGTGAAGCATTTTCTTAGTTTTCTGTTTTGGGTATATTGGGATGAATAAAGTATGAGGCCACAATATGTTGATTCAACTAATTTTAAGAGATGCACAATGATAGATGTAAGAAAAAGTTCGATCTAAAAGTGACTAACGTTATCTAATCTGACTCAAAGTTCCTAACTTAGAAGTGAGTCAAAAAATGAACGCCCCATGTACCTTTAGTGAGCGTTGTTCATCACTCTTTACCATTGGAACCGAATAGCGCAATCAATACACTGACTCCTTTCCTCCTTCAAGAGGCTCCTAACATGACCCAAAACATATCCTTGAGATCAAGGGCAATGCATGGCCACAGTTAGAAGCCCTTGAGGGAGAGGAAGCAATCAATGCATTGGAAAGTCTTCCCATTGGCCTTTAAACATGCTTTTCTTTTGCTAGACACAAACAACACGTTGATTTTTTCCCTCCATCAAGAGGCTCCTAACATGGCCCAAAACACGCCTTTGAGACGGGCATTGTCCAACGGCCACAGTCAGAAGCCCTTGAGGGAGAGGAAGCAATCAATGCATCGGAAAATATACATTTTGGCCTCGATAACATGATCTTTATTCTAACAGACACAATCAAGACATTGATTTTTTACTCTCCATCAGAAGGCTCCTAACATGACCCAAAACATATCCTTGAGTTTAAGGGTATTATATGGCCAAAGTCAGAAGCCCTTGAGGGAGAGGAAGCAACCAATGCATTGTAAACCTTTCTTAGTTTCTTCTTATCCCATTGGTCTTGAAACCATGTTAGAACTCAATGGACAAGAAGCTCTTTTTATAGGCAAAACAACAAAGGAAAGATTTAATTGCTACAAAAAGAAATGCCATGTGTTAGAAAATTGATTCATTTTGGTGGGGTATGCATATCTTTGTCATTTTGACATTTAGTGCAAAAATAGATCTTGATAGTACTATTAAGATTAGGTACGAACTCAAAATTATTAAAGATGCATCAATTCTTTGAAAGACAAGTATTGGATGAGTCATATTATCATATTGTTTCAAAAGCAATGAAATTGTTTATTCTAAAATTAAGATAATTAAGTTTGTGAAAATTCGTAACATGCTTGTCATGGGAACAAACATTCATATAAAACACCTTAGACATTTGAATTAAGTCAATTATCTTCACGCACTAAACTCTTTGTCATGTACTCTGTGCTCGCATCAATAGAAAATCACATAAATAAATATTTGCTAGTTGTCATGTATTGCTTGCAACGTTTGCAAGATGGGACGAACTCGAGTTCCCCCAGATAAATGGAATGCTTTGTACGTATCAAACACTACAACACAACTGGGCTAATTCCACGGTAGGAATCGGTTGCAAATTGACATTTGCAACGGATACCTACCGTAGCGTTAATGCTCCATGGAAATTTCAATTGCAACAGTTTTCTAACGAGGTTAAAAATATTGCAACAGCTTTCCAACTAAGAAAAATCCGTTCTAAATTAGCAATCGGTTTTGCAACGGATCATATTCCAACAGTTTTTCTACGGTTTTGTTACAGTAGATATTGCAAGGAAATTGCAACGGATAATATTTGGGGGAGATTGCAACGGAATAAGTTTCCTACAAAATTGCAACGGTATAACTTTGTAAAATTGTGACGAGTTTTCAACGGAGTGTCATCGAAATGATTCCGTTACAAAAAAAAATTCCATTTTTTATATAAAAATGCATTTAGCTAATTTTTACGTAATATACAAATATCTAAAACTAAATAATTCCGAACGCACAATTGAAACCCAAATTAATAATTAGATGAACATTCAAATATCATATTACATAGTGTATCAAATCCTGCCAAGTGTACTACTTCTAAACCAAAAGGGGGTTATCGGATTTCTTAGAATGAGTCAGTTAATATTCATAGTTTAAGTTTGCTAGAGCAAAAAATATTCATGCCAATTATATGAACAAATAAAAACCTTACCAAGCGTTTATTTTGAAGTGCGGGCTCCTAAATATTCATCATCCTGACGTTTCTTTGTTCATTTTTACTTTGTTTGACATTTGCCTCTTTAGTCAATGATTTTGCATTTGTTGAATAGCGTCGGAACCTCCAATATTCTTTTCGGTTTCTAGTCTTTATGTTTAAAATACGTCTTCTCTAATATATTCCAAATCTCCTACGCGATATCCATCACAATTAGGGAATGTTTACGTATGGTATGTAAACGAGATTAAAAATAGATTGGGATGGTTGTCTTGTTCGGATTCCCGTGTACAACAAGAAGGACCCCGAAATATGATAAAGAATCAAAGGTTGGGGTAACACTTAAACAAACCAAGTGTGTTTATTCACTCTGTGTGAACAAGTGTGTGAAAATGTAAAAAGAAGGATGATGATCCCTTTTCTTTTGTGGGATACCTCTCTATTTACATGGAGGTATATAGGATTTTGGGATAAACCCCATGTGAATGATCAACGGCTATAGACATAGCATGTGTTGATCGTCTGACGGACATACAAGAATGACAGATGGAATTCTTTCTTTGGTTCGTACCTGATCATGCCCGTCCCATATTCTTGGTCGCGTGTCTCCCACTGTCACGTGTCAGGTACGGATGAGTCTCATATTATACATATTTATACCCCCAATATTATGTAGTTTATATATCTATTTATACTTATTTATAGAACTTTTGATACTTAATAGATGAATAATCATGCAGCACTAATGATCCAAGGAACGAAGCGTAAAAGAACATGGAATTAATGACTAAGAGACTTGAAAGAAATAACACATAGTCTGGCTAAAAGACCGCTGGTCTTATGGAAGAAGTGTGTCGGTTACGGGCGCCATAGGTCAACTATGTACCTATGAGTCAACACTGAAGCACGCCGGTTTATTACTAAAGCACGTCGGATACACGAGAAGAAGCCTGCCGGTTATACGACAAAGTGCGGCGTACTTCCTCTGTCAGCTATACTTCTCTATTAATGAGACACTTAAATGATGAGGCAGATCACTTGCCCCATCATAACTCACCATACACGTTAATAGGTCACTTCTGGACCTATAAATAGGGACTAAAACGCAAAGGAAGATATCACCAATCACTATCAATCATCATTTGAGTTCTTCCTAGTTTATAGAGTTGTTAGGAGTGGTTAAACACCATAACCACTTGCTAAGGGTCTGAAGTTACCATTTGGTTGGGATAGTAGCAGTATATTGGGTTGTAATTTCGTGAGAACTCAGTTCCATCTCTGTAACTATTGGTATAACTCCCATTTTTGATATGAATATAATCAACCCTTGTGTCCTTAGTTTGAATATGGAGTAGTCCATTTATGTTTGTTTAGGCATTCTAGCCATGTGATATGAATCTGTGATTTGGATAAATGCTTATGATTATATAAAATGTATACTTGATGTATTATGATTCGGCTAACTATCTATTGTTTGGTTGATCATTGCAATTGTCATAGGTCGAAAGATTCAATTGTTGTGATTAGTTAGGAATTGTCTGTCTATAATGAGTCATTGCTATACTTGTAAGAATTAGATAGTAACATACTTGATAACCCGAATTGTGATATGTTTAAGGCCTAATCGCACGTCTAACAAATTGATTAGGAGAAATATGCTTATTATGTTTCATCCACAGACCACTCTTTATGCACTCGGCGTGCTTAGGATTATAGGCCGAAAGGATTCCTTTTCATGTTCGGTAGTTATATTTGCTTATATGATTACCCTTCGTATCTTGCTTTTATGTATTGTCTATGTGTGCATCTCTATCCAAATATATGATTTGTCTCATGTTGCTTAGCCTAAACAAACATACTTATAATTATCTTAGTAAAACATAAAAATCTTAATTCTAGCAAAAACGATTTTAGTGATACGTGACAATCATTGGAATTTAATTTTGTATAACCAAAACTGAGCTCGAAAACACTACCCTCCCTTAAGACGACCTGGTCTTACCTAAACCTTTACTATAAACAGGGGTAGGGCTGAGCAAACCACCCGAACGGACCGGACCGACCGAGACCGGACCGGACCGACCACATTCGGTCCGGTCCTCGGTCTCGGATTTTGGGCTAATTCGGTCTCGGTCTTGGTCGGTCTGGTCCGGTCCAGACCACAAACCGGCTATTTTGCCTTGTTGGACCGGACCGACCGAGACCGGACGGGACCGGACCGACCACATTCGGTCCGGTCCTCGGTCTCTGATTTTGGGCTAATTCGGTCTCGGTCTTGGTAGGTCCGGTCCGGGACCGATGCTCAGCCCTAAACAGGAGTTATACTTTACCCGTGTGTTTTGTGTATTAAGAAATCGTTAGAACTATCATTATAAATTTAAAGCTTTCGAAAACACATCAGGTACCATATCCTAACCGTTAGCTGAGAGTTGGGAGACAATTATCTCGTGGGTGTATGATACGCGGCCTGGGAGGCTTTCCCATGCCGTATGCGGCTTGTAATGTATACGGGTCTGTCAAGTATTGATAATGGGCTTATCAAGTGTTGATAATGGGCCTAACCTTAACGTGTAATTAGTGGGCTTGCCATTAATTTTCATACGCTATCAAGAAACAAGGGATGTACACCATCAATTGGTACATAATTTGGCTCCCAATATGTGTTGGTATGTTCAATATTGTTTGTTTTATACGTATTAGTAGAAACACATGTACGATTGTCTAACGGTTTCGTGAACAAATGTGACCACATTCAAGATTTTCGCTACCTAACAAATATTCATTTTCCCTATTTTTTTCAAAACATATATTCTATGACATTCTTTGTTCTGCTTCCATGCATGATGATATTCAATACAAGAATCACACTCTGACGTATTCAAAACACAAGACGACTTTCCATATTCCTTATTTATCCGATTAGATATTAAGAACAGTACAACCAATTTCAACGAATAGAGACTAAATATATATAAGCAATACGAATCACATTACGTTAAGCAACATAGTACAACCCATTTTCATCCGATGCAGGCTCAATACAACCCAATACACTAGTTATAATATAGCTTCTTAGAACAACATATAACTTAACAACCAACGAATACATAATACTAACTCATTGCAACACATAAAAAACCAACACAACTCACTACAACATAATAAAATACAAAACTGACTGCCACTAAATAGTTAGAAATGATTAGACTTTCCAAATCCGTTGCAAATCCATAGCAAATTATTTAGAAATTTTTGGTGGAATTATAAAAAGAAACTAATAATATTATAAGTTACATGACCGTAGCTATTATTTCAAACTTTACAACCGAAATACCAACGGAATATTGAAAACAAATTGGAAACAAAATTTTATTGGTTAACGTTGCAAATCCGTAGCAATTATTTATAAATTGCAAGCGGATTGAAATGCAATACTAAAAATCAATAAAAGTTAGATTATGATCATGTTTCGTTGCAAAACAATAGCAATTTTACAAATAATTGCAACTTTTATATTTACTTTGAAGATTTTGCAAAACAATCGGAAACAAATAATATTATCTTTTATATTTACTTTGAATATTTTGTTTCAAATCCCTAACGATTTTGCAATGGATTTGTAATGGATTATTAAATATAGATTGAAATTAAATTATTAAAGTTATTCCGTTGCAAATCCGTAACAATTATTTAAAATTTTGCAACGATTTTGCAATGGAAGCTAATAATAGTTTCTTTTATATAATTTTTGTAATACTCCGTTGCAAATCCATTAAAAATTTCAAATAAACTTTACGGATTTGCAACAGAATATCTAAAAATAACTATAAAAGAAATTACTTTAGTTTTTGCAACGGGTTTCTGTGTCCTTGCTAATCCGTTGAAAATATGTTGCAAACCCGTTGCATATTTGCAACGGAATTACAAATTTCCGTAGCATTTGCCCAATTTTGTAGTAGTGAAATGGTTTCTTTTTTTTTTCTTTTTTTTTTTTAGCGGAACTCTATGTATCTTTTTAATTAACTAGATTTATGCAAAACGTCTTATTCAGATGAACTATAAGAAATTGATCAAAACTTAGGTCCTCAAACACCTAATGTGTTAGACATCAATACACTACTAATGTAAATTTATTTAATACTAAACTGTGTTTATCTTTATATAAGGAAAAAGGGAATACAAGTATTAGAAGGTTGGCCTTTGAGATAAAGAATCAGTCGACCAATCCTCTAATTATTTTGATACAAAGATATAGAGAATGGAGCATCTAAAAAACCATATCTATTATGCATATTTGACATTCCTCAAATATTAAAGCTAAATGGGTTGACAACCATACTTGTTCTTGTGATCTTATCTCAAAACCTAAATCTTATACACCAATAATTGTTTATGGAATCTTTAAAACAAAAATTCTTTTTACTAGAGAAGGAAATCAAGGATAATAGGACACCAAGTTTTCATTTTTTAGATATAGGTTACTCATTTATTTAAATAAACATTATACCATTGTTTTAAGGGCATTTACATACATCCCAATATACATATCATTATTTACATATTTGTCCAAACCTTGTTTTAATAGCATTGTAAATCATGCATTAAAAACTTGTGTTTGAAAAAATATGTAAATATTGATGTGTACATGGGGATGTATGTACATTCTTCTTGTTTTAAATGTGGCTTATAATGATTGTAAGTAATTTAGAAGATAAGAATCAAATTTCATGACTAACTTTTTATTCTTGTAATTTTAATATGTTAGTGTTAGGTTTATTTTTGTCTTTTGATAATATTAATTAAGTTTGATAGAAATTGGTGTAAACGAAATCAAATATATAATTGAGTGGCCTATAAGTTCATTTCAATACACATGCACATGCAACTTATATGAGAACAACTTAAATGCATGGTCACCTCCTCAAACATTACCATACGTTATTTTGAAAAGAAACGATATCTTAGATCGGGTTGGCATACAAACAAGTCTTTAAAACGATGTTGTTCTTAGTCTCTACTACTTGTAATACATATATAATTTTTCTTAAACTTGAAAATCTTAAAATTGAGTAATGTATAATACCCTTTTTAAACATCAATTTCCCACTTTTCAAAAATATTGCTATAGAAAACATGCCAACTTTTTTTTTCCGTTTAAAATGGCAAGTTTTAAACATGCCAACTATCTTTTTTATACACGGGCACTTGCTCATGAATTGGGTCAATCTATGTGTTGCAAATATTTAAAATTAGTTTGATTCTCACATTATTTTTTAATGTAAACATTTCAGTTCAAATGTTGCAAATATTTTAAAAATTAAAATGAAATCCTTCGTAATCAATGTTGCAAATCTTAAAAAAAAATATATAATAATATAAAAAAAAAATGATCTCACTTTCAATTTCAAAAACCAAAAATGACAATTTTTAACACCTTTGTTTTTTAATGTAGTTTCTAAATCAAAAGCGGAGACTTTTTTTTTTTTTTTTTAATTTAATTCTAACATTAATAGTTTTCAAAAAAAAAAAAAAAAAAATCGTATCTCTACTATATAATACACCATAAACTTCTTTTTACTATTGTGTTAATAAATAGTTAAGTTGATTGATATAGTTTATAAGTTGAAGGAAATGAATGATGAAAAAATGTTGATGCTATTATTAAGAGAAAGCATTTCCCTGTGTACCTTAGTTTTGCGATAACTATCAATAAATCTCAAGGCCAGACAATTCCAAATGTTGGTGTCTATTTGTCGGACTATGTTTTCTGGCATGATCAGCTTTATGTTGCGTTGTCTAGAGGATATCACGTAGAACTACAAAGGTATTAGTAAAACCTACCTAAGAGTTCAGTAAAAAAGGAGTCTACACCTCAAATGTTGTATACCAAGAAGTTTTACGTGACGAGTAACATGCATTGTTAGTTATTTCATAATGGATGTAATGTTTTTTTTTCACTTTCATTAAGGTTTTTATATATTCTTTGATTCAATCTAAGAATTTTTATTTGAGTTGAATTATCGCATGTTATAACCTTTTTCAATTATATTTTGATTATTTTACGTTTTATTTATAAACTTTACACGAAACATTTAACCACATTATCGCAACTATAATTGTTTGTTGCTAAAAAATCTCTTTGCTATGCGAAGATACTCGTCTAGTAGTTATCTAATAAACTCATCGATAATCAATGGTGACCTGATTTGTAAACTCCAAGTCCAAACTTTAAACCAGCTTGAAAGATCCATAAAGCCTAATAAACCACTAGACCTTCACATCTTAAATTATTTAGCTTATGTTAGAGCGTGTGGCCTTAAGAAATTGAATCTTACTACCCAATTCAATGCATTTGTAGGTGTTGTTTCAACGAGTAACTTGTTTCTCAGAAATTATCAAAATTATTTTGGTTTTAGTTTTTTCTTTTGTCGACTTTGATATATTTGAAAGAAGACATATATTGAGTGACCAAATAACGGGCGTTTGTCCTAGCGACATTTATAAAAATAATCTAATTACAAATGGTTGTTAGTTCAAATCTAACCCAAAACAAGTGTGAGATTATATCTAGTATAGTGGGATTAATTATTTTGCATTTATTAAACATCATTAAGTGACTTAAAAAGGGTTAAAATTTTGAATATTGAGTAATTAGTAAATAAGAAATGTTTATTATTTAAAAGAAATTGGCATTTACATATATCTTAAAACTTCAATATTTGTATTGTGTTTTAAACATATTTCTCATACTTTAATAGCATTGTACATCATGCATTGAAAACTTGTGTTTTAAAAAAATATGTAATTTTTGAAGTTTTATTGAAAACTTTGAGTATATATGAAATTAATTCTATATGTGATTCCCCTTAAAAGAAAATGCTAAAAACAACCCTGACACTCTGTTCTCAAGTTTGTAAATGGAAGTAAATGAAGGATCACAAAAAAAAAAAAAAAAAAAAAAAAAAAAAAAAAAAAAAAAAAAATCATGTTCTCAAGTTTTTGAAAGAAGTAAATGGAAGTAAAAACACATGAAAAAGACATTTAGCTCTTTGTTTTTTTCACTCCACACTTTCCGCCCATATTTGGGATGGAAAGGAAGTAAAGAGAATAAGACAAAAATGAAAAGACTTTAATGTCAAAAATACCCTTTGTCTTTAGTGTGTATTTATTATGGAGAAATGTTATAATAGTAATTTTACAAATATAAAAAGTATAAAATAGGACCACCTACTTTCATTTACTTTACTTTACTATAAACTAAAGAACATGAAAATCTATAAACTTTACTTTCACTCTTCCCTATTTCTTTACATTGCATTACTTTACTTTACTTCCCTCTTAAAAAAAAACTCTAAAACAAACCCTTAAAAAAGTTTAAAGTTTTCACAAAATTTGTTAATATTAAGACATAATCAAACACAAGCTCCACATTTCTCACTAACTCAATCAATAAGAAGAGTGTATTGTATTTATTATTTGAGATATTTTAACAATTTGTGAGTGATTAAAAACATTTTATTTGAACATTGTGTAACATCTCAACATAAATTTGGACAAGTTAGCCAAAATACTTATTTAAATGTAAAGCCCAACTCTATTTACAATTGGACCCAACCAACACAATCTACAAATTAAGCCCTTTATAAATATTTGGCGCGCAAAAGGCAATCATTTGGCGCCACCGGGAAAAATGGCTCCAAAACGGCGGCGGACTGAAAACAAAGCAGAAGTAAAAAAGGGTTCTTCTTCAAGGCTAACAAGATCTCAAAGTCAACCACTAAAAGTAAAAGATAATAATAAAAAGAAACATAATAATAATAATTCGCCTGTGGTTGTTTTCGCTCACGGTGCCGGTGCTCCGTCATCTTCCGACTGGATGATTAGGTTAGTTTACTTATTGTTTTGTGACATCTTCGCATTTATAGGGTTCAAAACTTACTAGCTACCGGTATATATTTGAGTAGTCAAGAAATAGGTCATAGGTCGACGGATGCAGGGCGGGTCCCGGTACATCTATACACTTTTGCGTCGTAGCATTAATTTTTGTAAAAAATCATTTTTCGTAAATGCACGCGGTTAAAAAATAAAAATAAATAAATAAATAAAAAATTGTGTTACTCGTTTCGTATAATTTTTTATAAACGCACCTGGTCAAATAGTGTTCCGGCCCTGTCGGTCACGAGATAATTTTTTATAAATGCACACCCTAGTGAGATCAGGTACATATGAGTAAAAGACTTGCCCCGAGTAACCTAATCATCCTTCTATCGTCATCTACTCATCTTTGCGTTTATATGTAAAATAATGATTAAATTTCACAGAATAGCAACCTTGTACATTTTGATGTTTTATGAACAAGGTTTTTGGAGGGTCTAATATTTAACTTTTGTAATTGACAAAAACTCAAAACAATAGGAATGCGGATATAGGAATTACTGATATAAAATTGGCACAGAAGTCGTTGTAGTATAGTGGTAAGTATTCCCGCCTGTCACGCGGGTGACCCGGGTTCGATCCCCGGCAGCGGCGCTTTTTTTTTTTTTTGCTTCTTTTTTGACATCTGAGAAAAACCAAGTCTGCTATATTGTTGGTAACATTATGTTTGTGAGTGAGATTTTGGTATATATTACTGATGCCCAATTGTTACGGAAGTCGTTGTAGTATAGTGGTAAGTATTCCCGCCTGTCACGCGGGTGACCCGGGTTCGATCCCCGGCAGCGGCGCTTTTTTTCTTTTTTTTTTACTGTCTAGCAAAAGACTATTAACGGAAATATGTTTCTCTACATAAACTAGAACAAAAATAAGTATGATATATTATTGTCGTTAAAGTAGTTTAATTTTTGTTTACATTCTTACGAGGTTGATCCGTTATCCTAATTGTTCAATGATTTTCTAACATTACGTCTCTTTGTACTTCTATCAATGATTAGGGGTTTTAAGATATGCACTAATAGCATTTTTGGTTTTATGCAGATGGAAGAACCTGTTAACTGATGCGCTAAATGCTGTTGAAGTTGTAACTTTTGACTACCCATGTGAGTTTTCATGTTTTTTTTAATGTTTTGAATCGTTAAGTATTGTGAGGTTGTCTAGTTTAAGCTGTGCTGGAATTTGATCTCAACTACAAAGCTTAGAATCTAGTATCCTACAAGAAAGTCGACACACTCAAGACCAAAGTAAAGTCGACAAAAGTAATAAACACGCACCATATTTTCTCATATGCTTACCTCTTTATTAACAGAAACACATTGAGTTTTACGAAGAAGAATATGTCAGCATACAATGCTAAGTACCTCTATCTATAACCATCCCAAAACGCCGCTTCCCTAATTCTAAAGAACCTAGGATTAGCTTATCCCTTGGCGATTTTACTCCTTATGCTCATAACCTATGTTTACTTAACTTAAACATTAACCAATACACTGTATAAATATGTGATGTTTTCAGCTGCTCTTTAATATAATGACTAATTGCAGACATTTCTGAAAGAAAGCCTCCTCCTAAGGCTGAAAAATTGGTTGAGTTTCACTCAGATATCGTCAAGGAGATTGCTAACAAGTACCCGCAACATCCTCTCATTTTGGTTGGAAAATCCATGGGTTCAAGGTAAATGTTACATCAGGCATGCTGATTCTCAAGATGCAATTTTTATGGGGTCAAATAATCGGCTTTGGATAATTGGTTTAGGAGTTGCAGCAACAAAAGTGATTATGATTATATAAGGGCCATTTATTCATTTTAGGAGTGTTTGGGATTTCTTTCCAAAACTGCTTATGTTTCTGAAATAATCGCACAAGTAGTTTGGAGTGTGCAACTCGCAAATTATATACTCAAAACTGTTTTTTTCATATTCTAATCCCGAACAAACATAATAAGTGGATAAAAACAGTTCTAAGTTTCCAATCCCATTCCTTAAATAATCAGATCTTTCCAAACACGCATCACATATATAAAACACTATTTCCTGCAGCCCGATTTGTTGCAGTTGGTTATCTGAATCTGATTATTTCATATCACAAACTCATTTTACTAACGGAATGCCATACATGATACACCCCTCAGTTATTAAGTCTGTGATGACGATAACACCATGTTTTACTATTACATCCAGAGTTAGTTGTATGGTGGCTGCAGAGGATGGTATCGAGGCTTCTGCTGTGGTTTGCTTGGGGTACCCTTTAAAGGTTTGCTGGTCACATTATCCACATATTTCCATTTAGTTTTATACTTCCTTATATATTAACTTCATGTTAGAGTAGGCTCTTAGTATAGAACTGGTTCCGATATTGTTGTAATGTTTAGCAGGGCACAAAAGGAGCCATTCGAGATGCACCCCTCTTGCAACTTGAAGTTCCTGCCATGTTTGTTCAGGTATATCATATAATGCGGGTCAACTCATAAATGTTCATTGTGTTTCATTTTCATTTGTACTATTTAAGACCCGATTAACAGAATGGTCATGGTATGTAAGTATATCTCGCTCATATATTATAGTTAATCATACAACTAGTCGTTATATTGTTAATGTCGCTTACTCTAAAGACGTGCTTCATGTTTTTCTTGTTTGATCAAGGGCACCAAAGACGGGCTATGTCCATTGGCATCGTTAGAAATGGTTATGAAGAAGATGAAAGCTAAAAATTCACTGCATATTGTCGAAAATGGTGATCACTCATTTAAAATCGCAAAGAAGAATCTTGAATTAGCAGGAATCACTCATGAAGAAGCTGAACAATCCGCGGTTCAAGCAATTGCAATGTTTGTTTCCCAAATCATTGGTACAAAGTGATTAGCTATAACTACTACCCCCTAAGCAAGTTTATATTAGCTTATACATTGCAGATTGACTTTAATTTTGGTTGATCATTAAGTTCTATGGAGTGGCGGATACAGGTTTTGGACTGTATGTGGCACGATTTTGGCTCACTTCACTTCGTGAATAGTTTTATTTTTTAGCGCTTTATTGATTAAGGTAAACTAGTTGTTTTTTGCGGTTTTAGATCTCGAATTCAAGTAACTGGAGTAGTACATATTGAAACAAAAGAGATCTTTTGAATCATAGATAACATTAAACATTTTGTAACTATAACTTTTTAGCAACTAAAAGTAAAACCCAATGGAAAACTACTGAAATACATTTGAATGATTTAACATAGAACTTTTTTTTTTTTTTTTTCTTTTGAACGGCGACTTTCATTTTTTGGATTGGAGTCGCGCCCGCCACATTGGCAGGCCCTCATCCACCACATACCTAGACTATGTTGTCTTAACCGGGTTCACGCTGGCGTAGTGGGGATTTTTCAAATTTTTTTACCATTCGTTTTGAATTTATTTAATACTAGTTAGTTTACTGGATATAATTTGTTTACGATTTTTTTACCATTCGTTTTGAATTTATTTAATACTAGTTATAATATCCGCGCACGCGCGGGGTTTTTTCAAAATTTTTGAATAATGTATTTTTATTTATTAAAAAACAAATAATTTATTCTGTGTTTTGTTTTGTTTATGTTTTTTAATTATTTTTTACAAACGTAATGAATGGTCATATATTTATTTTTAAAAGGCGTGTTCTCAAAACTTTATAAACCAAGTTTACTTATCATTTGTTATGGTCATATATACCACTTACCACCAGTTAGGGGTGTTATTCGGGCACTTGCTGTCACAATACCCACAATTACCCCTGCACCTTGTTTTGTTTACACAATCATGAAAAAAAGAAGGTGTTTCATGTTTTATAAGCAAGCACACAAACATTGTTTGACGCACATTGCATAACCTCACAAAACTAATTACCTTAGCAAATGGGGGCTTTTACACATGAAACCTTGAATTTCAGAAAAAGATCCTTAAGAACTTCGCAATTTCTTTCACCGCCTTCAATTTCATAAAAATCCAAATCACCAATCTTTTTCCCAGCTTCAAATTCTCTTTCTACAATATTAAAATAAACGACACTTGATTAGTATAACCAGATGATCCTCCACTCATAATATCAATTAAAATACAAAGAACCCATAATAACAATTTAAAGCTGCCTGAACTCCAAAACTCGTGTTATTTGATTAAAGCTGGGAGCGCTTTCTTTGATTAATTCCATGTCGGTAGTCCGCTTATATACTTCAAACACCACTGAGCTCAGCAGAGGAGCCGGCTGTATATAGTTCCACCAACCATTAGATTATTAGGGTTGATAAAGACTTGATCAACAGGTGAAAGTTCAAGGGAGACAAAATCAGCCACCTAACGGAAAGATCAATTTGCAATCGGATTATAGCATCGACAATTAATTATCTTATATACCGCAACAAAATACCCACTTTGATTTCAGGTCATGTTCCTTGAGAACTCCAAGCCTAATAATAATAATTTATACATGAATTAAACATTGTATATCTATAAGAAACTAAAACTTAGACCTTAATAATGTAATGTCAAATAAGCCTTCATACATAGTTCTCTATACTGCTTAATTAAAAAGAATATAACGTTGTATAATTACTAATACCATTTATTATAGTGCTTCTCCGATATTGCATTTTTTAAGCAGATAGGTAATCCTAAACACTCTAAAAACCTTATCAGATAACTTGGCGCCACATGAGCCGCAATAAACTTATGTTCATGTGTGAATTTATGTGAGAATGCAATAGTTTATAATGAACCACGACTCAAAAACTGATAAAGGCAATGGCGAAGGCGACATCGACTGGGAGGAGCGTAGAGAGGCAGCGGATGGATTATGAAAGAGAAGTATAAATTCAAATTATTGTATTGGACTTAGTAGCTTATTCCTACTAAAAAAAAGATTATAAGCCCTTTGCAATAAGTTGTTCCAAAGGATCACACATTTACATAGAATTACCTTCAAACTGAATAGAACATATACACACGAACATACCTTCAAATCAAGTACACTCTGAAACGTAAACGATCAATTATACACTAAAAAACACTAAACAAATATATATAGCAATAAAATAAAATAAGCTTCAGTTGGAAGTCTCAACTGAGTCTTTCAAATTCTCAGTTTAAGATTACTCTCTTAAGCACATTATTGTGTAAGGTGAATATACAAAATGCCAAATAAAACAATACTCCCTCCGTCCCTAAATAAATGTCCACTTGGACTTTTTGCGGTCTTTATTATTCAACTTTGACTATAAATATTTTTGTTTGTGTTATATAATACCTGATGAAAATTATACCAATTAAAATACTTTTAAAACCCAATCCATTCATATATTTTACATCAAGTATTATATAACACAAACAAAAATATTTATGGTCAAAGTTGAATAATAAAGACCGCAAAAAGTCCAAGTGGACATTTATTTAGGGACGGAGGGAGTAGCATTTAGCATAGTAATAGCACATGAGAATTTTTTATTTTTTTGGGAGATTGCTTGTGTTCGGGTAAGTGTGAAAGATTACACACTAAAATAACAAAAAATAAGCTTCTTTTTCATTGTGGAACAAAGACAAATGCTTGGTGCGCACACATACTAAACAACATAATAAACACTTTAATTCATCAATTAAACTAACAAAATCAAAAACCCACATCGCAAATCACAATTCAAAATCCAAAACAAACCAGGTAAATTAATAGTTATAATTATTATGATTGATATTTATAGTCGAACTTTACTATAATTATTATCACTTAAGCAGTATCAAAACACAATAAAAAAAATCAAAACTATAATGCGAAAACATTATGAAAATTAAAACTGGTTGACTTACACAATTGATACAAATATGATGAACACCATCGAAACCCTAACATTAAATCATTTGTTTGTGATCGATGATGTTGTGTGAGATCGAGCAAGAGAGGTTTGGGATTGTAACTTGAGAGGATCCTCTCCCTATTTTTTGTTTTGTTATAAGAGAATGCAGATGGTATAAGACTCCCGCTTTTCTTTTCTTTTTTTTACAAAACAGTCCAAAAGTATGGAGAAAAGGCATTTAAGTACACGTGTATTTTTTACTTTTCTGTGCCATATGAATTGTAAAACGAAAACCAGTTTAATTTTGACAAATAAGGAAATATTTAGACTTTTTAATTAAACATATTTAAATTAAATAAATAATAATTAAAAAAATATTACTTAATAAGGAATGATTTGATTTTTTTGAAATGCAAAAATCCCCATTTGGGGTTTTGTTTTATTGTATAAAAAAGACTAGATATAATGCTCGCGCACGCGCGGGGTTTTTTCTAATCATTTAAATAAATTATTATTTTTAATTTCGGGTTTTAATTATTATGACAGGACCTTCAAAACCATTGTACTTTGATTGAGGTATTGAATTATGGTTATTTACGAATATAGTGGGTTTTAATATTAATTAGATTTGGAGGAGATGTTCTTGTGTCAATAATTGTGCGTGAATGAATGATAAGAGATCGAGTTTGATTGATGGAGGAGGAATTTGGGAATGTTGGGACTTCAAATATTTAGTGGGAATGATACTGAATTTTAAGTTTCAGCCCAAATCTTTGAAAAACTTGCTCCACCGTTTTCAAGTTTTAATTTTTTATATTTTGACACATATATTTTTGTAAGTTTTTATTGAATGATTACAAATCACATTCGTTTTTTTGTAGAATATGGATAAATTTAGAAGTATTTAGGCTTTTCTTATTTAATATTTAAGAAAATAATAATAATAATAATAATTTGATTATTACTTAATAAGGTATCATTTGATTTTTTTGAAATGTAAAAGTCACAACTAGGGGTTTTGTTTTATTATATAAAAGATTATCAAAACTAAATCATGGAACAAATCCAAATGCACTCCTTTGTCTAACAATATACAAGCAAAGAAATTAACTACAGTAAAAAAAAAAACAAGTACAAAGTACTTATTACTTAGAGCAAAGGGTACGGCGGCATGCCATTTTGCCAAATTAGCGTCACTTCAGAATTTCACATTTCACATCACATAAAAAATACTCCCGTGCAGTGGCTCAAGCGGTTTGTAGTCTAAAATGTCGTCCACCCTTAATTTTTCATACAGAATTTGCAGCCCAATTACTAGTAATAATTATAACAAGTTTCGGATTAAGCCCATCCAAATTATAAAACAAAAGCCCAGATAAACATATCCTAACCTTGTACTTGCGCTAATTTCACAACTACACACACTTTCTTTCTTCTTTCTTCTTTCTTCTGCAAACACACTCAACGCGCACACACTTTACAAAAACACACACACTTATACAAACACAAGTACACAAATCAACACCAAAAAAAAAAAATAATAATAATAAAATAAAAAATAATAATAATAAATAATAATAATAATAATAATAATAATAATAATAATAATAATAAAGTAGCGAATGGCGAAGGTGAGTTCAGTCACTTTTGAAATGGCGCCGGTAAGAGGCGGTGTAGTAGCGCCAAAATGGTGACGCCGTTTGGCCTGCCATGTCGAAAATGGCAAGCCTCGGCGCCACCACACCCCTCCCTCTTATTGAGCATTACTATTCATCAGTGTTGTAAAAATCGGCCTAGACGGCCGATTAATCGCTAGGCGGGGATTAACCGCCCCAATTTTCACTAATTGGCCTTATTAATCAGTTTGGTGAAAAATCGGTCAACATATCAATTAATCGGATAAAAATCGGCCAACTCGGTTACGGATAGAAATCGAACAAAAAAAAAAAAAAAAACGGCCAGATCGGCCAAATCGGGCATATAGTTTAAAATTTTTATAACTTAATATATAAAAAATACAATCCGATTAATCCCGCCTAACCGATTAATTGTTAGGCGGTACCCAGCCGCTCAGCTACCGCTTAGCGATTTTTGCAACCATGCTATTCATCGTCTTCAACAATCAGGCTCCACATTTATTATTTTTCTTAAAAAAAAAACACTCAAATAACTCTTTCTTCTATTTTTGTTTACTTATGTGCATTTCTCAAATGAAAATATACTTCGTTGGATTCGATCGTATGTTTTTTGGCACGTGTCACAGGTGGCTCGCACATAGGTTCGCCCGTGATTCAGGGACGGATCCAAGATTTTTAAGAGTGTGTTGCACAATTTTTTTTATTTTTTTTTTATAACCATGAGTACTAAATTTGCCTGATAAAGAATTTACGAGGTAAAATTGGATGTTGCACGAGCCCAGAAAAGACATATTTCTAAAAAAATTTACTCTTCGTAACCTAAAATTGGGTGTATCCCGTGTCACACCCGGCTCTCATTTGGGTCCGTCCCTGCCGTGGTTATATGTAATGTCATTATTACTTTTAAGGTCTTGGGGAAAATATTTACTTTATAACTATATTTAATAATGCGAATCACATGTTACAATAAGTTAGTGGGAGAAATAGGGTGTCTAAAGTGTTACGGGACACCGATGAACTATTAATTCTTAATGCTAGTTTTCATAAGAAATTCGACTATTTCTAAATGCAACCGATTCCAAAACATCATTTTATAGTTAGCCTATAATATGTGAAAATTAAATTCATTTTGTAGTTAAAACAATCGTTTCAACAAAATCATAGTCTTTTTTCTTTTTTCTTTTTCTTTTTTTATTTTACTTTTATTTTTAATACAATTCAACATAAATTGTGCATCCTATCTCATTATGTCATGGTTCCGCAACATGAGTCGATAACCATAACAAACACTGATGCACTTGGTTGATCGATAACCTCATAATGCCACAAGGGTAGTTTGGGATTTTCTGTCATGGGACCAATGAGTCTTTTGTTTCTTGTTTGGATTCTAATACCTTTTTTATATATAAAATTTTGTTTTTGTTATAAAATTAATAACTCAAAAGTATGGAACAAAATATATAAAGTTTGACAAGTCAAAAATATTGAAAGACAAAAGATATATATAGAACATAAGCTTATAAAAAATTATCTTGTACTGTCAATAAAAAGAGTAAATAGTTGACTACGAATACTAAAAGGTGGGCCAAAAAGGGCATGCATAACAAAACCGCACACAGATTATCCATGCTTGATTTTCTTCTTGCTAGAAAGAAATATTACTTAAAACAGTTTGGAATTTGTAAAGATAAGTAAGTTGACAACTTGAGCAGAATTAAGTCGATATTTGTTTGCACCTCTTTGACTTATTATTTTGTGGGTCTTAATATGTCCCAATAATTACATTCTTATGTCTTTATATACAATATAATGCCAAATGAATTTGCTGAATTTCTGAATGATCCAAACAAAAATGTTTCTAGCCGTATTTGACTATTTTTGTGGTGTTTGATTTGGCTTCCGTCTCGGCCTCCAGAAGAAGATAGCACCTTGAGTTTGGAACTTATCTGTGACGTCTAATATCTATATTCATGCATGTATCATGCACACACCACCAAAAGAGGTTTTGGGTGCAGAGCCATGTTTGAGATTTTTTGAGGCCTGGGCGAAAACTCATAGTAAAACCTTTAAAAACTAATGTTATATAAAAAGTGTCTGCATTTTACAACAAATAATGCAAAATAGTCATTTAGACGTCCCACATATGCCAATTTATTAATTTAAGATGTATTATCACATAATTACTTTTTTTTTAGAAAAATATGTGTACAAATGTATATAACTGTTAACGAAACAAAATTTGGGGCCCCTAATATTTTTGGGGCCTGGGCGATCGTCCACCCTCAAGTACAGCTCTGCCTAGGTGTTTCTGATTTTTATAAAATGCACATTGTTCAAAAAAATTATCTTACAAGTCGTCTATAGTTATAATGAAATGCATCTGATGAGTCGCCGTTGTGCACTCATATTTTCATATTGATATTTTGATACATTGTTTATAACCTTACAAAGTTTTTGTATATGAATGCTAACTAGAATAAAAAGATTTTAAAGACGAGCTAAAAAAATATTCATGTTTTGTATTTTAACATTATTTTTGGCTGGATACCGTTTAAGGTTGTTGGTGTTTTTATTTATTTAGTACAAGACTTTGTGCTATTCCTTTCACATGTCTATTGTCTAAGTGCATGCATTAAGATTAAATAAGGGTCGAGTGGGACGACCCCCCGCGTTGCGCGCGCGCGGGGGGGGGGGGGGGGGTTTGTTCCCCAACTTTTTTTTTGTTGGAAAAATTATTTCGTTAATAATTACGCAAGTTTCATAATTTTTCGAGGCCGTTTGGTACGAAAAATAATAAAAACAAAAACAAAGACAAATACATTGATTTCGAGAAAGTATTGCATATTTATATTCATTTTTGTTGGAAAAATTATTTCGTTAATAATGGCGCAAGTTTCATAATTTTTCGATGCCGTTTGGTATGAAATAAAAAAGAGAAAAAAACAAAAAAAATTCATTTACTGTAGCTACAGTAATGTAGCAAAATAATAAAATACTACTCTAGGCAGACTTGTGTTTTAATATAGATATATAATAAGGGTCCGCTGGTTTTCGATTTTCGCCCACTATGCCACTCTCAAGAATTAATTACAAATTTTTGTTGTAATTGTTGTTCATATTTTGTAATACCTTGCGTCCTTTTTACTAACGCTCGTCAAATATTTGAAAGGATTATATGTGTGCAAACAACACAACAAGCTTTCACAACTTACATTCACGGAAATGCCGAAAGGTCACACCAGTGTACAATAAACAAAACAAGCAAGCGAAAATAAGAAACGAGTATAATAAATGAAATAAGAGGAAACGGAAATGAAAATCCAACAATATTTTCATTTGTGGAATAAACGGTTATTACCCGAAACTTAATATTTATCAAGGGATAAATATTAAGGGGTAATTAATGACAAGGAACAAAACAAACAACCCTCCTGGGTTTCGTGCGGGGCCACAAAAGGAGAAGGGTATTTGTTTCCTAAACAAACATCAATACTTGTTCTACAAGTATTCTAGATCCTTTCTAGGTTTCACGTAAATACAAAGGGACCTAGATGGATCCTCATAACTCACACACTAACCCTAAAAGTTCTCCCCACGTACAATCGGTCTAAGGGTTTTACACCCTTCAGTCGATCGCTACATATCCCTAAATCGAATCGTAGTCGCTTTAGGGTTTACCCGGTGTTTCGTATCTCGCCTAATTTGCTTAGGTTCGAGCCGTGTTTTACCTGTGCAATATCGGTGGATATCTGACGCAACCCAGAAGTTAGGTTTTCTCCCAAAAACCCTAACTTGGTCGATCAACAGCAAACGAAGGCAAACCCGCGCATCAGATTCATTCATGAGCTTACGCAAGCAGGATAACAAGTAAGTATTATGTAAACACCCTTCTTATGTGTTTAGGATTAGGTTTTGTCACTATTAGGTTAAGATGATAAATAGTTAGGGTTTTTTGGTAGCATGACCATGTTATCTGTTTAATTCCGATGTGCATGTTTTATTGGCCATGCTGGTAACACCAAAACCCTATAGTGGTGGTATCAGAGCTACCCTAATTATATATAACATAGTTTTTGGTTCTTAGTAATTGTTGTTATTGTTGATGCAAATAATGTTCTAAAAACGTTATTTATATCTTTCGATTACTTCACGTTTTGAGGATGACAAAATGTGAAATCACGTTACGTTAAAATTAACGTAAACAAGTTTTTAATCGGAAGATCCCGTTTCTACGCAAATCACTCTTGAACAAATTTACAAACTTGACAAATGATCAAAGAAGTAAATTTTGATTTTGAGAACTCACATTTTAATGTGACAAAACATTTTTTTCAAAAATATACCTTACAAATTATTTTTGAATAATTAAGAAATGTTTTAATGGAAAAATAAGTTTGAAAAACATAACAGCTATTTTTCCCCCCAAAATCAGCTCCAAACTTCCACAAATAAGTTTTCACAAGAAAAGACAAAATTTGGAGCGTCCTTGTCTGGGACGGCTCCACGGTTCCACTAAATTTAGTGGAGCCGTGGTGCATTTAGTGGAGCCGTCCGTACAAAATTTTCTTTAACGTTCAGATTTTTCTTGCCTATAAAAACCAACCCCATTCACAGTTTCATAATTTTTCGTTAATAATTACGCAAGTTTCATAATTTTTCGAGGCCGTTTGGTACGAAAAATAATAAAAACAAAAACAAAGACAAATACATTGATTTCGAGAAAGTATTGCATATTTATATTCATTTTTGTTGGAAAAATTATTTCGTTAATAATGGCGTAAGTTTCATAATTTTTCTAGGCCGTTTGGTATGAAGAAAAAAAAAAGAGAAAAAAACAAAAAAAAAAATCATTTACTGTAGCTACAGTAATGTAGCAAAATAATAAAATACTACTCTTAGCAGACTTGTGTTTTAATATAGATATATAATAAGGGTCCGCTGGTTTTCGATTTTCGCCCACTATGCCACTCTCAAGAATTAATTACAAATTTTTGTTGTAATTGTTGTTCATATTTTGTAATACCTTGCGTCCTTTTTACTAACGCTCGTCAAATATTTGAAAGGATTAAATCTGTGCAAACAACACAACAAGCTTTCACAACTTACATTCACAGAAATGCCGAAAGGTCACACCGGTGCACAGTAAACAAAACAAGCAAACGGAAATAAGAAACGAGTATACGAAATGAAATGAGAGGAAATGGAAATGAAAATCCAACAATATTTTCATTTGTGGAATAAACGGTTATTACCCGAAACTTAATATTTATCAATGGATAAATATTAAGGGGTAATTAATGACAAGGAACAATACAAACAACCCTCCTGGGTTTCGTGCGCGAGGCCACAAAAGGAGAAGGGTATTTGTTTCCTAAACAAACATCAATACTTGTTCTACAAGTATTCTAGATCCTTTCTAGGTTCCGCGTAAATACAAAGGGACCTAGATGGATCCTCATAACTCACACACTAACCCTAAAAGTTCTCCCCATGTACAATCGGTCTAAAGGTTTTACACCCTTCAGTCGATCGCTACTTATCCCTAAATCGAATCGTAGTCGCTTTAGGGTTTACCCGGTGTTTCGTATCTCGCCTAATTTGCTTAGGTTCGAGCCGTGTTTTACCTGTGCAATATCGGTGGATATCTGACGCAACCCAGAAGTTAGGTTTTCTCCCAAAAACCCTAACTTGGTCGATCAACAGCAAAGGAAGGCAAACCCGCGCATCAGATTCATTCATGAGCTTACGCAAGCAGGATAACAAGTAAGTATTATGTAAACACCCTTCTTATGTGTTTAGGATTAGGTTTTGTCACTATTAGGTTAAGATGATAAATAGTTAGGTTTTTTTGGTAGCATGACCATGTTATCTGTTTAATTCCGATGTGCATGTTTTATTGGCCATGCTGGTAACACCAAAACCCTATAGTGGTGGTATCAGAGCCACCCTAATTATATATAACATAGTTTTTGGTTCTTAGTAATTGTTGTTATTGTTGATGCAAATAATGTTCTAAAAACGTTATTTATATCTTTCGATTACTTCACGTTTTGAGAATGACAAAATGTGAAATCACGTTACGTTAAAATTAACGTAAACAAGTTTTTAATCAGAAGATCCCGTTTCTACGCAAATCACTCTTGAACAAATTTACAAACTTGACAAATGATCAAAAAAGTAAATTTTGATTTTGAGAACTCACATTTTAATGTGACAAAACATTTTTTCAAAAATATACCTTACAAATTATTTTTGAATAATTAAGAAATGTTTTAATGGAAAAATAAGTTTGAAAAACATAACAGGTATTTTTCCCCCCAAAATCAGCTCCAAACTTCCCCAAATAAGTTTTCACAAGAAAAGACAAAATTTGGAGCGTCCTTGTCTGGGACGGCTCCACGGTTCCACTAAATTTAGTGGAGCCGTGGTGCATTTAGTGGAGCCGTCCGTACAAAATTTTCTTTAACGTTCAGATTTTTCTTGCCTATAAAAACCAACCCCATTCACAGTTTCATAATTTTTCGTTAATAATTACACAAGTTTCATAATTTTTCGAGGCCGTTTGGTACGAAAAATAATAAAAACAAAAACAAAGACAAATACATTGATTTCGAGAAAGTATTGCATATTTATATTCATTTTTGTTGAAAAAATTATTTCGTTAATAATGGCGCAAGTTTCATAATTTTTCGAGGCCGTTTGGTATGAAAAAAAAAAGAGAAAAAAACAAAAAAAATTCATTTACTGTAGCTACAGTAATGTAGCAAAATAATAAAATACTACTCTTGGCAGACTTGTGTTTTAATATAGATATATAATAAGGGTCCGCTGGTTTTCGATTTTCGCCCACTATGCCACTCTCAAGAATTAATTACAAATTTTTGTTGTAATTGTTGTTCATATTTTGTAATACCTTGCGTCCTTTTTACTAACGCTCGTCAAATATTTGAAAGGATTATATGTGTGCAAACAACACAACAAGCTTTCACAACTTACATTCACGGAAATGCCGAAAGGTCACACCGGTGCACAGTAAACAAAACAAGCAAACGGAAATAAGAAACGAGTATACGAAATGAAATGAGAGGAAATGGAAATGAAAATCCAACAATATTTTCATTTGTGGAATAAACGGTTATTACCCGAAACTTAATATTTATCAAGGGATAAATATTAAGGGGTAATTAATGACAAGGAACAAAACAAACAACCCTCTTGGGTTTCGTGCGGGGCCACAAAAGGAGAAGGGTATTTGTTTCCTAAACAAACATCAATACTTGTTCTACAAGTATTCTAGATCCTTTCTAGGTTCCGCGTAAATACAAAGGGACCTAGATGGATCCTCATAACTCACACACTAACCCTAAAAGTTCTCCCCATGTACAATCGGTCTAAGGGTTTTACACCCTTCAGTCGATCGCTACTTATCCCTAAATCGAATTGTAGTCGCTTTAGGGTTTACCCGGTGTTTCGTATCTCGCCTAATTTGCTTAGGTTCGAGCCGTGTTTTACCTGTGCAATATCGGTGGATATCTGACGCAACCCAGAAGTTAGGTTTTCTCCCAAAAACCCTAACTTGGTCGATCAACAGCAAAGGAAGGCAAACCCGCGCATCAGATTCATTCATGAGCTTACGCAAGCAGGATAACAAGTAAGTATTATGTAAACACCCTTCTTATGTGTTTAGGATTAGGTTTTGTCACTATTAGGTTAAGATGATAAATAGTTAGGTTTTTCTGGTAGCATGACCATGTTATCTGTTTAATTCCGATGTGCATGTTTTATTGGCCATGCTGGTAACACCAAAACCCTATAGTGGTGGTATCAGAGCCACCCTAATTATATATAACATAGTTTTTGGTTCTTAGTAATAGTTGTTATTGTTGATGCAAATAATGTTCTAAAAACGTTATTTATATCTTTCGATTACTTCACGTTTTGGGGATGACAAAATGTGAAATCACGTTACGTTAAAATTAACGTAAACAAGTTTTTAATCGGAAGATCCCGTTTCTACGCAAATCACTCTTGAACAAATTTACAAACTTGAAAAATGATCAAAAAAGTAAATTTTGATTTTGAGAACTCACATTTTAATGTGACAAAACATTTTTTTCAAAAATATACCTTACAAATTATTTTTGAATAATTAAGAAATGTTTTAATGGAAAAATAAGTTTGAAAAACATAACATGTATTTTCCCCCCCAAAATCAGCTCCAAACTTCCCCAAATAAATTTTCACAAGAAAAGACAAAATTTGGAGCGTCCTTGTCTGGGACGGCTCCACGGTTCCACTAAATTTAGTGGAGCCGTGGTGCATTTAGTGGAGCCGTCCGTACAAAATTTTCTTTAACGTTCAGATTTTTCTTGCCTATAAAAACCAACCCCATTCACAGTTTCATAATTTTTCGTTAATAATTACGCAAGTTTCATAATTTTTCGAGGCCGTTTGGTACGAATAATAATAAAAACAAAAACAAAGACAAATACATTGATTTCGAGAAGTATTGCATATTTATATTCATTTTTGTTGGAAAAATTATTTCGTTAATAATGGCGCAAGTTTCATAATTTTTCGAGGCCGTTTGGTATGAAAAAAAAAAAAGAGAAAAAACAAAAAAAATTCATTAACTGTAGCTACAGTAATGTAGCAAAATAATAAAATACTACTCTTGGCAGACTTGTGTTTTAATATAGATATATAATAAGGGTCCGCTGGTTTTCGATTTTCGCCCACTATGCCACTCTCAAGAATTAATTACAAATTTTTGTTGTAATTGTTGTTCATATTTTGTAATACCTTGCGTCCTTTTTACTAACGCTCGTCAAATATTTGAAAGGATTATATGTGTGCAAACAACACAACAAGCTTTCACAACTTACATTCACGGAAATGCCGAAAGGTCACACCGGTGCACAGTAAACAAAACAAGCAAACGGAAATAAGAAACGAGTATACGAAATGAAATGAGAGGAAATGGAAATGAAAATCCAACAATATTTTCATTTGTGGAATAAACGGTTATTACCCGAAACTTAATATTTATCAAGGGATAAATATTAAGGGGTAATTAATGACAAGGAACAAAACAAACAACCCTCTTGGGTTTCGTGCGGGGCCACAAAAGGAGAAGGGTATTTGTTTCCTAAACAAACATCAATACTTGTTCTACAAGTATTCTAGATCCTTTCTAGGTTCCACGTAAATACAAAGGGACCTAGATGGATCCTCATAACTCACACACTAACCCTAAAAGTTCTCCCCACGTACAATCGGTCTAAGGGTTTTACACCCTTCAGTCGATCGCTACTTATCCCTAAATCGACTCGTAGTCGCTTTAGGGTTTACCCGGTGTTTCGTATCTCGCCTAATTTGCTTAGGTTCGAGCCGTGTTTTACCTGTGCAATATCGGTGGATATCTGACGCAACCCAGAAGTTAGGTTTTCTCCCAAAAACCCTAACTTGGTCGATCAACAGCAAAGGAAGGCAAACCCGCGCATCAGATTCATTCATGAGCTTACGCAAGCAGGATAACAAGTAAGTATTATGTAAACACCCTTCTTATGTGTTTAGGATTAGGTTTTGTCACTATTAGGTTAAGATGATAAATAGTTAGGTTTTTCTGGTAGCATGACCATGTTATCTGTTTAATTCCGATGTGCATGTTTTATTGGCCATGCTGGTAACACCAAAACCCTATAGTGGTGGTATCAGAGCCACCCTAATTATATATAACATAGTTTTTGGTTCTTAGTAATAGTTGTTATTGTTGATGCAAATAATGTTCTAAAAACGTTATTTATATCTTTCGATTACTTCACGTTTTGGGGATGACAAAATGTGAAATCACGTTACGTTAAAATTAACGTAAACAAGTTTTTAATCGGAAGATCCCGTTTCTACGCAAATCACTCTTGAACAAATTTACAAACTTGAAAAATGATCAAAAAAGTAAATTTTGATTTTGAGAACTCACATTTTAATGTGACAAAACATTTTTTTCAAAAATATACCTTACAAATTATTTTTGAATAATTAAGAAATGTTTTAATGGAAAAATAAGTTTGAAAAACATAACAGGTATTTTTCCCCCCAAAATCAGCTCCAAACTTCCACAAATAAGTTTTCACGTGCAAATATATATATATATATAAGGTGTTAATGCTTGGTCTTGACGTTTTGAAAACCTTTGAAGTCATCTCATTGACGTGTTAGTGAAATAGTGACAATACGTGCCTCAACGGTTAAGGAAAACGGCTCTTCTATTTGTTGTTACTTGAAAAATATACTTTAGTTCGAACTATATTTATTAAAATAAAAGCTGTCAAATAAATAAAAGTATTTCTAGTTTAAAACGCGAATATCTTGATCGTTATAAGCTCGTTTTCTTCGTTCTTTATATCCATGGTTTCGTAAAAATAAAAGCTAACACATTTTTAGTAGCTTGGTTCATCTAGGTTTCGTCAAACGCCGCAAATAAGCCGTCGAATGCTACCAAACAGCATGCAGTTTTTCCGGAAAATAGTTTTCGTCGTTAAACTTGTAAAAATCATATCTCCTTCGTTATTAACTCGTTTTTATCCCCGTTTTCGGCCACGGCTTCGTCTCGGAATGTATTTTCTAAATATTTGACCAAAAATTAACTCATACCTACTGAGTTTCCCACGTTTCACTTTTAAAGACAGTAGGGTATGTATACTTGTAAAAACTTGGTTTTCTAGTTATTATCTTGTCCAAAAATGTCACAAACAACAACCAATCATTCTAAAACCTACCATATACTTTCTTAAGGTGTCAAAGGTCCTAAACATCATCATCCATGATAATCTAACAAGGATCTAATTATCTAACACATCTAGGGCTCATAAGTTGCAAAAGGTTTAAAAAGGAGTGGTATAACTAACATATACTTGCAAATCTTGTACAAAAATGATATAAACATCATATTAACTTGGAAAAATTATGAAAATGGGTTTTGACAACTTACTTGAAGTATTAGTGATAAAAAGATGATGAAAACCTAAGAAACCTTTGAGTTTGTATTTCAAAACCCTTGAAGGATTACTAGTGAGACTTGATTATGGATTGATCTTGAAAAATTGATGTGTTCTTCCTCTTGTTCTTGTTTTTGCCGAGCACACACACACACAAGTAGAGATGAGAGAGTTTACTTGAGTTTTCTTGAAATATTATGTAAAATGAAGTGAAAATATGGAAGTTAAATATATATATTAGACAAGATTTGATAGGCATTAAATGAGAAGTGAAGTTTGCAAATCTTGAGGTGTTTTTGGGGGCTCATGGCCGGCGCACAAGACCAAGGGGGGGGGGGCCTCTTTTGATTAGATCATGTGATGATTATATATGTTTATGTGTAATTAAATTAGTTTTAGGTGTAACCGGGTACCGTGTTTGCTAGAAATAAATTTTAACGGAGTTAGTCGGGACTTGACGAAGTCATAAAAATTACAAAAATATGTTGGGTGCAAGTATTGGGTGTTCGGGTAATTATTGTTTAGTTTTTACAAAAACCGTCGTAATTATATTAAACGTACGATATAAATTAAATAAATTCGCAAAAATACCGGGTAAATGAATTTTATAATTTTCTTGATGTTAAAATGAGTATAAAATATATCGGGACCATCGTGGGGATTGTCGGACGTGTTAGTCATATTTATTGGTCGCGCGTTAACGTTTTAATTAAAAGTAATTATACGTAATACGTCAAATGTAATAAAAATATTAATTTGATAAACCTACGAGTGGAATAGTATGAAAATGTAAATCTGATGATATGCAGACTATTCCTAGTCCGTATGCAGTGTTCTTACTGATGATGCATGAATTTCGCAGTCAAACCAAACCGGTTACGCGAATATGAATATCCGTAAACTTTGTTTACGCTGAAATGAATAGTGGACATGAATAGTGATTCCCTCCCGGGGATGAATAGTGTCACATGAATAGTAAAATTTCTAAACGCTTCTCGAAGTCTCAAACTGACTCCGAAAATGATGAATAGTGAAATGATGAATAGTGATCGGTGAATAGTAAATGATGAATAGTAACTGATGAATAGTGAATTGTCGAGGTTAGGAAAGTGACTTGAAATTACGGGTTGTGACAGTCGCCCCTCCAAAAGGGAATTCAGTCCCTGAATTCAATTGTCGTTGGTTTCAGAAGCAGGCTCGGGAAAAAGATGTGGATACTTGCGTCGCATTTGGTCTTCTCGTTCCCAAGTAAACTCGGGTCCTCTTCGAGAATTCCAGCGAACTTTCACGATAGGAATTCGGCTCTGCTTCAATTGCTTGACCTCACGGTCCATGATTTCTACGGGTTCTTCCACAAAATTAAGCTTGTCATCTAGTTGAATTCCTTCGAGTGGAATAACGGACGACTCGTCGGAAAGACACTTCTTGAGGTTTGAAACATGAAATGTGTTATGAACGTTGCTGAGTTCTGACGGAAACTTAGGTGTGTATGCCAACTGACCGGCTCTAACTAGAATCCGAAATGGTCCGATACCAAGAGCTCAGTCTATCGGGTTATCAAAAATTGTATCATGCCTTTCCAAGGCAAGGCTTTCAATCATAGTTCGTGCTTCTACTTGAATCTAGGAGGTTCGTTGTTCAAGGGTATCAATTCCGTATGATGTGCATCATGCATCGACCTAACTTCCATTGTTTTCTCATTTCTTGTAACTGATTCTTGACTTGTGAAATTTCCTTTGTTGTCTCCCGGTTTAGTTCTAGGTCCGTGGATTTAACTTTCCAAATTCGATATATAAATATGTATATGGTCACTTCGGCCATAGGGTGTCTTAAATGGTGCCTTTATATATTCCCGTGATGGTTATTTTTGCTGATGATGAAATTCGTCAATAATCGAAAGATTATCCTAATCCATACAAAGTTGGTTATGTGGTGTTGAATACATCCTATAGTGCTCAGGAAGTTCTCTTAAGGATTCGTCGGGCTAACGATGGTAGAGCGTGTATATCCGATTAGAAAAGGAATATCTTAAGGGATTGCTAGAAATCTGAGGGGTATCGTCTATCTTTTCGCCGTTTCTATGTCAAAAAAATATCCTTCATAATGTAGAGTCTCTCCTAGAGAAGTCAATGGTGCAAATTCAACTTAATGGCTGAGTGAGTGATGAGTGATGTAAGTATCCGGTGAGAGTTTGTTAAAAGGGGTGTTCATGAAAGATTTCATATGTTTACAAGGCTTTTGAATGAAGATTGTTATTATCAATTCCTGAAAATGTGACTATTTTCTTCACGGCATAGTTCCTCCTGAATTATACATAGGTGATCAAGCTATGTATAATTGAGGACCAACGATGCGATGCTTGGTTAAATTGAAACGGTATTACTTTTTCCCAAAAGTTTTAGATGGTGTTCAACGGGTTATTTTGATAAATGATTTTCTAGGCATTTCCTTTGAAAGTAACATGAAAATTGTCTCGCGTAGCTGTAGTAAATACTTGATAAAATGACAGAAATTCCATTTATAGGGTGGTACAAAATGGCTTATTTTGAAAGTTCTGAAAAAGAAAAAAAATATAGTTCTCCCGTATGGTAGTAAAATAACTTGCATTAAATTTGTTGAATGGTTCATTGGATACATGGATGAATCTTATGAAATGGTATTAGTCTACTAGTCCGTCAATAATGAAATCAGCCTAATCCCTAGTAGGATAAAGGTATATTGTTGCGAAACTATGGAGAATTGAGCAATTGGAATAGGAATGGAATAAACGATGGTTATGATTATCGCGAAGATAACAAAAGATAGGTATTACATTGGATAGGAAAGTGCTTAATACAACTAGGTTACACCAACGTACCTATGGAAAGTACAAAAGAAAGATACAACCCTAGAGGGCTCAACTACGGTTTATTAAAACATGAACTCCTTCTGGTTAAGCATTGTTGATGTCTTTGATGTTGCTAATGTCCTGACGGTCTCTCTCCCAAACACGCACGCTATTCCTCGAGTTAATTCCTCTTGGTCCCCATGTCCTGATTTCCTTTCGGGCAATTGTTCCTAAAGTGTCCAACTTCTCCACAACCATAACATGTTGGCGGTGGATTCTGATTATTTCCCCCAGGAGCAGCCCTGCATCCCTTAGCCAGATGACCGATCTTCCCACAATTGAAACAAGGTTTAGGGCAATCCCCCGGGTTATGATGTGTTTGGCATTTGTTACACTTTGGTAGAGTACCGGCGTAACCTTTCTTTTCAGTCGGACCCGCAACATAGGCCCGTGCAGTTTCTTGTCTTTTGGGTGGTGGTTGGTTGGCGTTGTTACCTTGGTTGTCATCCCATTTCCTTTTGTTGTTGTTGTTCTGGTAATTGTTGGTGTTATTGTTGTAGTTACGGTTTCGGTTGAAGTTATTGTTGTTGTTGTTGGCGGGTGTCACTTTCTTCAGAACTTGAGCTATGAGCTTTTGAGACATCCTGATTGCCTCATCAAGAGTTTGCGGATCAAAAGAAATCACATCACCACGGATGCTTTCGGGCAATCCACCAATGAAATTCTCTACCAATTTTTCATCATCAGGCACCATAGATGGGCATAGAGCAGCTAACTCTTGGTACCTCCGAATGTAAGTCTCAATATCATTACCCACAGTTACCAGATCATAGAACTCCACCTCTAACTTCTTCACTTCGGTTCGTGGGCAAAACTTCTTAGTTACCAACTTTTTGAACTCGTCCCATGTGACCTTGTAAGCATTCTCCATCCCTATGGGCTTTGCATAGGAGTTCCACCACGATAAGGCTTGATCACGAAGCGTACTCACGGCAAACTTAACCTTGGAATCATCCGGACAGTTGTATAAGATAAACACGGATTCAGTATGTTCGAACCATCGAACCATGGCAGTAGCCCCTTCAGTACCCTTATACAAAGTAGGATCTCCACTCTTGAAATCCTTGTAAGTACATTTCTTCCCATTGGTTCCGTTGCTAGCTTCTCCCGATGTCCCTATCCGAGAAGCATCTTCGGCAGCTCTTGCGGCAACAGCGGCTCTTTCAATCTCTAGAGCTTCGGCTACACTATCCCTAACGAGCTTCCGGATAGCAGCCTGAGTCATTTCTGGGGTAGTCGTTGCAGCAGCCTTGGCTTTTGCTTTCCTAGGTGCCATAATTCTGGTACATCACAACAGAATACATCAACAACAATCATACTAGAAATGATTATCGTACAAAATATATACAACCACAACATGTATATATATATCCACCACAAGTGTAAATACAACCACGATATGTACAACCACAACATGTACAACCTCAGCGTGTATAAATACAACCATGAGTACTCGTAATAGCAACGATCATTGTTCACTAGGTATACCACCACAACCATGCGTATATCCTCATAACACATGAATACAACACTTAAAAATTTTGGTCTACATTGACCGGTGTCATAGATAGCACAACCATACCCATATAGTAAAGTCAATACTTGGGGATCTCGTTGTACAACAATCAGAATACCACAAGTTTCTTTGAACCACGCCACACTTCCCGTGGCCAAGATGATAGTAAAAGCGAGTAAAGGTAAAAGCTAGGATGATGTCCTGAAGTGAGGTCCGGGGTTGTGCATCGATTCATGTCTGAGATAATGTAGATTCCAATCCATCCTTGAGGAATCTATAGATGTTCCTGTTGAGTCCGTGATCTTGGTGTCATCCACAAGATGTTATCTAATTCATGTCAAGTGAGAATGGGAAAAAGGAAATGACAATGGTCGTACTGAAAGGCAAGGTTAGACTCCCGAATCTCGAAGGTCTCGGTGTCATATCTGATTGGTGGGGTGCTGTTACGATGACCAATGATGAAATCCAACTCATCGGTTTAGAATGTGATGTAATCAAACTTGGTAATGAAAAGGGAGTTGTGAAGAGTTCTCTTGTGGTGGTGTAACATTGCTCAAAGCATCTTGTTGGTTCATTATGTCATGGAAGTATGAGTCGATTATACCTGAGATAGTATAGAGTCTTTGCGAGGAATGCCACTCTTTGGCGATTTGTTGTTGCTCTTGTTTGGTTTGTGGGGCATCCAAACCTTCATGTGTAGTCTCAATTAATTAGAGATCATCATCTAACGATGAAGAGTAGTAGGTTGTCTAACAGTAAGGGCTCTCGAACTCTCATCAACCTTAATCTATAAGGTGGTGTAGTGTCCTTAGTGGTAGATGGTAATGGTGTATCAAACCATGTACGCTTCTCAAGCGGTAAGTTAAGTATGTGAGTAGAGTCCCTGAAATGTGATGGTATAAATGGGGTTCCATATGATGATGATGAAGTCGATGGTGATAATACTGAAGGAATCACTACCTTCTTTTACGCTATCTTGCGATGTCTAAGCGGTAAAACTGGAGTATGCACTATGGGACGACCAATAGTGGTATGAGTAGCTGATACTGGTGGTAATACATGAGTAGTGAGTGTTCTAATAGTGAGGGAATGAAGATATACTATCTTTCTTGCAATAAACATTCTAATAGGTCCATAAGGACTAAGCATGTACGTCTTATCAAATGGTATACTCTGTATGGGCTGAAGTAATAGGGACATCCCGATCGTCTTGCGACGTCGGAACATAAGAGTTGGATTCTGCGGAAACCGGAATAGTATGGGATGATGAATCTGTAGGTGCACGAGTAACCAAAGGTGGTGCAATAAGTGAAATCTGAGGAGTAGGTGCAACAATGGGAGTAGTAGAAGACATAGCGTCCTCGATGTAAACATCAGAAAATATAACAATAGTGCGGGAATTGGAAGACATATCTCTGTGGCAACAATACAAAATGAAATGAATAACCCATGTAATGAATCCTCGCAAATAATAATGTGCACTTATGATGTAATGATGAGACGCTACCGTTGGGGTAGTTATAGTCTAGGGTATGAGGACAACCTAGTTCGCTATAACCATTGCTCTGGTACCAATCTGTCACACCCTGAATTTACCTGTTAATGGCAGCGGAATTGAATACCTTGGTGTGACTTTCATGGCGTCTCATACAATGGATATATTGAACGACCTAAAGTGTCGTTTTGAAAATACACGTTTGATCATAAATAAAATCAGAGTTTACAAAACATAGGTCCCAAATGATGTTGCAAGTTAAAACAAAACCATAGTAGATCAAACGGTTACATAAGTGCATGAAAATAAGTGATGCAAGTCGACCCCGCGACTCCAAGATGGTCCAATGCATGCCCACATGATAGCTAATAACCTGAAAATACATTGCTAAAAACGGTCAACATAAAGTTGGTGAGAGTTCATAGGTTTAATAAAATGAAGTTATACGATAGCCACAAGTATAAAGTGTATGACATAAGTCACATAAAAAAAATGATTGTACAATAGCCTTAAGCTCATGACCCCGACGCTGTGACTGAATTCTCTGGAGCCCCTGGGAGTGTTTTGCCAGACACTCAAATGAAAAGACATGAAATGCATCCGCTATCGGTTGTTGGTCAAAGCCAACACGGATGGAGGCGTCACCCTCGATAGATCTATCCACTCACTCTCGCTTACAGGTAAATTAACGGTTCATGATTATATGGGGACTTTCAATTGGCAACAAGGTAACTTAATCTATGTACAGGAAGTCTGATACTTTGGCTCGTATGGAAAACAGTTGCAATGTATTCTCCCCCGTGGGATTTGAAAACAATAATAAAATGTATACGGGGCTATGAAAACTCACCTGAAGTGATGATACAACAATGCTATGAAATCGGAATACTTGGAATAATTGAAATACTGGAACACTTGGAATACTTGGCAATAACAAGGCGCGAACACTAGCCGCTACCTAAAATGAATGCATGAATACTACTTGAGATCATGAAGCAATGTAGTGCATGTACATGTTACCTATACCACTCGTACTTTGAAAATATAGGTTATCGTTGGAACTCAATGTTTTCTAACACTTGGTAAAAATAAGCCCAATATTAGTACGTAAGAACTAGTTGTAACACCCCAACCCGGCACGGGTAAAGATGTCACGTTAATGGTTTCATATAAGATCAAACAAAGCTTACTTCAATAGTAATACAATAAATTTCAAAGGTTACAAATGAAATACTAACATTACAAAGCTAAAACTGAAACAAAACTAAATATTAAGTCTGCAAAAACAATCCTTCTAATAGCCTCTACTTCAGAATACTAGCAAGGTCTTCTAAGTCCAAAGTCTCTTCACTCATACCCAAACCCGTCGTCCTGCTTATAACCTGCCGCACACGAAAAGAAAACGTGCGGCTGAGCTTAAAAAGCTCAGTGGACAGATACATATACAAGGCAATGATAATGAAACAGAAATGAAGTATGGTGTACGAGAAAAATATCATGAGGTATAAACAAAGAGACAGAAATATAAAAGATGAATAGGATAGTCATCCACCACGAGCCCAGAAACATATCATATCATATCATAATCATACACATACAGAGGGGATACCTCTTAGGCAACCAGATAATATGAGGGGTGACCTCATGTATCCAACAGAATAATGGAGTGATCAGCTCCCAGAAATGTGAAGGGCATGTAGTGCACACAGTACCAATCACCAGACAAATCATATCATATCATATACAGTTAAATCCACTAAACAGAAACAGATCTAGGATGCATCCATACGCCCCTACCCAATCATATGCAGACCAAATCAAAGGGACGGTGTAACCAAATCACTAGGGCTACACACTAGTCATGCCAGTGGTGCATCACAGACACGGCCATGTTACCTTCATGGCTAGGGTCACAAATTTTGGCTCGGGTATCAAACTAAGAGTCACAAATCATATCATATCAGAAGGTCATATCCAAAGGTTCAAAACAGATAGATCAAAACAGATGGCTCATAACGAAAGGTTCAAATCAACTCTTTTCAGAAGTATCAAGACTCAAATCAGATTTTTAACAGATCAGAAGATGCAAACCAGAAATCATATCATGTCAGAGAAATAAGACACCCTTACTGAAAAAGGGCAGAGTATCTGTACCTTATTCAAATGCAAGCACAAAGAACAAAAGCAGAAAGTACTGAGATAGATCAGGACCTCTCCCTCTTTACACCTAGAGAAAGTAGAAGACAAATTACTAAGGGGTTCAAGTTCAGATTATCATTTTTAGTTCATCTTTCCATTTTAAGAATTTTCCAGATTTAGTAACTTTCTATTTTTAGCAGGTTTCCAGAATTAGAAGGTTTCCACTTTTAGAAATATTTAGTACATAGCTTAATTAGATCAATGCTTGCTGAAAATAAAGTATCTTTATCATATTTACACCTTTGGTCCTCAGGTTTTCACAATTTACATTTTACACCCCTGAACTTCCAAAATTACATTTTAAACCTTCAAACATGCATAATTACACATTAAACCCTTGGTTTATCAAATTTACACAATGAGCATTTATTTTATTGAGTTATACGACCAGACCTTCAATTATTCAATATTTACACATTAAGTCCCTCCATTTATTAAAGTTACATATTTAGTCCTTAAAGTTTACATTTAAATCATTAATTAATAATAATTACATATTAGTCCAATAAATATCCAAATTTTCACATTAGCCCCTGAATATCATTCATAACACAAATCGACCTCAACTTTTCAGAAATTACATGTTTAGTCCTTGTATTTATTTAATTTCCAAATCGAATTAACAATTACAAATTAATTCATTTTCTCACAAATTTTACATATAGACCCCCCGTTTAATAATTTTTTTTTACAGATCATACATGATATATAGAACATGAAAAAAATAGCCCATGAGTTTTATTATTGACAAAACACCCCCTTTCATATTTAATTTCAAATCGGTAAATACCAAAATATATCAAATTAAACCCTAATTGACCCAAATAATTATTCCATCATTACCACATCATTATTGTTCATTTAAGATCAGATCCTCTTAGTTTTAAACCCTAGATGAATCGCTAGGTATTTTTGCCCTTATTTTCCCTTTTAGCCGATTACACATAATTCACCAAAAATAGTTTTAAGCTTCAATAAATCAAATAAGCATTTTTCTAGTGTTATAATAAGATCATAAAGCCCACGAAAATTGTTCACTAGTCCAGGAAAAATCGCATGCATGATTTCTTAATTTAATTCGATTTAGGGTTTCAAATACACAATAATTATCATACGAATTATATACGATGCATGGGTCGTTTTTATTATTTTTCCCACGTTAGATATGATTAATAGAGGCTGAGAAAAATACCAGGAAATTTTTAGAACGAGTGGAAGAGTGTTGCACGATTTATTGGTTCTCGGCTAGAATTTTCGACAAGAGGAATTTCCCACGGCTTCAAACGGGACCAAACCACCTTGTGCATATTTTTAACAGATCATACATATTGTAAGAACTCCAGGAAAATTAAGAAACGAATTTTTACACGATCGAATGAATTGTTTGGGAATATAATACCTTTCGAGTGATTATAAAGAAGAAAATCAATAGCTCTTGATCTAGGCTTCTAAAAATCGACTTGCTATTTTTCTAAACTCCTTAGTGATGCAATGAACTCCAGAAAATTGTTCTTGGCTTATGGGAGTGATCGAATGAATTTTTGGAGAGGGTTTTGTGTTTGTCGGCTAGAACAAAATTAGGTTAAATCAAAGAAAATGCTAAGGATAACTATAAGGAGTAAATGGCCGAGTCTTAAGGTGATGAATGGGCAGTATTTTCGGTTCTATTAGCTGGAAATATTAGTTACCAAATTTAGGATTTAATTTGTATTTATCTTGTACCTTTAAATGTATTTTAATTACTTTAAATTTTGTAATGTTTAACATAATTCGGCCATACAATATTTTGAGTGAAATAATGCACTTTTGGACTTGTAAAAAATATTAATAGCATGCTTCATAATTATTTCACTTGATTTGTAGTTCGTTTCCAGAGGTTCGGGATAGATTCGAGACTTTTATAATACTTTTTATTCATTTTTAACACTACGGGGGTAATATGGTAATTTTGCCACTTGTGTAAATGTTAAATGAGATTGTCAAAATTATTTGGGATCATAACATGTGCATTGCCAGAAGTTTGGAATTTATTTGATACATTATAAGCTTTTAATTAATTTTTAAACTAGCAGGGGCATTTTGGTCTTTTTGCTCATTTTAGATTTTAGGGTTTTACAACTTCTTCCCCTCTAAAAAGAAAAATTTCGTCCTCGAAATTTGCAGGGACATAGAAGAGCGAACATGACAGAAACGAGACAGAACATGCCGGATCAGATAAGCGTTACTTGCAGCAGATTTGGAATAGTTTAGCAGAATGGATCTTAACGTAAGATGACGGAGATAAACGGATGGAGTAATTTCTATTAAGGTAGGGCAAAATGAAGTACATACTTGGTGTCTTTCATCGAATCATGATCATAAAATACTCAAAACAAATCAAGCCAAAATCTCAGAATTCAACTTGGAATGGAATTATTAGATCAAAATTGTTGGGAATTAAATATTCTGAAGTTAGAGTATTAGAATTTACTCTAAGTCGAAGGTACTGCTAGTTCATGATCAAGGTACTGCTAGTACATGAAGGTACTGCTAGAGCAAGAAGGTACTGCTAGTTCAAGTTGAAGGTACTGCTAGTTGTATAAGGTACTGCTGATCAGTGACTCATAGGATAAGATCAAGAAGATATTTATTGTATTTTGGTCAAACATATACGGTAGATAATATCTTACTCCATGTGCTTAGTTAACAAGTTGTATACATAGATACATGTTGTATCTTATGTACTGACACCAATATGCATAAGTTAAACAAGTAAGTCGGTCAAGACTTTTAGCAAATTTGTAAAGATCTCTTGCAACTATAAAAGAGATCTTAGACTTGGATTTTAAAAATAGAGACACACATGCATAACATAGACTCATAACTGTTAAGACATAGAACAAACACAAATCACAAGTTGTAACATAAGATTCAAGGTTTTGTAACCCTAGTGAAAAACTCAAGATCACTCGTATTATTTGGAATAATATTGAATCGTTTAGTGAAATACTTTCTTTGTTCATTGTCAAGTAACAAATATAATTCTTCCATTTCCATAACATACATAACCTTCTAAGTGTGGTTAAGTAAATTCCGCGTGCTTAATCATATTAAATCAATATATCTCATACACAAAGACACAAGGTTTAACCACCTTAACCGTGTATACACAGAAGATCCTCACAGTTGGTATCAAAGCTTAGGGGTTGATATATTTGAAATTAGAAGAAACAGAAATGGATCCACATGATGTTCAAACAAATGTTGCTGCAAAGTTGCCCATAATCAAACCCAATGAGTTTGAGTTATGGAGGATGAGAATTGAGCAATATTTCATGGTCCAAGATTATACTCTTTGGGATATAATTATATATGGTGATTCCTTTTCACCAAGCTACTCAGAGGTTGTCCTAGAAGGTAAAACAAGTAGAAAAAGAAATACTGGACCAGTGTCAAATGAAGAAAAGATACTGAAGAGAAATGATCAGAAAGCAAGAAATTTATTGCTTATGACCATTCCTGGTGAACAGATGCTATCATTCAACAAGTATCTTGATGCAAAAACTCTTTTTGAAGAGATTTGTGCATATTTTGGTGGTAATGAAACTACCAAAAAGACACAGAAGACACTACTAAAGCAACAATTTGAAAACTTTACTGCTTTTAGTAATGAGTCTCTTGATAAGCTATTCTCAAGATTACATAAGCTTGTCAGTCAGTTAGCTGTGTTGGGTGTTGAGACAGAGAAGGAAGATCTCAACATGAAGTTTTTAAGAAGTCTACCTGATGAGTTCCACACTCATGTTATTGTCTGGATGAACAAACCAGACATTGAAACAATGAAACTCAATGATTTGTACAACAACTTCAAAATTGTTGAACAAAGTCTTAGAAAGTCTGGAACTTATGGTACTAGTTCTGGAAACGTGGCACTCTTGTCAGTTCCTAGTATTAGTAAGAATGAAGAGGTAGATGAAGGTAAAAGTGCTCCTTCCACAAGTTCTCACAAGGATGTTGCTGGTCTTGGAGATTCAACATTCTATGCTTTTATTACCAGTCAATCTAATGGCTCTCCTCTCAACCATGAAGACCTTGAGCAGGTAGATGGTGATGATTTGGAAGCTATGGATATTAAATGGCAGGTTGCTTTGCTTAGCATGAGGGCTAAGAAGTATTGGCAAAGAACTGGGAAGCAAATTACCATAAATGGTAATGATACTGCTGGGTTTGATAAGAAGAAAGTGGAGTGTTTCAACTGTCATAGGTTAGGACACTTTGCTAAGGAGTGTAGAAGCCCAAGAAAGCAGGAGAATAGAAACACATGGTATAAGCAAGATAGGAAAAAGGAAGTTACTGTTGAAGAGCCAAAGGCTATGTTGGCTATTGATGGTATTGGTTTTGATTGGAGCTCTATGGCTATTGAAGAGGATGCACCACCTAATGCTGCTCTTTTGGCCAATGAATTTGCTCTAATGGCTCATTCTGATTCAGAGGTAAACAATGTTACATCTTGTACTGAATCATGTCCTAATCTTAAAGCTTATGAAGACCTTAATAAGAGATTTGAAGCTCATAAACAAGAGCTGCTTGATTCTTTGTTTAATTTGGCTAATCACAAAAGAGGTCTAGGTGTTTTGGAAAAACAAGTCTTACATTTTAAAAATAATGAAATTCATTTTGCTGATGACATCAATATACTAAAAAATGACATTAAGATCAGAGATGAGTGTATTGTTGAGTTGAATGAATCATTAGCTAAACATAAGAATGAAAGAGAAAATGTAAAGGTTTCTGTGGATGTTTTAGCACATTCCTCAGAAGGATTCAATAAACTTTGGGAAGCCCAAGTTATTGATAAGGTCAATTCTGGTGTTGGATTTAAATCTGTACCCCCTCCATACAGAGGTGTTCATTCACCTCCAGGTATTGATTTAGCACACACAGGGTTACCTGAGTTTCAAGAACCAATCATGGAATATGGTTCTAAGGTCACTAAATCTCCAAAGATAGAGAAGGTAAGTAAAAGTTTAGATAAAACTTTATCTTATCAGGACAAGGTGTCCTTTATTAAGAAAGGAGATACTATAGTTGTTGAAGATTGTACAACTGATAGTGATAGTGATGAAGAAGAACAGGTTATGTCTAAACCTGTATTGGTTAAGAAAGTAGGAACAAGTATTCCTAAGATAGTCAATCACAACACTAACAGGCCTAAGTCAAATGTTAAGACAGTTAGGAAACCAGTTAGATATTGTGAACAATATAGAACTACAAACAAGCCCAGAGGTAACCAAAGGAATTGGAACAACCTCAAGTCTAACCAATTAGGTGATGACTTTGCATTTTACAATAAAGCTTGTTATACATGTGGTAGTTTTGACCATCTTGCAGCTTTCTGCAACCAAAGGGTAACTGGGTATGAAAACAATAGAGTGAACTACAAAAGGCAATCGTCTCAAACTCTTTTTCACTCTAATACTCATAGAATTAAACCCAGAACAGTCTCAAACATGTCTGGACCCAAAGGTCCTGTTAGACAAAAAGGTCCTGTTAACAAGGTACTGCCAGAACAAATTAAAGGTACTGGTAAATATAAAGGTACTGTTAGACCTTTGATGACTGTTAACCCAAAATCAACAGCTAAGGATGCAAAAACAACTTTCAAACATGCATCTAAAACTGTTCTAAGGCCCATTCAATCAAAAGCAGTGGTCCACAAACAAATTTGGAGACCAAAGGGTGTGACTTCAAAGTTAGCAGACTGTGCTGAACATGTTACTCACTCTGCTGCTAAGGGTAATAGGGCAAATGCTGTTAAGGCCTCAGCATGTTGGATTCAAAAATCCAATGTTGCATCAACAGTCCTTAAAAGATTAAACTATATTGATGCAAGAGGCAGATTCAAGTCAGTAATGGCTTGGATCCCCAAAGAAAACTAACTTTCTTATTTGTGTGCAGGGACATTCTATTGATCATCAAGATCAAGGATACTCAGATAGTGGATGTTCCAATCACATGACAGGCAACATGTCTTATCTTTCAGATTTTCAAGAATTCAATGGAGGATATGTTACCTTTGGAGGTGGTTTTCGTGGCAAAATTTCTGGTAAAGGTACTATTAAAACCGGAAATTTAGATTTTGAAAATGTGTACTATGTACAAGAGTTAAAGTATAATCTTTTTAGTGTTTCACAAATGTGTGACAAAAAGAATAATGTACTTTTTACTGACACTGAATGTCTTGTTCTATCTAAGGATTTTAAAATGCCTGATGAAAATCAAGTACTTCTTAGAATTCCTAGAAAGGCCAACATGTATAGTGTTGATATGAAGAACATCATTCCTAAAAAGGATTTAACTTGTCTTGTATCAAAGGCCACATTGGATGAATCAATGTTATGGCATAGAAGGCTTGGTCATATTAATTTCAAAACCATAAATAAAATTGTTAAGAATGGTTTGGTAAGAGGTTTACCTCACAAAAGATTTGAAAATGATCAAACATGCATTGCTTGTCTGAAAGGCAAACAACACAAAGCCACTTGTAAGCCCAAAATTTTTAACTCTATCAATCAGTCATTGTTTATGCTGCATATGGACTTATTTGGACCAGTTTCAGTAAGGAGTATACAACATAAAAAATATTGTCTTGTTATAACTGATGACTATAGCAGATTTACATGGGTTTTCTTTTTAGCCACTAAGGATGAGACATCAAGCATTCTTAAGGAATTCATTACACTGATAGAAAACCAAGTAAGCAAGAAAGTCAAAGTCATTAGGAGTGATAATGGGACAGAGTTTAGAAATAGAGTTATGGATGATTTCTGCAAAGAAAAAGGTATTAGGAGAGAATATAGTGTTGCTAGAACACCACAACAGAATGGAGTGGTTGAAAGAAAGAATAGAACACTAATTGAAGCTGCTAGAACAATGTTAGCTGATTCTAAGCTACCTATAATCTTTTGGGCAGAGGCAATTAACACTGCTTGCTATGTTCAAAATAGAGTTTTAGTTGTGCAGCCTCACAATAAGACATCATATGAACTCTTTAATGGTAGAACTCCTGCAATAGGATTTCTTAGACCTTTTGGATGTCATGTGACAATTCTCAATACCTTAGACCATTTAGGAAAATTTGATGGTAAAGCAGATGAAGGTTTCTTAGTTGGATATTCTCTTGTTAGCAAAGCTTTTAGAGTTTACAACTTAAGAACTGAGAAAGTTCAAGAAGAACTACATGTGGAGTTTCAGGAAAACAAATCCAATGTAGTAGGTCAAGGACCAAAATGGATATTTGATCTTGATTATCTAACAAACTCTATGAATTATTTACCTGTTGTTGCAGAAACTAATAATTTTTCAGGTTCACAAGCAACAAATGAGGTGGAGTTAGATAAAGATCAATCTGATGTCATTATGCCATTGTGGTCAAGTACCAGTGTGGATTTAGCTTCAAACAATGATGAATCTTCTTCTGGTAAAGCAAAAGAGGATGTTGAGGCTCAAAGAAAATATGTTAGAACAGAGGAACAACTCAATATGTTGAATATTGAAAGTACTGCTGAGACAGAGCAAGGTACTGTTAGTACTTCTCAAGGTACTGGTGGTTCATTTGAAGGAACTGTTAGTTCAACTAAAGGTCCTGCTGGTCCTTCACACTCAAAAGATGCAGAGTTCCAAGAAGATGAAGTGGATTTGACTAATCTTTCCTCATCGTATCATGTTCCCACTACACCACACACAAAAATTCACAAAGTTCATTCCCTAGATAATGTGATAGGAGATATACAATCTGGTGTGAAGACAAGAAGACAATTGGTCTCTTCAGACCAACAAGGGATTCTTGATGCCCTTTATGCTTCAAAACAACATGAACTTTCAAACTCATGTTTATTTGTATGTTTTCTCTCTCAAAAGGAACCAAAGAATATTCTTACAGCCCTAGATGATTCAAGCTGGGTAGAGGCTATGCAAGAAGAGCTTCTTCAGTTCAAGATTCAAAAGGTTTGGGTGCTAGCTGATTTACCTACAGGTGAGAAGCTAATTGGCACTAGATGGGTTTTTAAGAACAAAAGGGATGACAGAGGAATTGTGATCAAGAATAAGGCTAGACTAGTAGCACAAGGGTACACACAAGAAGAAGGAATAGATTATGATGAAGTTTATGCTCCAGTAGCAAGGATTGAGGCAATTAGGCTGTTTCTAGCTTATGCTTCATTTTTAGGCTTCACAGTCTACCAAATGGATGTCAAAAGCGCATTTTTATATGGTGAAATTGAAAGAGAGGTGTATGTTTCACAACCTCCTGGCTTCATTGATCCATTACATCCAAACAAAGTGTACAGAGTAGTGAAAGCTCTCTATGGCCTTCATCAGGCACCAAGAGCTTGGTATGCAACACTTGCTTCCTATTTATTAGAAAATGGATTTCAAAGAGGAAAGATTGATCAGACACTTTTCATCAAACAGCACAAGAAGGATCTTCTGTTAGTGCAGGTGTATGTGGATGACATTATCTTTGGATCTACAAGGAAGGAAATGTGTTTAGAATTTGAGAAGCTTATGAAAGATAAGTTTCAAATGAGTTCTATGGGAGAACTTACATTCTTTTTGGGTTTGCAAGTTAAGCAATCATCTGAAGGCATATTTATTAGTCAAGACAAATATGTTGCAGAGATACTTAGAAAATTTCAATTTGCTGATTCAAAAATAGCAAGCACACCAATGGACTCAGAGAAGCACCTTCTGAAAGATGAAGATGGAGAAAATGTAGATGTACACAGTTACAGATCTATGATAGGCTCCTTGATGTATCTTACATCATCTAGACCTGATATCATGTTTCCTGTTTGTGTCTGTGCAAGATTTCAAGTTACTCCAAAGGTTTCTCATTTAACTGCAGTCAAGAGAATTTTTAGATATCTTAAAGGTCAACCAAGGTTGGGTATATGGTATTCTAGAGAATCTCCTTTTGATTTGGTAGCATATTCGGATAGTGATTATGCTGGTGCTAGCTTAGACAGAAAGTCAACAACTGGAGGATGTCAATTCCTTGGGTGTAGACTTGTCTCATGGCAGTGTAAGAAGCAAACAAGTGTGGCAAATTCAACAACTGAAGCTGAATATATAGCTGCTGCAAGTTGCTCTAGTCAAGTTCTATGGCTTCAAAACCAACTTCTTGATTATGGGTACAATTTCTTAAACACTGTTATTTATATTGATAATAGTAGTACAATTTGTATTATTAAAAATCCGGTACAACACTCTAAAACAAAACACATTGAAATTAGGCATCACTTTATAAGAGATTGCAATGAGAAAAGATTAATTCAAGTTCTTAAAATTGCTTCAGAGCATAATTTTGCAGATCTGTTAACTAAAGCTTTTGATGTTTCAAGGTTTCAGTACTTAATAGCAAGTATTGGAATGCTTAATCTTTAAATTTTCAATATGATGTGTTTTTGTACATAAATTTTTAAAAGTACTGCTGGATTTATAAGGTACTGCTATATCAAAATTTGAATTGTGTTATTCATACAGTTGGTTTTTATGATTAATCTAATGCAAGACAAGTACTTTGTACATTGTTCTTTTGGTTTTAGACTAACTATTTCAGGTATGAATATGTAAACACAAAGGATATTTCAAGTGAAATGGGAACAGCAGAATGCCTATTAAATTGCTGACCATAGTAGATTTATGATGGACTGAGTTTAGGAATTAAACCTCCTTAAAACTTCTTTCTTGAAATCTAGTTATGATATTTCACATTGAATTGATGACTTAGTTGATCAGATAGTAACTGATACAACTCAATTTCTATCATTTTATACTTTCAAGTATAATGAGTTAGTCTAAGGACATCTGATAGAAATAACAGCTAGTAAAAGTGAATCTAACACTTGTGTTGGAGGTAACAATTGCTATGAGCTGGAAACCCTGTCAAGAAAATCTTTTGAATAGATTTATCTTTTCACAGGCAGTTAGTGATAACTGAAATACATTGGTTCTCACACAACCAGAGGTTATTTTTAAACCGAAATTTTGATTAGGTGTCTGTTACACACTTGATTTCTTCAAAATGGTTGGAAGTAGTATGATTTTTCAATTCTCAAAATCATGAACATACTACTAAGTTAAATGATTTCTTAAAAGGATTTTCAAGGATTCAGAAAAACCATTCATTTATGGATTATGAATCAAAATGTCCACTGATTCACCTCTCATAGGAGTTAACACACCTAGAAGTGATGAGGACAGCAACTTAAACTCTTAAGGAATTGATGGCTTCATGTACAATATTGTCTGAAAATAAGTTCAAACTGATAGATCAAGTGATATGAAGAGAAGTTCTGTAGTACATAGTGAGATCTTCCAAACAAGGGGAGGAAATTAAAGTTATTTACTTCAGGGGAGGTTATAATCTCAGGGGAGGAAATAATTGCCCAGAAAAGGAAGAATAAACCAATATATGGAAGGAGAAGACAAGAGCATACAAGATGATGTAGAGGTTGAAAATGATTAGAACAGATCAAATATCTAGAAGGGATGAAGCATTCCTAAAGGAGAAAGTTCTATCTAGATCAAACGAAGAAAAGTTTCAATTTCACTTCAAAGACATGCTGGTTAGATGATTTCACTTGTTGAAACAAGCATCCAAGATACACAGCATCATTGCCTCTTACAATTCCTCCATCCAAGGAAATTGCACCATCTTTTGGTACAATGTTTTGAATTGCTGAAGTCAAAGAAGAACAAAGCAGATGAGTTCAGAATAGAAGAATAGTTCAGATTCATGAAGTGTTTGAAAGATCTTCACAAGTCCTCATTTAATTCAGAAAAACATGTTTGAATTGATTCACATGTTTAGGGGAGGATTGTTGGGAATTAAATATTCTGAAGTTAGAGTATTAGAATTTACTCTAAGTCGAAGGTACTGCTAGTTCATGATCAAGGTACTGCTAGTACATGAAGGTACTGCTAGAGCAAGAAGGTACTGCTAGTTCAAGTTGAAGGTACTGCTAGTTGTATAAGGTACTGCTGATCAGTGACTCATAGGATAAGATCAAGAAGATATTTATTGTATTTTGGTCAAACATATACGGTAGATAATATCTTACTCCATGTGCTTAGTTAACAAGTTGTATACATAGATACATGTTGTATCTTATGTACTGACACCAATATGCATAAGTTAAACAAGTAAGTCGGTCAAGACTTTTAGCAAATTTGTAAAGATCTCTTGCAACTATAAAAGAGATCTTAGACTTGGATTTTAAAAATAGAGACACACATGCATAACATAGACTCATAACTGTTAAGACATAGAACAAACACAAATCACAAGTTGTAACATAAGATTCAAGGTTTTGTAACCCTAGTGAAAAACTCAAGATCACTCGTATTATTTGGAATAATATTGAATCGTTTAGTGAAATACTTTCTTTGTTCATTGTCAAGTAACAAATATAATTCTTCCATTTCCATAACATACATAACCTTCTAAGTGTGGTTAAGTAAATTCCGCGTGCTTAATCATATTAAATCAATATATCTCATACACAAAGACACAAGGTTTAACCACCTTAACCGTGTATACACAGAAGATCCTCACAAAAATCCAAAATATTCGTACGAAAATCAAGAGGAAATCAATGCGTCATAAACGGAAAGGAAACATGCGTATCAAATCATTCAAACAAACAGAAGGAAATAAATCATGCAGGCGATCTCTTCAGGCTGAGGCAGGAGTCGCATCGGCAGGGTCCTTCTTGTCATCCTCGAGGTTGTCCACGTTGCGGGGCTGGATTCGTACCAATCCATTCTCCTCAATGAAGTTGGGGCACTTGCCTGCGTACCGAATGACCGCTCCATCTTTGTAGATCACCTGGGTGGAGTACTCTAGCACTTCTGCTCCATCTTTGTTTATTATAGTCAGCTCCTCCTCGATATAACACGGCCATATACTAGCAGGAATCAACTTCCTCTTTGCCGTTCTCCATATCTTCCCAATCTTCCTGCTGCCGGTAGGATAAACGATGGTCCATCTTTGCTTTTTCCGTGCGGAGTACTCTCGATTGCGCGTGGACACCATCTATACGATTAGCAGATCGATCAGAAGGAGTATATTGATGACAAGATAGAATACGAAAGGTGTCGACATGAGCAAGTAGGATAACAGAAGCAACGGAAGAGAGTGCGCGGACGGAAACCTAATGTCTACCCAGATCCTCACAGGTAAGAACTTAAGTTCCTATAGGGAAATCCTAAAGCAAAATCTTACAGGTCATCTTATGAGCGCCCACAGGGAAAGCTTAGTGGTCCTAACTTACACAGGTCAAGGGTAAATGTATTACGAAATCGCAGCCTGTATCTCTGATACCATAATTGTAACACCCCAACCCGGCACGGGTAAAGATGTCACGTTAATGGTTTCATATCAGATCAAACAAAGCTTACTTCAATAGTAATACAATAAATTTCAAAGGTTACAAATGAAATACTAACATTACAAAGCTAAAACTGAAACAAAACTAAATATTAAGTCTGCAAAAACAATCCTTCTAATAGCCTCTACTTCAGAATACTAGCAAGGTCTTCTAAGTCCAAAGTCTCTTCACTCATACCCAAACCCGTCGTCCTGCTTATAACCTGCCGCACACGAAAAGAAAACGTGCGGCTGAGCTTAAAAAGCTCAGTGGACAGATACATATACAAGGCAATGATAATGAAACAGAAATGAAGTATGGTGTACGAGAAAAATATCATGAGGTATAAACAAAGAGACAGAAATATAAAAGATGAATAGGATAGTCATCCACCACGAGCCCAGAAACATATCATATCATATCATAATCATACACATACAGAGGGGATACCTCTTAGGCAACCAGATAATATGAGGGGTGACCTCATGTATCCAACAGAATAATGGAGTGATCAGCTCCCAGAAATGTGAAGGGCATGTAGTGCACACAGTACCAATCACCAGACAAATCATATCATATCATATACAGTTAAATCCACTAAACAGAAACAGATCTAGGATGCATCCATACGCCCCTACCCAATCATATGCAGACCAAATCAAAGGGACGGTGTAACCAAATCACTAGGGCTACACACTAGTCATGCCAGTGGTGCATCACAGACACGGCCATGTTACCTTCATGGCTAGGGTCACAAATTTTGGCTCGGGTATCAAACTAAGAGTCACAAATCATATCATATCAGAAGGTCATATCCAAAGGTTCAAAACAGATAGATCAAAACAGATGGCTCATAACGAAAGGTTCAAATCAACTCTTTTCAGAAGTATCAAGACTCAAATCAGATTTTTAACAGATCAGAAGATGCAAACCAGAAATCATATCATGTCAGAGAAATAAGACACCCTTACTGAAAAAGGGCAGAGTATCTGTACCTTATTCAAATGCAAGCACAAAGAACAAAAGCAGAAAGTACTGAGATAGATCAGGACCTCTCCCTCTTTACACCTAGAGAAAGTAGAAGACAAATTACTAAGGGGTTCAAGTTCAGATTATCATTTTTAGTTCATCTTTCCATTTTAAGAATTTTCCAGATTTAGTAACTTTCTATTTTTAGCAGGTTTCCAGAATTAGAAGGTTTCCACTTTTAGAAATATTTAGTACATAGCTTAATTAGATCAATGCTTGCTGAAAATAAAGTATCTTTATCATATTTACACCTTTGGTCCTCAGGTTTTCACAATTTACATTTTACACCCCTGAACTTCCAAAATTACATTTTAAACCTTCAAACATGCATAATTACACATTAAACCCTTGGTTTATCAAATTTACACAATGAGCATTTATTTTATTGAGTTATACGACCAGACCTTCAATTATTCAATATTTACACATTAAGTCCCTCCATTTATTAAAGTTACATATTTAGTCCTTAAAGTTTACATTTAAATCATTAATTAATAATAATTACATATTAGTCCAATAAATATCCAAATTTTCACATTAGCCCCTGAATATCATTCATAACACAAATCGACCTCAACTTTTCAGAAATTACATGTTTAGTCCTTGTATTTATTTAATTTCCAAATCGAATTAACAATTACAAATTAATTCATTTTCTCACAAATTTTACATATAGACCCCCCGTTTAATAATTTTTTTACAGATCATACATGATATATAGAACATGAAAAAAATAGCCCATGAGTTTTATTATTGACAAAACACCCCCTTTCATATTTAATTTCAAATCGGTAAATACCAAAATATATCAAATTAAACCCTAATTGACCCAAATAATTATGCCATCATTACCACATCATTATTGTTCATTTAAGATCAGATCCTCTTAGTTTTAAACCCTAGATGAATCGCTAGGTATTTTTGCCCTTATTTTCCCTTTTAGCCGATTACACATAATTCACCAAAAATAGTTTTAAGCTTCAATAAATCAAATAAGCATTTTTCTAGTGTTATAATAAGATCATAAAGCCCACGAAAATTGTTCACTAGTCCAGGAAAAATCGCATGCATGATTTCTTAATTTAATTCGATTTAGGGTTTCAAATACACAATAATTATCATACGAATTATATACGATGCATGGGTCGTTTTTATTATTTTTCCCACGTTAGATATGATTAATAGAGGCTGAGAAAAATACCAGGAAATTTTTAGAACGAGTGGAAGAGTGTTGCACGATTTATTGGTTCTCGGCTAGAATTTTCGACAAGAGGAATTTCCCACGGCTTCAAACGGGACCAAACCACCTTGTGCATATTTTTCACAGATCATACATATTGTAAGAACTCCAGGAAAATTAAGAAACGAATTTTTACACGATCGAATGAATTGTTTGGGAATATAATACCTTTCGAGTGATTATAAAGAAGAAAATCAATAGCTCTTGATCTAGGCTTCTAAAAATCGACTTGCTATTTTTCTAAACTCCTTAGTGATGCAATGAACTCCAGAAAATTGTTCTTGGCTTATGGGAGTGATCGAATGAATTTTTGGAGAGGGTTTTGTGTTTGTCGGCTAGAACAAAATTAGGTTAAATCAAAGAAAATGCTAAGGATAACTATAAGGAGTAAATGGCCGAGTCTTAAGGTGATGAATGGGCAGTATTTTCGGTTCTATTAGCTGGAAATATTAGTTACCAAATTTAGGATTTAATTTGTATTTATCTTGTACCTTTAAATGTATTTTAATTACTTTAAATTTTGTAATGTTTAACATAATTCGGCCATACAATATTTTGAGTGAAATAATGCACTTTTGGACTTGTAAAAAATATTAATAGCATGCTTCATAATTATTTCACTTGATTTGTAGTTCGTTTCCAGAGGTTCGGGATAGATTCGAGACTTTTATAATACTTTTTATTCATTTTTAACACTACGGGGGTAATATGGTAATTTTGCCACTTGTGTAAATGTTAAATGAGATTGTCAAAATTATTTGGGATCATAACATGTGCATTGCCAGAAGTTTGGAATTTATTTGATACATTATAAGCTTTTAATTAATTTTTAAACTAGCAGGGGCATTTTGGTCTTTTTGCTCATTTTAGATTTTAGGGTTTTACACTAGTTGTGCAAATATATATATATATAAGGTGTTAATGCTTGGTCTTGACGTTTTGAAAACCTTTGAAGTCATCTCATTGACGTGTTAGTGAAATAGTGACAATACGTGCCTCAACGGTTAAGGAAAACGGCTCTTCTATTTGTTGTTACTTGAAAAATATACTTTAGTTCGAACTATATTTATTAAAATAAAAGCTGTCAAATAAATAAAAGTATTTCTAGTTTAAAACGCGAATATCTTGATCGTTATAAGCTCGTTTTCTTCGTTCTTTATATCCATGGTTTCGTAAAAATAAAAGCTAACACATTTTTAGTAGCTTGGTTCATCTAGGTTTCGTCAAACGCCGCAAATAAGCCGTCGAATGCTACCAAACAGCATGCAGTTTTTCCGGAAAATAGTTTTCGTCGTTAAACTTGTAAAAATCATATCTCCTTCGTTATTAACTCGTTTTTATCCCCGTTTTCGGCCACGGCTTCGTCTCGGAATGTATTTTCTAAATATTTGACCAAAAATTAACTCATACCTACTGAGTTTCCCACGTTTCACTTTTAAAGACAGTAGGGTATGTATACTTGTAAAAACTTGGTTTTCTAGTTATTATCTTGTCCAAAAATGTCACAAACAACAACCAATCATTCTAAAACCTACCATATACTTTCTTAAGGTGTCAAAGGTCCTAAACATCATCATCCATGATAATCTAACAAGGATCTAATTATCTAACACATCTAGGGCTCATAAGTTGCAAAAGGTTTAAAAAGGAGTGGTATAACTAACATATACTTGCAAATCTTGTACAAAAATGATATAAACATCATATTAACTTGGAAAAATTATGAAAATGGGTTTTGACAACTTACTTGAAGTATTAGTGATAAAAAGATGATGAAAACCTAAGAAACCTTTGAGTTTGTATTTCAAAACCCTTGAAGGATTACTAGTGAGACTTGATTATGGATTGATCTTGAAAAATTGATGTGTTCTTCCTCTTGTTCTTGTTTTTGCCGAGCACACACACACACAAGTAGAGATGAGAGAGTTTACTTGAGTTTTCTTGAAATATTATGTAAAATGAAGTGAAAATATGGAAGTTAAATATATATATTAGACAAGATTTGATAGGCATTAAATGAGAAGTGAAGTTTGCAAATCTTGAGGTGTTTTTGGGGGCTCATGGCCGGCGCACAAGACCAAGGGGGGGGGGGCCTCTTTTGATTAGATCATGTGATGATTATATATGTTTATGTGTAATTAAATTAGTTTTAGGTGTAACCGGGTACCGTGTTTGCTAGAAATAAATTTTAACGGAGTTAGTCGGGACTTGACGAAGTCATAAAAATTACAAAAATATGTTGGGTGCAAGTATTGGGTGTTCGGGTAATTATTGTTTAGTTTTTACAAAAACCGTCGTAATTATATTAAACGTACGATATAAATTAAATAAATTCGCAAAAATACCGGGTAAATGAATTTTATAATTTTCTTGATGTTAAAATGAGTATAAAATATATCGGGACCATCGTGGGGATTGTCGGACGTGTTAGTCATATTTATTGGTCGCGCGTTAACGTTTTAATTAAAAGTAATTATACGTAATACGTCAAATGTAATAAAAATATTAATTTGATAAACCTACGAGTGGAATAGTATGAAAATGTAAATCTGATGATATGCAGACTATTCCTAGTCCGTATGCAGTGTTCTTACTGATGATGCATGAATTTCGCAGTCAAACCAAACCGGTTACGCGAATATGAATATCCGTAAACTATGTTTACGCTGAAATGAATAGTGGACATGAATAGTGATTCCCTCCCGGGGATGAATAGTGTCACATGAATAGTAAAATTTCTGAACGCTTCTCGAAGTCTCAAACTGACTCCGAAAATGATGAATAGTGAAATGATGAATAGTGATCGGTGAATAGTAAATGATGAATAGTAACTGATGAATAGTGAATTGTCGAGGTTAGGAAAGTGACTTGAAATTACGGGTTGTGACAACCGCCATAGAAGAGTCAAAGGACTTGGCGACGTTGTCACTCGATGAACTCATAGGAAACTTGAAAGTTCACGAGATGATAATTAAGAAAGACTCCGATATAGTCAAAGGCAAAAGCGAAAGAGTTAGATCTCTAGCATTGAAAGCCAAGAAGGAGTCCAGTGATGAGGAATGTTCGAGTTCCGATAGTGAAGATGAGGAATATGCATTAGCGGTTAGGGACTTTAAAAAGTTTTTTAGGAGAAGAGGTAGGTTCGTTAGGCAACCTCGTGATGAGAAGAAGACATCACAAAAGAACCATGTTGAAAAGAAAGGGACAAGTGATAGGAAATGCTTTAGATGCGGAGATCCTAATCACCTCATAGGAGAGTGTCCCAAACCACCGAAATTCAACAACCAACGAGCTCTCATAGGAGGCTCCTGGAGTGATAGCGGTGACGATGAAGAAAAGAAACCCAAGGACGAAACATGTCTAATGGCTCATGCTTCTAATGAGGTACGTTACGACTACCCTGATTTTATAGATGACAACTCGTCAATAGATGATAACATACTAAATGACGAACATAATAATCTATGCAAAATTGTTTCAAAAATGTTAAGTAGAAACAAATCACTGAAATCAAAATTGCATGAACTTGAAGTAGAAATTTTAGAACTAAAGGAACTAGTCAAAAGACTTGAAAGAAATAAAGAAGTAGACATAGATTGTGAGTCATGTATAAATCTTCGAGTAGAAAATGAAAAGCTCAAGGAAAATGCAATTAGGATCATTAGGTTTAAAAAGGAAACAGAAAATGTTTCGACAAATAAAACAAATCAAGTAAAATCTGTCAAACCCACGAAATCTGTCAAATCCCCAGACGGCACCACTAAAGGTACCAACGGTACCATTAAACTTAACGGAACCGTGGTACCGTCTGACACTGGAGACAGAACTGAGTCAAATTTTAAGAACAAATCAGGTCCTAAACCAACTCACGTAGTTGTAAATGGTACAAAGGTCTCTATTGCTAGTATAGAGGAAGTCAAAAGATTTTACAAACCTATGTCAAACCCCAGACCTGGATTTGTAAAACCCAACACTAGGTCTAAGACTCCTCCTAGAAAAACAAACACTCCCAAACCTCGGTCAAGAACTCCTCTACCGAGACGTAACTCTAGAAGACAAAGTTTTCCAAGTAACTATCCCGTGACTTGGAATGACCGTCAACTACAAAGTTACTTGCCATGGGAAATTTGCCCTCCATTCCAACATCCTAACCACATGCAAGTAATGCATGGGATGTTTAATGCTAACCACTTTGGACCCATGAGATATTGGGGACCAAATGTTTGAATGTTTGTCTTATGCAATAGATATGCTTGGGAATTGACTTGGAGCCTGACGAATGGGTCAAGGATAGTGGATGTACTAACCACATGACGGGCAACCGAAGCCTATTCTCATCATACAAGGCATACAACGGAGGTAATGTCACTTTCGGTAGCAAACTCAAGGGCAATATTATAGGCAAAGGTACGATTACTCAAGACTCTCTCACTATTAGAAATGTTGAGCACGTAGATAGTTTAGGATTTAACTTACCTAGCATTAGTTAAATGGTAGATAATAAGTGTAGAGTTATGTTCTCCGAAGAGGGTAGTGAGATTATTAAGAATGGCAAAACCATAGGCAAAGGAGTTAGGAAAAATGGCTTATTTGTCATGAAGTTAGGAAATAAGCCTCAAGATAAGATTTGTCTAGCAACCATAGATGATAATACCACTTTGTGGCATAGGAGACTAGGTCATGCTAATATACGTTTAATACAATCATTGGCATCTAAGGAACTAGTTAGAAACTTACATAAGATTAAGTTTGACAAACATTTTTGTGACGCTTGTAAAGTTGGAAAACAAGCTCATTCTAGTCACAAAGCTAAGAATATGGTCTCAACCTCTAGATTCCTAGAACTTCTTCACATGGACTTATTCGGTCCATCCGCCGTACGGAGCTACGGAGGAAATCACTACACCTTAGTAATGGTTGATGACTATTCTAGGTATACTTGGACTAGGTTTCTTAAGAATAAGACACAAGCTTTTGAGGAATTTGAAATCTTTAGTAAGAAAGTTCAAAATCAACTAGGATGTACAATAGTTTCTATTAGGACGGATCATGGTCGGGAATTTGATAATGAAGTGCAATTCGGAGCATATTGTGATGCTAATGGTATTACTCACAATTTCTCAGTTCCACGCACTCCTCAATCAAATGGGGTAGTTGAGCGGAAAAACCGTACTCTACAAGAAATGAGTAGAACGATGTTGAATGAACAATCAATTTTGCAAAATTTTTGGTGTAACGCGGTGGACACCTCAACTTACATTCTTAATAGGATTCTAATTAGACCTATCTTAGGAAAAACCCTATATGAAATCATGAAAGGTAGAAAACCTACTCTTGATTACTTTAGAGTGTTTGGAAGCAAGTGCTTCATACTAAACACTAAAGATTATCTCACCAAGTTTGACCCAAAGTCTTACGAAGGTGTATTCCTAGGTTACTCCCAAAATAGTAAAGCCTATGTTGTCCTAAATAGAGAAACCATGAAAGTCGAAGAATCACTCAACGTGACATTCGATGAAAGTCCTCCACAAACTAAGATATCACCATTGGTGGATGATGACTTAGATGAGGACGAAGCCATTAAGGTTAATGGCAAGAAAACCTTAAAAGATGACATTGAGGATGAAATAGTTGAAGTTGACGAAATTGTCAACATTAAGGAATCCAAAAACCATCCTATTGAAAATGTCATAGGTAACCTAAACCAAAGAACCCTTAGGTCACAAGCACAAAACAAAAGTAGTTTTTTTGTTCATATCAACCGTAGAACCTAAGAATGTAGGTGAAGCAATTAAGGATGAAAGTTGGATAGTTGCTATGCAAGAAGAACTTAATCAATTCACCGCAAACCAAGTTTGGGATTTAGTACCTCCTCCTAAAAATCAAACAATCATAGGAACTAAATGGGTGTTTAGGAATAAACTCGACGAAAATGGCATCGTAGTTAGGAATAAGGCAAGGTTGGTAGCACAAGGCTATAACCAACAAGAGGGAATAGATTATGATGAAATCTATGCACCCGTAGCTAGATTAGAATCAATTAGAATACTCCTTGCCTATGCTTGTGCCTTAGACTTTAAACTATACCAAATGGACGTGAAGAGTGCGTTCCTTAATGGTTATATCAACGAGGAGGTGTATGTTGAACAACCTCCGGGATTCGTTGATTTCGAATATCCGAATCATGTTTATAAACTCAAGAAAGCACTTTATGGTCTTAAGCAAGCTCCTAAAGCTTGGTTTGATAGACTGAAAGCTTTCTTGATTGAACATGAATACACCATGGGAAAGGTTGATAACACACTCTTCACAAAGAAAAGAGATTCACATCTCATCATTGTTCAAATATATGTCGACGACATTATATTCGGATCAACTTGTCTAGAGATGTGTGATGATTTCTCTAAGATCATGCATGACGAGTTTGAGATGAGCATGATGGGCGAATTAAATTTCTTCCTTGGTCTGCAAATTAAACAAATGGAAGACGACATCTTCTTTAATCAAGCTAAGTATAGTAAAGAGATGCTTAAGAAGTTTAGTTTAGAAGAGTCTAAGCCTATGAAAACTCCCATGTCCACTGAAATAAAACTCACGAAAGATGAAGAAGGTGAGTCAGTGGATAGCACTAAGTATAGAGGTATGATAGGAAGTTTACTATACCTCACGGCAAGTAGGCCCGACATCATGTTTAGTGTCTGCCTTTGTGCTCGCTTCCAAGAGGATCCCAAAACCTCTCACCTTGAAGCGGTTAAGCGTATCTTTCGATACATTAAAGGCACTATACACTTGGGATTATTCTATCCCAAGGGGACCGGTGTAGAAACTGTTGTCTATGCCAACTCTGATCATGCGGGAGATTATGTGGATCGAAAAAGTACGAGTGGCGTTTGTACCTTCATGGGTTGTTGCATAACTTCTTGGTTCTCCAAGAAACAAACGGCTCTTCCTATCTCCACGACCGAAGACGAGTACGTAAGCGCCGGAAAGGCATGTCAACAAGCACTATGGATGAAACAAGCTCTTATAGACTATGACATCCATTTAGATGACGTTCCCATTATGTGTGATAATAAAGGTGCTATTGACTTGAGCAAAAACCCCGTTCAACACTCCCGTACTAAACATATTGAAATTCGCCACCACTTTCTTCGCGATAATGTTCAGAAAGGAAATATTTCTATTGAGAAAGTTCCTTCTCAGGACAATATCGCAGACATCTTAACCAAACCTCTCAAACAAGAATCATTTAACTACCTCCGTCTAGGTCTAGGAATGATGGAACATATTCCATAAATCTCATGACTCTTGAAGTCATCTCACGAGTCTCGTTTATTCTTGTTTAGGTTTCCTTAGTCAAAAGAATTTGTTAGGTAGAAATTCTTTCCTCGTGTCAGTAGGTCTCACTAAAACAGCGAGACTTATTCGTCAAAAATCAAAATGGGACAGAAAACAGTCCCAGCAGATCACGGCTCCACTAAATGTGGCACGACACCGTTAAATTTAACGGTACCGTGGAACCGTGCATCTGGTACATCACGTATTTCAGTCCCCTTTTCCCACATCACTTATTTCAAACATCATCAACCTCTGCAACTGCTGTTGTAACCTAACCACACAATCCAAAACTCCATTACACTTCTTCAAGATCATATTCAAGACATTGATTTTCAAGATTATCAATCACCTCTACCCTTTCAACAAAAGTGTAAGTTATCTTACTCTAATTTTCTTTAAGTTTGAGTCTAGGGTTTGCTCATTGATGAAAAAATGAATTGGGGCTTTTCAAATAAACTTTCAAATTGAAGTCATCAACACTAAGACTTTTGAAAATCTTTGGTGTCAAAGACATTGAAGTCACCAAACACCCCAATTCTAGTATTTTCAAAATTTCACGAAATTAGGACCATGAAATGTTTTTCGTGCATTGTTGATGCAAACTAAAAACACATTTGCATGCATACATGATCTCACGAATACTAATCGAATTACATGATCAATATGTATTTTTCGACATATTTGTTTGAGCAAAAGTAAAATTAGGAGTGTTTGGGTAATCTCATTATTTTCTTTCGAGTCGAGATCACCATACCTCCACATAGTTTGCATATAGGCACACACTAGGCATGTGTTTAAAGCAACAATTCTTTGCTCTAAATTTTCCTAAAAGTTTCTTTTTATATAGGAAACAAAAATGTCTCATGAATATGATTTTGATCATCTCTTAACCATTACCTACACACCCGAAATCTCTCGTGAGCCCACAACACCCGGTAACCACATTCGTGCCTATGTCAATCTTGAAACCCGTCGGTTTCATGAAGGCCGTGTCGTTGATTCGTCCCTAGTTTACCATCGGGACATCAACACTTCCTTTAGAGCTATAGGATTCGATTGTTTACTCCACATCAATGAGCACATTTGTCCTCGTTTTGTGTTGGAATTCTTTCGACAAGTTGAACTCGTACGTAACGAGGATCAATCCTTGTCACTTTGGTTTTGGGTCCAAAATTTCAAATTCGTCCTAACTCTTGAGCAATTTGCTCAAATCCTCCGAATACCCAATCATGGGCAATGTGCCTATACTGAAGATTGGTGTCTTGAGTCTCTCTTTCACTATCGTGAGGAGAATAGTCCGTACTGTTCATACATACCCTCTCCAACCGAACTAACCAAACTCATCCATACTTATAAGTACCCCTCTTACCCTAATCCAACGAAAATTCGTTTGGAAGAGGTTCGTCATGAACTACTTTCTTGGGCAGTCATCCTGTGAGAAAATGTTCTAAGTCTTACAGGAAATCATGAGAAACTCCCGGCGTGTTGTGCTCATATGATTTACTGTCTCCTAACCCAACAACCATACAATCTCGCTTACTTCTTCGCTAAGCGAATTGTTCATCTCAAGGGTAACAAGAATAAATTGATACCCTATGGGATGTTCTTAACCCGTCTCTATCACCATTTCATGAACCTACACCCTTACCTTAACGGCCCTCAATACTCACTTGTCAAACCCATCATGAAACCCATAAACGAGTCACATGTTTCATCAATCCTCATTTCCGAATCCTCCACCCATTATGCACCCTTTGATGATCCAAATCATGACAATGAGACACACGCTCAAGACAAGAGTGTACCAAGAATGGGGGAATGCTCAAGTCATAAGTAGTCTTGAAGAGATTTACATCTCTTAATAGGATTTATCTATGAATCAATGCCAATTGTTTTCTTGCATGCTTAACTATCTCTTTGCATAATTAATCTATGTGATATTTGGATGATAGCTTATTTTGTCTCTTACAATTGCATGCTTATGATTATCTTAGGAAACTAAATGATAATCTTTATATGCTAGTTGTAGCTTAATATGGGATATTTTAGGTAAATAAATACCTAGTGAGTTGAGGCACTATCATTTCCAGGAACTAGTTCCCCTAGAAAACATCCCCCTAGCTGCCCAGAACTAGCCTGTACAGAAATTTTCGTGACAACAGTTTCACGGTACCACTAAATAGGGACGGTACCGTTAAATTTAACGGTACCGTGGGTCATTTAGAGGAACCGTGTCCCTGTTTGACGGATTTTTACTGTTCCTCCTAAAAACCTTGCAACCCTAACCTCAAACCTGCAAATTTTGCAACCTCACACACACCCTAAGATTCCCTTGCTACACCATAGGACACTCCCATCAACTTTAATTCAAATCTCACCCATCTTGCCTATATAAAGCCTCACCTTGCAAGCTTATCTTGCACTTCATCTTCAACCTCCCATCACACACATCCATGGCTTCCACCCAAGGATCCACCTCTCACATTTCCAAGAAACCTAGAATCACCATAAAACCACCTTCAAAACCACTCTTTGTGGATCTCACCAAAGATGATGAAGCAATGACACCACCTTCCCAAGCCACTCCCTACTCACCATCACCACCTAATGCACCCTCTAAAACATCCTTTTCCTACATAACATCTTCATCATCCTTTAACACAACATCATCTATGGAGTACACACTATCCCCCATAACTCCATTGGACTATGCCATGCCAACTCCATCCCCAACAAACTCACCACCACCACCTTCTCCTATCATGGCACAACCCATCCAACCCCATCCCTTTAATCTACATAGTGTTAGTTGCCTATGTTGCCTCCACAACCGTAATCTTATCTTTTGTTTACTAGATGAGATTCACTTCATGTTCTCCTTTGTGGAGCACCTCTTGACACCACCACCACCCCAAATGATGTCACCATCTCCACCACCACCTAACCAAAACAACTAAACATTAGTTTGTTTAGCTCCTCACCCATAAATCCTTAGGATCTTCTTGGAAATGAAGCTTGCCTTTAGTCATTAGGGATTTATATTTCCTATTGTCTCTTTTATGCTTCTTGTGTAGTCATACCTATGTATGACACTTGCTTTTATGAATGAATGTTTCTTCTTTTATGTGGATACTTAGCTACTTAGTCATTCATCTTGTGGTTGGATATTTTTCAAATGTGCTACTTGTTAGATATTGTATATATGTTATCTAACTTTGTTTTGTAGCACAAACTGTTGCTCGATTCCTTGGTATTCTCCAAATGAGGGGGAGTATACATCAAGGGGGAGCCTTTGTCACCTTTTTTATTCGACAAAAAGGGGGAGAAATGGGAGTAAACTCATTAAAAACTTGTTAAAACTAATTTTAACTTAAAATGAGTTTATATTTTGTCATCATCAAAAAGGGGGAGATTGTTGATGCAAATAATGTTCTAAAAACGTTATTTATATCTTTCGATTACTTCACGTTTTGAGGATGAAAAAATGTGAAATCACGTTACGTTAAAATTAACGTAAACAAGTTTTTAATCGGAAGATCCCGTTTCTACGCAAATCACTCTTGAACAAATTTACAAACTTGACAAATGATCAAAAAAGTAAATTTTGATTTTGAGAACTCACATTTTAATGTGACAAAACATTTTTTTCAAAAATATACCTTACAAATTATTTTTGAATAATTAAGAAATGTTTTAATGGAAAAATAAGTTTGAAAAACATAACAGCTATTTTTCCCCCCAAAATCAGCTCCAAACTTCCCCAAATAAGTTTTCACCAGAAAAGACAAAATTTGGAGCGTCCTTGTCTGGGACGGCTCCACAGTTCCACTAAATTTAGTGGAGCCGTGGTGCATTTAGTGGAGCCGTCCGTACAAAATTTTCTGTAACGTTCAGATTTTTCTTGCCTATAAAAACCAACCCCATTCACAGTTTTTAGGCACCCTTTCACACAGAAAAACTTCTGAGTTTAAACCTCTCACACCTTTCTTTTCTTTTGATCATTTAGATTAGTTTTCTTTTGTTTTGAGAGTGATCCAATCATCCACCAAGAGATCCTCTTCATTCCTCTTCATTAGCAAGAGAAGAACACAAGTATCCAAGTTGATACAAGGTGTTATCATTCCTCTTCATTTGTAAGAGAAGAACTCAAGGTATTCAAGAAGATACAAGAGTTATAGTTGTTAGGATTTTGTAACATTTGTTACAACCTTGTTGTATCATAGCATACTTCAAGTTTATTTATCTTTGGTGAGTGAGAGTGAAGATCAAGTGTGATCTTATAAGAGATAGTGAACATCTCTTGAAGCCATTAGGCTTGTGTGATTGATCAAGAAGATCAAGGGTCGATAGGATAGAGTTAGTTGAGTGTGTGTTGATCATTGTGATCGTGTTGAGATCTTGGTGATCTCTTGAAGCCATTGGGCTTGAGTGTTTGGTCACGTGGACCTTGGTAGATTGGTGCTAGCTAAGATTAGCACTCGACATTTAGCTTAGTGTCGGTAATAGGATAAGCGACGTGTACGATTTTCTCCGCCTGAAGGGAGGTTGTTGACATAGTGCTTGAAACTCTCGAGTGTGGTACTCGGGGAGTGGAGTAGGGCGAAGAAGAGCTTCGTAGCTGAACCACTATAAATCCTTTGTCTCGGTTTGATATTTCCAACTCTACTCTTTTACTTTTATTATTTAGCATTAGTTAGTTTAGTGTGTGGTTCATATCGGTGTTGATTGATTACACATAGAGTTCGAATCAAAGTTTCCAATAGCTAACTTTTAAAACAAGATTTTTAAAAGAACTTAAAACAGGCAAACTATTCAACCCCCCTTCTAGTTTCCCACAGTTATTGTCTAAAAATTGGTTATGAGGGTGTCTTGATCGATTTATGTTTTTTAAGGTTTACGCGATTTGGATGACAACTAGGGTTTTTACCATTGTAATTAATTATTTATTTTTGTTGTTTTATCAAGATCAAAATACTTGGGTCTTATGACCTTTGAGGGCGTTGATCTATGGGTTGGGTTTACACTATAATTTTTTCCGTGATAAAACAAACACAAATTAATAATTAATGTTGTCGTGCATACAAGAACTCTGTTCTTATGATCTAATTAGGTTAAAAGGTTTTAGAACACATAAATTTTGAGTCTTTAGGGTTTCTTAAACCCTAAATATACCAGCTTTTTGAGGATACAAAGGTGTCCGGGACTAAAACCTAATTAGGGCAAATTGCAAAGTGGAAACCCTAATTTACCAAAAACCCTAACTGTTATTTGTAAGATTTTGTTTTACCATGTATGCTTTAATATTTTAGTTATTTTTGGTAAAGTATATACTTTACTAAAAATATGCTAAAACTATATTTGGAAATCTAAAGTTACCAAATCAAATTATGTGGTAAGCAATATAGCTTTAAAAGCAGATATGACATTCTAGGGTTCTTCCAAACCCTAAAAGAACCCTATAGTGCACACACAGTATGTCCTGGTAAATTTGGTGTATAAAAACTTAAGCTATGTGCCATGACATACTGTATGTGCACATGCACCGCACATGCAGCCCATCCTGATAGTACATGCAAACCACGAGTTTCACTTGTGTTGTTGCACTCTACAGCAACCTATCATTCTTCAGGAATGACGGTTCTTACCTTATTGCTATTTATTGTCACTTTAGGAAAATTTTGTCTTTTAAAATTTACCAAACCCTAATTAGGGTTTTACAGTTTTAAGAATTTTAAAAGTCTGTGACTTCAGTAATAAGAAACCCTAAGTCACCTCGTTTATGGTTTTAAAAAAAATTATTATGGATTTTTAATAAAAGATTATTTTTCCTAATAACCCTGGTTATGGATTTAACACAAAACCCTAGTTTCCATAATTCGGAGTCCAGGACTCTGAACTGGGTAAAACTGAATCTTTCATCAGTTTACGGAAACTACCTCTCTTGGTTACCAGGATTCATGCCCGTTGTTTTTCTGGATCCCATTTGGCTAGGATTTAGGAAAAAACAACTCTTCTGGGGTTTGGAAGAACCCTAGAATGTCTTATTTGCTTTTAAAGCTATATTGCTTAGCACATGATTTGATTTGGTAACTTCAGGTTTTCAAATATAGTTTTAGCACATTTTTAGTAAAGTATATACTTTACCAAAAATAACTAAAACATTAAATCATACATGGTAAAACAAAAGCTTACAAATAACAATCAGGGTTGTTTTTGGTAAATTAGAGTTTCCTCTTTGCAATTTGCCCTAATTAGTTTTTATTCAAGTTTTAGTCCCGGATACCTTTGTATACTCATAAAGTTGACATCTTTAGGGTTTAAGAAACCCTAAAGACTCAAACTTTATGTGTTCTAAAACCTTTTAACCAAATTAGATCATAAGAATAGAGTTCTGGTAATCATGGCAACATTAATAATTAATTTGTGTTTGTTTTATCACGGGAGAAATTATAGTGTAAACCCAACCCTTAGATCAATGCCCTCAAAAGTCAAAAGACCCAAAGTATTTTGATCTAATAAAACAACAAAAATCAATAATTAATTAAAAGGGTAAAAACCCTAGTTGTCATTCAAATCGCGTAAACCTTAAAAAGCATAAATCAACCAAGAAAACAAAAAAATAGACAAACATTATACCTGAGAAATGAGACCTTGACCAGGATGTTGTTGGTATCTCTTGTAACCATTCATAAGCTTTAGGTTTGACTGCTTTGAGTTCCAACATTCCTTGTTCAAATCGGGACATTGCGGTTGATGTTGCACATTTCCAAAGTAGATCCTTGTAGATTCTACATTTGTAGATCTGCTTCATGTTCTCATAAATGTGTTTAACACAAAATTCGTGTTCTGCAGATGGGAAAAGTTGTGCAATTACTGGTAGAGTCCGTGGAATAGGTAACATAGTGTTCATTAAAGTTAAGGCTAAAAGTAATAAATATGTAAGAAAGAGTAACAAAAAATGATTATACCTTTTGTTTGTCTGAAATAAATGATAGGATTGATGATACACTTAGGATGTTAGTCCTGTATAATGTGTATGAGATACTTTGAGTGGATATAACTAAGTATGCGGAATCTACTTAGTTATACTTAGAAGAATAATTGTATGATTGATGTATGAATGGAACAGTGATTGAATTTGTAAGACAATGAAGACTTGAGAATAACCAAAATGATTCAATATTATTGATTAATAATACAAGTGATCTCAAATTATCACTAGGGTTACACAACCTTGAATCTCTATGAATTAATCGTTAATAAACTCTAACCTAGGATCTCCTTTTATAGAACAAGGAGTCTTGTACAAGTAAACTAATATTCGTATCAATCTATATCTAGAAGATATACAAAATATCTATTCTATATATATCTTCACACTTCTGTCTTTATCACATAAGCAGTACAAAGTATTTGTACTGGCAGTTAGTACTGTTAATGTTACCATGCACCAGTTGAAACTTTGATCCTGGCAATACTAACTGTTGGTTTTAATTCCCAACAATAAATGTGTAGTTTGAGTTGGGAGCTAAATTAAGGTCATCTCCAAGATTGGATAGGAACCATAACTATGAACTCTTACACTCAGCCTGAATAATTGAATAAGCAATTGGATACACCCCATTGTTGCTATCAGCACCAACAACAGTCAACACTTGTCCTGTAAATGGTTCTTAACTTTCTTCAAGTGTTTTTCAACTAATGAACCCCCTGATTCTGTGTACACTTTAGTTTCCCTAAATCTAGTCGTAGAATAGCAACGTACTTTTCAAAGTGTATCGTTTTAGTACGTGTACTTTTTTAAAGTTGTAGAATAGCAATGTACTTTCATAAGTGTTCCAATCTGGTACGTGACGATGACGTGTCACGCTATAAATGGTACCACGTGTCAGACTTTCGGGTATGACACATCAGCATCACGTACCAAATTGGAACACTTATGAAAGTACATTGCTATTCTACAACTTTAAAAAAGTACACGTACTAAAACGATACACTTTGAAAAGTACGTTGCTATTCTACGACTAAATCCCTTCCCTAAATCTAGTCGCAAATTTTAACAAACTAACCATATCCAATGTGTACCCAAACCATCATCCAATGGAACAAAACCAACATCCAATATGTACACAGGTTTCTTAAAATGGTAGAACAATATTCTAACTTCATTATAACCAAGTTCCTCTAACATCCTATCCAACTCATGGATTGAGAATTGGTCGTAGTCAACGAAGTCAGCATAATCTATGCTGCCATAACCATAATGTCTCTCAGGTGGGTAGTTAAAGACAACTTTATGGTGGATTTTGAGAGTAAACATGTTTTCATACGAAACTTGGGAATAAATCAATAGGTAGTTATCACACATGCGATGCTTGTTCTTAACTACATATTCGATAAAGTAATCTTTCAAAGAAAGGGGAAACGAAGCTTACTGTAAACGAGACCAAGATCATGGGCTCGGGGACTTTTGGCACCAATTTGCCTAAATGTATCTCTGACCATTGAAGATCGAGCGTTATTTAAGTTTGTGATTTTGAAAATGTAAGGATTAGGAATGCAAATCGAACTGATAGAAGAATAAGGTAAAAAGGGTTTTTTGGATTTGTTAAGCGAGTAGGTGGGTGATATTGGAGGGAAAACAGAAAAGACGGAAATACCCTGACGTGAAACGCACTTGAAGACCTCTAACGGCAATATTTGATGGCCGTTGGCAAAAAGGACGCATGAACAACAATGACAAAATTTGTATTTAATTCTTGGGAGTGACATGAAGTGCGAAAATTGGAAAACCACATGAACGAAATTCGTAATTTTTCCATTAAATAATCTTTATCAAAACAGAATTAAGTTTGTTGTCTTTAAAATTCGGAAATTGAAAAGGTCGAGAAGATCTCCTGTCGTAACAGCATGTGTTTATCCTATACGTTGTAAAATTTAATTGAAATTACAACTTTAAAATCAACCCACTAGTGATAATTTTGTTAAAGTAATTTTCACATAATAATGGATAACTTTTTGAGTAATTATAAAATTATTTCTACAGAGTCATGCTTAGTTATAAGGTAACAAGTTAGATGTAGAGTATGTATGATAATTTGAAACTCATTCGATAAATATAAGGTGGTGATCTGTACATTTTCATATTTGATTAGGACACTTCAAAATGTGCATTAAACAGTTGTACTGTAAATATAAACTGCTTTAACTGTTTGTATATTGAGTTTCCTAATCAAATTTATTAGTGTGCCAATCAATTCCCTTAAATATAAGTCTAGCTAGGTAAAATATCTATTAATGATGAGTCTAGTTTGGTTTCTTTAGAATTTTATATGAGTCTAATTGTTTATTTGATAGAAATTGGAATTATATAATAATTACCCAACGAGTCTGGGCAAGTCTAAGGGATAAAAAAATACTTTTGTTTTCACTTTTTTATATTTTACAAAAAAAATAATAAATAAAAAAAGTGAGCATACTGAAACCCATCTAGACCCGGACCCATTTAAACCCATGTTTCTAGAAGACTCATCTAGACCCGGACCCGTTTAGACCGAAACTCATCTAGACTCGTGACCCGACCCGGCACGCATATTCTGGCACCTCTAGTTAGATGGGTAACAAGACCGGTTCTTTTCTTTTTGTTTTTTTTTAACGACAACTAACTATCTCACAATATATATATATATATATACATCAAACTTATTTTACACGTTCTAAGAAGGACTTGAGCCAACAGTGATTTGGTTGAGAATCTTCCCACATAACAAAGGATACCGTTGATACACAAGCCCTTTGGTAATTGGACCAGCTTATACAAATACAGAGTATGTATTTTGGAATTTGGTTTCAGTTACATTTACAACTTTGATTGTTTACTTAAAATGAAACAAGTTAAACGGGAGGGCAGAACTTCTTTTCTTTGAAACGGTAAAAGTTATTACATTGAGAAGGTATATAAGAAACTATACCGAACAGGTACATCATGAACTTGACAAACAAATTACAAAATGTATATGTACATACTTGATGACATATAATACAGATAGAAGGCCTATTGGGTCTGAACTATATTATACGCAATTGGGCCCCAGCCCAACAGAAACAAACAGACAAACAAGTACACTGGACGCCACCGAAGCCCAATAACAGGCAAGGTGCGTCCCGGGCTTACAAAGACGTACGCAGATCATCTGAGCAATGCTTCTGTAGTACGCTCGCGGACCAGCCTATGGCTGCGGAGAATGATCTGTGTCCGCAATCACGATTAAGTTGCGGACCCTTGCCCGATAAGGATCCCACTCTGGCCACTAACAACAATAAGCGAAATACTAGGAAACCTTAGTATTTAGCTCACCTATAAAAGGCAACCTTTCAACACATTTACGAGGTATGAGTTTCTCGCACATCTCTATACACACATATTCTCTGACAAACATGGTTACTTACTCTCACGCCGGAGCTTAATCGTGGGGTCCGTCCCCACGGTAAGGCTAACGGTTTACTATCACTTGTGCAGGGAATCTCTTCATTACTTGAATTAGTGCAGAATTTACTCATCAGCAGTCCATCAAAGACAGCCCAATACGCAAACTAAGCCTAATCCATACTCATCACACTTTTTGCACTAACAAGTTGGGGCCATCCGTGGGACCCGGTGTATAACTATGTTCTTGAAAATACTCACCATGAGCACTCATTCAGGCCAAGCCCTCTCTGTACCTACGTCCGCCGTGCGGAATACAGTAGGAAAGGAGAAGGACACGATACTGAAGGATCAAGGAAGGCATGTGTCTGACACAGATATAAAAGAATACTGTGACAAGCACTACCAACAGATACTGCCAATCATAGCTGAGAAAGTTCATCAAGAGAAGATACAGCAGAAGAAACTCAAAGGAATAAAAACTCACCTTACCTTTGAAGAAACGTCGCAGCATTCTGAATCTGGAACACCTAACAAAAAGAAAGATCTCAGAAAGAAAAGCGACTCCGAAGCGTATCCGAAAGTCCTGACCCAAGGAGTGGCCGGTCAAGGTCACCAAGAGGAAGGGGTCCGGAAAGGAAAACGGTGTTCAAAAGATTGGAAAGTGGTGTGTTCAATAGGCAGGGAGAAAGAGAAAGGAGCGTGTCTGTATATTCACGAGATTCCCAGCTCCAATCCTACCATAGTGGTGGAGGAAGGGAAGAAAGCTACTACCAGAGTTTCTGCTCTCGTGACTCCGGAAGACATCATAGCCATGGAGCATCCTCCCGAAAGAGGGACGATCCGTCCGAAAGGGAAGACCGAAGCGGCTGAAATGAGAAGTCAAGGTCGAAAAGGCAGAGATCGAGCATTGAAGATGATGACCTAGCGCAGCCATGGGTATGCAAGGAAACTGATCCGTTCACTCCTCGCATCCGCTACTTCGAACAGCCAAAAAGAACTCGCCTGCCAACTCAGGTCAAGATGTACGACGGGAGCGAAGACCCGAAAGATCATCTTAAGATCTTTCAATCAGCAGCCAAAGTCGAACGCTGGGCCATGCCAGTTTAGTGCCATATGTTTAATTCCACGTTGACTGGATTCGCCAGGGTTTGGTTTGACGATCTTCCCCCAGAATTCATAGACAGCTATGATGAGCTGAAAGAAGCGTTCCTGGAAAACTTCCTTCAGCATAAGAAATGCATTAAGGATCCTGTAGAAGTTCATCACATCAAAAAAATGGAAGGAGAGTCTACGGAGGATTTCGTGCAGAGATTCAAAAGAGAGAGCAGGGATGTGAAAGGGGCACTGGAAGTATTAAAAATATCAGGATTCATGCACGGGATAGCCAACACAGAGTTGATTAAACGTCTTCATGACAACATCCCGAAGTCTGTCGATGAAATGATGAAAGTAACTACGTCCTTCCTTAGGAGAGAAGTGGCAGCCGGAAATCAAGAACGGAAAAAATCACTTCTGCCATGGAAGCAACAGGAGGGAAGTCAAAAACAACATTTTCGGAAAGAGGAATCTAAAAGCCAGCATGGGGTGAAGAGGAAGCCTGACTGGTTTACCCATCGCTTTAAACCCCTAAAAGAGACCTCAGCCCTAGGGGAAGAAAAGCTCAAGGCCCTACCCCCAAAGACAACTCCGGTTGAAAAAAGGAGTAACTGCAAGTTCTGTGAATTCCACGGGAAGCAAGACATAACACTGAAGAATGCATGCACTTAAAAAAGAAAACAGAAGAGCTTTGCCCCCTTCGACTTTTTCTTTCATCGATTGACTGACTCAAAGGCAAAACCGACATCGTCAAATACAATAAAAGATCAGTCGAAGACAGATAAAAGAAGAGAAACGTCCGGCAAGAACAAATCATCACCAATCTTAATGGTGCGGACCTAACTAGACAAAGAGTCAACAAGAAGCATTCTCCCTAGAATAGCATTCCTACGAATACAAACAAAAGGAAGGACCAAAAATCCAACGGCCATAGAGGCAAAAATTGATGGCTATCTTATCTCGCATTCTTTGACCCAGTGCAAGGTCATCATCCTGAGACCTACTCCGTCTACCACATGCACTTATGTGAAGGGTCATCCTCTGAAGTACTGTATTAGTATTGCTTTAAGAGGTTTTGCGAGATGGAAAACCAAAGAGCTCCCGCTACAATATCTCTTATCAGGATCAATCGCAAGGTCGCAGGACCAATAGAACAAGATACTACCACTGGTAAAAATGGGAAGTAAGGATTACTTGACTTCCACATGAGTAAACTTTATGAGTCACGTCATACAAAAACTCTCTCTAGATAGAGAGGCGCTCACGCTAAAAAATGACAGGGGTATACGGCTCAAACGAGCAAAGGCCCCGGGACCGGAAAAGCAACTTCCCGCCATAGACAAAAATATAGGAATGAGCAAAAGTAACAACCCACTCAGAACGTTCGGAACAAAAAAAAGGGGGGGAAGAGAAAGACGACAACGTAAGCGCCAACAAGAATAAACACCCACTTGGTAAAATAGAAATGATTCCGAACCTTTAGTCTCCGGGACGACGAAAAGATATATAGGAGTTAAAGGACAAGATGGCAAAGTTAGACAAACTATTAGCTAGAACGGAAAACAAATACAAACAAATGAAAAATCATGGCGGAATACAAAGCATTAGAGGCCAACGTGATATTGATAAAGGAAAGAATAATAGACAAATTCTAACCTACTATGTCCATTGCAATTCACAAAGTCCAGAGACCAACTACAAACAATGACAATCAGTAAAAGACTAAAGCCCTGAGGTACCCCCTTAGCGGAATACCTAGAGGACGAATCCATGAACGACTCAACTTCCATAGACGATTCAGGAATCTGACTATCGCCTGCCAGCCCAAAAAGAATGAAAGCAAATGCTTTCCGAAAAATCAAGTCTGCAACGCTATCAAGCTCACTTGGAGATACATTACCTAGAGGTTACGGGGCAACTGAAGGAGCCATCCGCAAGATAGCTCAAGCGGGAAAACCCTTGGAAACACAAATTCGTGTTCCTTCCCAAGACACTCGAATGACCAGTCGATATACTTTATGTCAGATCCGATAAGTCAAAGGGACATCCTTGCTGCAAGCCTAGGCACATGCCTACTTACTAAGAGTTCGAGCAAGGATATTATTCACACGTGAGGAAACAGCAAACCCTCTGCTATAAATACTCGTCGAAAGAAAGGGAAACAATCAATTTCACAATCAATTCACACAAAATACAAGACGAGGGATAAAAGCTTCGCCAATATTCCCTCGAAAGAAGATGAAGATGTCATCGACACGTTGTAACACAGGGTCGTTCGTCACATACGATAATCATAACCATCATTCGTTGACAAAACGTCATTTAATCATGATTATTTCATACAAATTCATGGCTCGTTCAAATATTTACTCACATGGTGTCAAGACCGATAACCGGAACCAGATACCAAGGGAAAATCCCATGATTCAGATATGTTCTCAAGTGACTACTAATAATACTTAGTCGCTCTCAAATGACGACTAATAACCCAAAACCATAATGCTCTACAAATCCCATTCATCCAAGCTCCCCTCAACATTATTCTCCAGCTTATTTTTTTAGCAATACGGTTATAGTCAAACCGTTCTTGCGCGGAAAGGCGTTCTATCTTCCCTCCCGCATTCATGCATACCTACCAATCCTGGTGACCGCCAACATCAGAAAATACAAAGCGCCGCGAATGCGAAACAGGTTTACCGGGAACATGAACCCGAGTAAATGGTTTCATCATCAAGGTCCGTGCAAATGGCGAGGGTTTAAATCCCCAGCTAGACTCTCATTAGCCATCGGACCGGCGGTAGCATGATATGATCAATGGTTGATCTCGGTAAAAACCATGGGAAGGAAGGAAGGATCATCGGAGTCCAGTAATGGGAGAGATAGAATGTGGACGAGCATACGTCCGTAGGGATGGACACAAAGCGTGCACCAGGGGCGCTTCATTACATAGAACAGTCCCCAACCGTCAAGAAGCTTCACCCTACGGCGTCAAGCAACAAAGGATGAAAATCAATGAATTTTCAATCCTTGATTGTTGCCCAGCCCGTAAGTAAAAAGCCGGGAAGCACGCTCACAGCTAGGGTAAAAACTGGCAAGTACGGCCGCGAGAAAGAGGGAAAAGCTACCCAAGTGTCCTATCTCGCGGTGCAAATTTGCCAACTGTTAAAGCAATCCCTTGTCCTAAATTATTCGGACAAACCAGATCTGCTTGCTAATATGGCGGCAGCAAGGGAAGCTACACAAGATCAGCACAACCCAATTTTACAAAGTCTCCGGACTAAAAGATAGTTTAAGCGCAACAACCAAGGGAAGCTACACAAGATCAGCACAACCCGACTCTACAAAGTCTCCGGACTGAAAGAACGCTTCAGCACATCAATCCAGGGAGGCTATGCAAGAGCGTTATAATATGAAAACATTAGACAAGGGTGTATACAAGTAAAGAAACAAGGACGGAAATCAACTTCCGTAAGCACGGAACATACGCAAAATTCAAGCACTACCTGATATTCCCAAGTCTGACGATCGCGGAACAGAAGTACTAAGTAAAGGCGCATATAAGTTAATAAGCCAAGACGGAAATCAACTTCCGCAAGTATGGAATATATGCAAAATCCAAGAAGTATTACAATTGTAAAATATAGGGAGTTCACTCATGCAGACCCCGCAATAGAAATTTGTATTTAAAATTCCCTCATAGTATTATTTTATTTAAAAAATAATAATAAAAAAAGTGGAGATTAGCTACCTTCACTAGTTTACTTTAACAAGTTTTCGATATTTACTTTGCAAAGTCAATCACATGTGTAAGTAAGACGCACACGCACTAGGGTATGACCCAAGAATGTTATTTCGGATAACAAAAGGATGAGTAACCTAATAATTCACTCAAAGTACATAAGAGGTATTGCAAGCCCGGTACTGGGAGAATAACCCAAAAATATTCAACTAAGACTAAAAAAAAACGTATAGTACGTCTTTTAAATAATAGCAAAGCACAAACCATAAGTGCAAAAGGCCACACAAGAGTCTAACATGACCAAGGCACAGCAAAGAAAACTTGTTTCTGAAACATAAGTATTGCCCATTACAAAAAGTCCACAAATGGCCACGACATATAAAACAAGTCATTAGTACAAAGCATACGAAAGATTGTATTCAAATACAAAAAACCGCTACGAAAATACCACATGCGGTCGCGGAGTAAACAAATATAACTAAACGAGTTCACGCTCCGGCGTAGTCTCGAGTTCTTCCCTCTCAAAGGTAATCAAGGACGCGGCAACTTTGCCATTGCCTTGATCACTTTCGATGCCAACCTAGTCATCCGGATTGGGAATATCATAGTGGTAAATAGTTAGAGAGGGTACAAGAGTGGTCGATGATGCAACAGTCGACACAATAACGGCTGGTTCATTAGCAGGAAGGGCCACTGTGCTTGATGAAACCCCAGCAAAAAAAGGCTTAACAATCGGGGTAAAGACATCAGCAAGAACAGGCTTATGGGCAGCAATGTTCTTCTTCATTTTCTCTACCTTTTGACGAACAACACTTAAAGAAGAAGACAAAGGAGTGTCACCAATAACTGAACCGTCCTCAGCATTGAGCACCGGAACAATAAGTTGCTCTGAGGTAGGTTGTAAACTAGCCATTCTGGGAACATCCGCAAGCGGACCTTCAAGACGAAGAAGATTCATGATACCCTCATTACCGACATCATTATTGTTGGGTTTAGAAATGTTGCTGCTCTGGATGATACAACTGCTCATGGTGCATAAAGGAAAATACTCTAAGTATCATACTACTGCTAGTGTATTCTATACTACTGCTAGTGTTGGAGATTCTACTGCTGCAAGGATACTACTGCTGGAGTAAAAGATACTGCTGTTAGAGTAATTCATACTACTGCTAAAGAGATAAACTATGTATAGTATGTGTTAGATAAGTTTAGAATAGATTCTAAAAGATTTTGCTTGTATAGAAAGCTATTGTAAACCGACTAGGACTCCTTAGTCTATAAAAGGAGGTTCTAGGGTTAGATTTTAGTACGTATCATTGTTAGATTCGATTCACTTCAAGGTTGTAAACCCTAATACTTTTGAGTATTCGTATATTTAATATATTGAAGTGTTTGTTGAGAATTCTACTATTTCATTCATTGTTCTTCTTAAGATTAAACATAATATTCCGCATTGTGTTTAATAGTTTACAAGTCAAGACAGTTTCTATACTTGTTGTTTTAGATTCACATCTAAGATAACTAACTAGATCAATTGCTCAACTGGGATCAACAAGTGGTATCAGAGCTTGTGATCTAGAAGCTGTGATCAAGAAGAACTTTTGTTAACTCAGATATGTTCAACATATACTCAAGACATGGAATCCGAATCAACACACATGGTGACTGCATCAAAAGTGCCCATGCTCAAGCCTAGAGAGTATGAGCTTTGGAGGATGAGAATACAACAATACATCAAGATGCTTGACTACTCAATGTGGGAAGTCATTCTGAATGGTGATACTTTACCAGCAAAAGCTTATGATGGGAAACCTGTGCCCATTAAATCTGCTGATGACAAGGCTCAAAGAAGGTTGGAGATCAAGACTCATAGTATTCTCATGATGGGCATACCTAATGAGTATCAGTTGAGCTTTAGTCATATTCAGGATGCTAAGTCTTTAATGGAAGTAATTGAGCTAAGATTTGGTGGGAATGAGGCTACCAAGAAGTCAAGGAAAAATCTTCTGAAGCATCAATTTGAGACCTTTGTTGCCTCAAGTTCTGAAAATATTGATGCTACATATGACAGACTTCAGAAGCTTATAAGTCAATTAGCACTTATGAAGTGTCCAGTTCCTCAAGAAGATATCAATCTTAAGTTTCTGAGAAGTTTGTCATCTGAATGGAGTATGCACACAGTGGTTTGGAGAAACAAAGCTGATTTTGACACAATGAGTTTAGATGATTTGTACAACAACCTGAAAGTGTATGAATCTGAAGTTAAAGGGTCATCTAGTTCATCCTCTGGTGCACAAAACCTAGCTTTTGTGTCCTCCAACAACAAAAGTTATGGCAACACTCAGGAAACTCACTCTACTGCTGCTTATGGAGTTTCTACTGCCAGCACTAATGTTTCTACTGCTGGTTCAACAAACAGTGATAACATTTGTGATGTTTCTATTTGTGCTTACTTGGCTGATCTTACTACCAGTACTCCAGTAATGAATCAGGATTTGGAACAAATTGATCCTGTTGATCTTGAAGAAATTGATTTGAAGTGGCAAATGGCTATGCTGACAATGAGGGCCAGAAGGATTTTGAAGAAGACAAGAAGGGAGCTCAAATTTAAAGGACAAAACAACATAGGATTTGATAAGTCCAAGATTGAGTGCTACAACTGTCAAAGAAAATGTCACTTTGCAAGGGAATGTAGGGCACCTAAGAAGAATGAAGAGAGGTCAAGGAAGGCTGCTACTGAAGATACCAAGACTACTATAGCTTTGGTGTCTTGTGATGGTCTAGGAGATTATGATTGGAGTGATCAGGCTGAGGAAGGACCCAACTTTGCTTTTATGGCAGAAGAAGGACCCAAAGGACATAACTTTGCTCTTATGACTTATTCATCATCTGGTTCTGATTCAGACGTATCTAATGATTCTAGTTGTTCATTTAAATCTTGTTTAGATACTATTGAAGAGCTTAAGTCTAGGAATGAAAGTCTTAGAGTTGAAATTGAGAAACTTAAACTAGATAACTTAGGTTATAAAGTTGGTTTAAAATCTGTAGAACAAAGGCTTGAATTTCTTAAACAGAATGAGATAGAGTATGTTGATAGGATTCATATACTAGAAGGTCAGCTTTTTCTTAAAAACAGTGAGATTTACTTAATAGAAAGCTAGAAGAGGCTTAACAAGAAAAGGATGCAGCTTTGACTGAAAAAGAAAAACATGTAGTTAGAGTTGAGAAACAACAATTTGCATCTGATATTGTGCATAAGTCTATTTAGAGTCAGTTAATGAGGAGAGGTAGTGGCATAGGATATAATGATGTAACTCCTTCACTTAAGAGTGCCTTTGCACCCCCTAAGAAAGAATTGTCTTTTATAAGTGAACTTGATAGCAAACCTGTAGGTGAATCTAGTGAGGCTAATAAAGAAACACCTAAGGTAGAAAAGATGTTTTCTGATGCTCCAATTATTAAAGATTGGATGTCAGATAGTGATTAGGAACAGGTTGAGTCAACACCAAAGATTAAAAAGGAAGAAATTCCTAAAACAGTTGAATCTAAAGTTAAACAGGTTAGGTTTGTGAAACCTGTGTTTGGTGACAAGATCTATAGGAAGATAGTTGAATATAATGAGGAACCTAGAGAACAACCTAGAAGAAGCTATAATAAGCCTAGAGGTAATCAAAGAAACTGGAACAACCTAATTTCTCAAAAGTTAGGTAGTGATTTTCAGTTAGTTAAAAAGGCTTGTTATCATTGTGGTAGTTTTGAGCACCTACAAGAAAAATGCTTTTACTACCAAAAACCTGTTTGGAATCAAAACAGAAGGGTGAACCACAAAAACTTTTCTAAAAAGACTCACCCTCATGCTAACAAAAACATGGTTCCAAAGGCAGTATTGATGAGATCTGGTGCAACTAGGTCAATTACTACTGCTCCAGCACAAAGGCCCTTTCAAAATAATACAGATATTTCTACTGCTAAAGCAAAAGCAGTTTCTACTGCTGAGCCAAAAGTGATAACAAACACTATTTTGGGCAACCATTTTTATGCTGTAAAGGCCTCAGCTTGCTGGGTCAGGAAACCAAAAATAAAGGTTTTAGATCATGTTTCCAGGAACAGCAGTGCATCAATGGATTTAAAGAGATTTGACTATGTTGATGCACAAGGCAGATCCAAGTCAGTAATGGCTTGGGTCCCCAAGAGAAACTGATTCTCTTACTTTATGTGCAGGGCAATCTACAAGAGGAATTAAAGGATAAGTGCATATTTTACAGTAGATGCTCTGGACACATGACAGGAGACATGTCCAACCTTGAAGATTTTGAAGCTATTGATGGTGGATATGTTGCCTTTGGAAATGATCCTAAAGGAGGTAAAATCATTGGTAAAGGTACAATAAGAACAGGAAAATTGAACTTTGAAAAAGTGTACTTTGTAAAAGGGCTTAAGTTCAACATCTTTAGTGTCTCACAAATGTGTGACAAAAAGAACTTTGTTCTTTTTACTGATATTGAATGTCTTGTCTTATCTCCTTATTTTAAGTTGTCTGATGATAAATTTGTGCTACTTAGAGTCCCTAGAACAGACAACATATACAGTGTTGACATAAAGAACATAGTTCCCAATAGAGCTTTAACTTGCCTATTTGCAAAGGCCACAAATGATGAATCAAAACTTTGGCATAGAAGACTTGGCCATTTAAATTTCAAAACTATTAATAAATTGGTTAAGGGAAACCTTGTAAGAGGTTTACCTTCAAAAGTTTTTGAAAATCCTGAAACCTGTGTTGCTTGTCAGATGGGAAAACAACACAGAGCTTCTTGTAAGTCCAAAGCTGTGAACACTATTTCTGAGCCTTTATATATGTTGCATATGGATTTGCTTGGGCCAACATATGTGAAAAGTTTGAATAAGAAGATGTACTGCCTAGTTATCACAGATGACTATAGTAGATTCACTTGGGTTTTCTTTTTAGCAACTAAGGATGAAACTTCTAGCATTCTTAAGGCTTTTATAACAAGAGTTGAAAACCTAGTAAATCATAAACTTAAGGTGATAAGATGTGACATTGGAACTGAGTTTAAGAATAGTGTTATGAACCAGTTTTGTGTGGAAAAAGGTATTTTAAGACAGTTTAGTGTAGCTAGAACTCCTCAACAAAATGGTATTGCTGAGAGGAGGAATAGGACACTTATTGAGGCTGCAAGGACTATGTTGTCTGAATCAAAATTACCTACTACTTTTTGGGCTTAAGCAGTCAACACTGCTTGTTTTGTGCAAAATAGGAGTAAAGTAGTTAAGCCTCATAACAAGACCCCTTATGAACTGTTACATGGTTGGAACCCTATGATAGATTTCTTAAAACCATTTGGGTGTCCTGTTACTATCTTGAATACCATTGATCACCTAGGCAAGTTTGATGAGAAGGCTGATGAAGGATTCTTTGTTAGATACTCTACCAATAGTAAAGCTTTTAGGGTATTCAATAAAAGAACTAGGCATGTGGAAGAAAAATTGCATGTTAGGTTTAGTGAAACCACAACTAATGTTGCAGGAAGTGGACCTGACTGGCTGTTTGATATTGATTCACTAACCAAAAGCATGAATTATGAGCCAGTGATTGCAGGTACAACTAATAAGTTTGCAGGTACAAAAGCTGATTCTAATGCAGGTACACAAGCTAAGGTGAATGAATCTGCAAAGGAGTTTATTTTGATTGAAAAATGGAAGCTTGATCCAACTTTCACAGCCAAAGAGAAAGAGAGAAAGAGTTCACAAGAAGATGATGTTGTTCATGAAGTACCAAAAGGAGATACAGAAGGAGGGGATAAACCTTCTGATGCTGGAAAAGTGGTTAATGAAGGACCACAAATTGTTGATGAAGTGCAGAATGTTGAAAACAAAGGAAATAACACTAGCAGCAGTTACTATGATTCTGCTGCTGCACCAAAATTTCCTACTGTTGACAAAGATGGAAGATCTTTTGCTGATGATGACTGTCCTGATATGCTTGGTTTGATTAATATCTATGAAGATACTGATGATGAAGCTTTGGATGGGTTTGGTGCAGAGGCTGACTTAACCAATATGGAGAATGCAATACCTGTCAGTCCTATTCCAACCACCAGAGTTCACAAGAATCATCCAAAGGAACAGATCCTTGGAGAGCCAAAGTCTGCTGTTCAAACAAGGAGTATGGTTAAGGATTTGAAGGAACAAGGTTTCTTTGCTCAATCTCTTCATCAAAGAAATAGCCACAAAGACCTTCAGAATTGCATGTTTGCTTGTTTTCTGTCACAAGTGGAACCCAAGAATGCTTATAAAGCATTACAAGATGAAAGTTGGGTGGAAGCTATGCAAGAAGAGTTGTTGCAGTTTAAGCTTCAAGAAGTTTGGACCTTGGTTGATTTTCTTAATGGGAAAAAGGAAATTGGTACAAAGTGGGTTTTTAGATGCAAAAGGGATGAAAGAGGCATTGTGATCAGGAACAAAGCAAGATTAGTGGCTCAAGGATACACTCAAGAAGAAGGTATTGATTATGATGAAGTGTTTGCACCTGTTGTAAGGATAGAAGCTATCAGATTATTCTTGGCTTATGCTTCATATAAGAACTTCACAGTGTATCAAATAGATGTAAAGAGTGCTTTCTTATATGGGAAAATTGATGAAGAAGTTTATGTCTCACAACCACCTGGTTTTGAAGATCCTGATTATCCTAATAGAGTTTACAAGGTGGAGAAAGCATTGTATGGTTTGCATCAAGCTCCTAGAGCTTGGTATGACACCTTATCAAAGTACTTGTTGAACAATGGCTTCAGTAGAGGAAGAATTGACAAGACTTTGTTTATCAAAAGAGACAAACATGATATCTTATTGGTTCAAGTGTATGTTGATGATATCATTTTTGGGTCAACCAACAAGGTGTTATGTGATGATTTTGAGAAGCTAATGCATAACAGGTTTCAAATGAGTTCTATGGGTGAACTCACATTCTTTTTAGGGCTTCAGGTCAAACAAAAGGATGATGGCATATTTATCAGTCAAGATAAGTATGTGACTGATATATTGAAGAAGTTTGGATTTTCTGATGTGAAGCCTGCTAAAACAACCATGGAGTCCAACAAGCCTCTAGTCAAAGATGAAGATGATGAAGAAGTTGATGTCCATTTATACAGATCAATGATTGGTTCATTGATGTATCTAATAGCTTCCAGGCCAGATATTATGTTTGCTGCGTGTGCTTGTGCCAGATTTCAAGTTTCCCCTAAAGTGTCACACTTGAATGCTGTAAAGAGAATTTTTAGGTACTTAAGGAGTCAACCTAGGTTGGGCCTTTGGTATCCAAAAGATTTACCTTTTGATCTGGTGGCATACTCAGATAGTGATTATGCTGGAGCATGTTTAGATAGGAAATCAACAACTGGAGGATCTCAATATCTTGGACTTAGGTTGATTTCATGGCAATGCAAGAAACAAACTGTGGTGGCAAATTCTACAACTGAAGCTGAGTATGTAGCTGCTTCAAGTTGTTGTGGTCAAGTGCTTTGGATTCAGAATCAATTACTGGACTATGGGTATAATTTTATGCGCACCAAAATTTATATTGATAATAACAGTACAATGTGCATTATTAAAAATCCTATTTTCATTCTAAAACAAAACATATTGAGATAAGACATCATTTTATAAGAGATTGCTTTGAGAAGAAATTAATTCAAATTGTTAAAATCCATACTGACAATAATGTTGCAGATTTGCTCACCAAAGGTTTTGATGTGGGTAGATTTCAATTCTTAATTGCTAGTATTGGAATGATAAATCTTTGAAAATTCTTATCTCTTTGTGTTCTTGTAATGTTTTGTAAAGATTTGTACTGTTGTTAGTCAATAAGTTGTTTCTGCTGCTTGCTATGATATGTATTGCTAGTTGTATTTAGTTCTGCTGCTTGTTGCTTATACAACTGCTAAGTATAACTGTGAATTGTGATTATTGTGGCATATTATTTCTTTTGTTTTTGTGGTTTTGGACTAATCTTTTGCAGGAAAAGTCAAAGGGGAATGCTTGTTTGAAGAGAAAAAGGTGTTTGGAAAGTTTAGCAGATATTCTACTGCTAGTTACAAAGATTCTGCTGCTAGGCAAAACTTTCTAACAACAGGGATTCTACTGCTCGCTTTGTAAGTGCAGGGTCGGTTATGTAATTTTGGCGCCAATAAAACCCTAATTCGATCCAAAAGGTTTAAAAACCTAATTCGATCTCATAATTGGTTTTATGCGCTCATAAATCACTCTAATTCAAACCCTAACACAATTTTTAACATCTGATTTTCAAACCCCCAAATCAAAACCTAATTCACAATGTCGACAAGAATCTTTTCTGATAGTCACAATCAAGTCGCTTTTCTTCAAAAACCTAAAGAAGCTGATGGATTTGCTGAGGTAATTGATTTTCTTAATGCTACTCACATTAGGTATGCATTAACAGCAAAACCTACTATATTTGTTTCCCACATTGATCAGTTTTGGTCTACTATTAAGACTATAACTACAAATGAGGAAGAACAGTTAAAGGCTGAGGTAGATGGCCACAAGATACTTATTTCTGAATCATCTGTGAGAGAAGCTCTTCACTTAGCAGATGATGAGAAAATAGTGTGTCTTGAAAATTCTATCATTTTTGAAGAACTTAAAAACATGGGATATGAGAAGAAAGTTAAAGGTTTAAAATTTTATAAAGGTCTTCTCTGTCCTCAATGGAAGTTTTTAATTCATACCATCCTACATTGTTTAAGTCCTAAAACTTCAGGTTGTAATGAATTCAGTACAACTCAGGCTTCTGCCATGATTTGTCTAGCTAAAGGACAACCTTTTAATTTTTCAAATATGATAATGGATGGTTTGAAAAAGAATGTAAAAGGAAATTACTACATTTATCCAAGGTTTCTGCAACTTATTATGAACAAACAACTTTCAAATCCTAAGGTTTATAAAAGAGATATTGTTTGCCCTGAACTTCAAAAGAAACTATTTTCATACTTGAAAAAGAATGGCAAAGATTTTTCTGGGACAGTGACACCACTATTTCCATATATGTTGTCATTGGCTCAAAATCAGGGTGAAGGTGCAGAAATCACAACTGCTACCCAACACACACCCACTTTGGATACATCATCTTCACAACCAGAAAAGACCCAAACCCCTAGGGATTCACAAAATGAGAACACTGAGCTACCTCAGGCTAGTGTTAGGATAGTTGTAGCAGATGAGGCTGTCACAGGTTTGGTGAGTGACATGTTGGAAGGGGGTACCACTACTGCTGCTAGCTTAGAAGCAGAGCAGGTCAGTGGTAACATACTTAAGACCCCAACCAAGGCAACATCTAATGTGTCAGGTTCTCATGAACTTGGTACAGGTGATGGAAACCCCAGCCAAATGGATAATTTGGGGGCTCAGATGATCAAACTAGGTTTGATACTGAGTTTACACCCATTGATTCACCTCTCAGGGAAGGTAACACATCCCGAAGTGATGAGGGTAGACATCAAACTAATGAATTGATGGACCAACATGTACAAAATGACAATTCCAGAGATCCACCTCTTGGGCCAGGTAACACAGGCCGAAGTGGTGAGGATAGTATGGAACTAATAAAAGCATTGATGGCTAAATGTACCAAATTGGAGTCACAGGTTCTTGACCTCCAACATGAAGTCAAAAGTTTGAAGCTGAGGGTTAAACATTTGGAAGGTAAAAGGTCAAGAACTACTCACTTTAAGAGATTGAAGAAGGTGGGTACAGCACAGAGAATAGGCTCCTCTGAGGATGCTAGTTTGGGGGAGGATGTTCCCAAACAGGAGAAGAATGAAACCAAGGATTCAGGGGAGGCTATGGAAAATGTTACAAGTGCTGCTGGTGGTGATTTGGATATGGATATGGAGATGGATAGTGGTGATAATGTTGATGAGTTTGTGGTTGCAGACAAAGAAGGAAATGAGGGTGTGCTTGAAAAGCTAAAGACTTTGGAGCCTGAACAGCTTGTCAAGGCTTCTGAGGTAATGGTGGAGTCAATCAAAAGCTTGGGAGATTCTATTGCTAAAGATAAAGTTGATTCTGCTGTTGGTGATAGTGAAGAAGTAGTTAAGGTTGATACTACTGCTCGTGTTAATCAGACTACTGCTGAGGTACCACATTCTGCTGCTAGTGCAAAAAGTTCTGCTGCTAAACCAAATAATGTTTCTAATGTTGAGACTCAGGGTGATTCTACTGCTAAGGGTCAAATTCTCTTGGATGATGATGTGGTAATGGCTCAAGCAATTTTACAACTGAAGTCTACAAAACAACCCTCATCAACACCAAAACAAGTAACACAACCACAACCACCAAAAGCATCAAAACCACCTGTTAAAGGAGTGACAATCAGAGAACCCTCTTCTCCTAAAAAGAAGGCTGTTTCACAAGAACCACAGTACAAAGGCAAGGGAAAAGCAATTTTAATTGAAGAACCTGAACCTGAAATACCAGTGAAATTTTGGCCAAAAGAAAAGATTATGGAACATGATGCTAAGGTTGCTGCTGAATTGGCTGCTGAGTTTGAAGAGGAAAACCAAAATGTTCTTGAGGCTTGATGCGCGTGATGTGTCGTTGCGGTTTAGCAGTTTTAATGCCTACTCAAGTTTTAAATTTATATTTAGCCGACTTATCAATAACACACACACTTAACGAGCAGTGTACCCGGTCAGTATGAAGATAATGGTAAGTAGAGTGTCGATCACTAAGAGTGGAACGTATAATCTCGTTAATCTAATCAGTATTTTAATATCCTAACGCAAGGGGGTTTCAGCCTGAGAGACTGGCACAGTTTTGTTTGCAATTAAATAGTAAAATAAACAATAGGCACGAATCAGCAAGTAGCACACACGTACACAGATAGATACTTGAGACAATAAGAGGGCTGTCCTTATGATTAAGTAGATTGTCACTTGTTTTATTGATAGCTTTATATGAAGTGTATGTAATTAACCCTTTCTCGTTGGTCCTATTCTTATCGGCGAGTAAACCCTTAATGATTACTTATGTCTAAAAGTCATTCCTAAGTGATCAATTTAGAAACAACCGTGGGAGCCACATCTTGTCCCGCAGTCAAATGCCCGCAAGCCACTAATAAACACAGAGGTTATCAATGCACTAATAAGTAGTAACCAAAGACATCAACATATAAACTTTAATTAATGAGAAAGCAGTTTTAAGGGAGTGCAATCTTTCCGTTGCCACATTACACAAGCCACCAATCTTGATGAATTAAAGTTTGCTAAAACAATAAAACAAAACTACTTAATGAATTAAATACATGCAGCACCTTCTTACAGCTCTTGTATCTTCGATTTGGGTGTGTCTTGTGCTGCCTCTTGACTGAATTCGTCCTTTTGCTCTGCTGTCCGAACTTCGGTTTTAGGGTTTCGAACTCTTTTCTTCGTCTGGTCTACGGGGTATTTATAGTTTCTGTCTGAGGGAAGATGCGGCGCATCTACTAAGTAGATGCGGCGTATGTACGTAACTTCGCGTGGGGTCCAAGATTATAATATTCAGGAATATTCGTACACCGCCAGAAGATGCGGCGTAACTCCATGATTAGATGCGGCGCATGTCCTCTTGTATCTTGGATCGTATCTGGTGACATCTTGATAGAGATGCGGCGCATGTTGATAGTGAGATGCGGCGCATCTGGAGCAGATTAGTCTTGATCTTCTTCATTTCAGTAGACTCTTTACTTTATGCACGTTTTGCTCCATTATTAGTCCAAAATCGCCAAGTTTCACCAAATGCTTGTTTTTACCTGAGAATTACAAAAGTAAACGATTAAGTATCAATCCTCATACATAATATAGTAAAACAAGTCAAATTAATAGGATAAATGATAGTAATAAAATGTACTTATTTGAGTTCATCAAATATCCCCCCACTTGAACTTTACTTGTCCCCAAGTAAACCTTAGATTAAATCTCATGAAAATGTATCCTAAAAGATGTTAGGATTTATTTTTATATTTAAGCATGTATTCGTTTATTTCATAATCACACAACTAAACACTTAACGAATTAGAAGTAAAATAAAATAAGTCGATAAAAGCAAATCTAATCGTTTAACTGTCCAGTCGCGACGAATATTCTATCATAAGCTTGGCAAGTATACACATCTCCACCACTAAAGCTAAGGAATAACAAGTCTAAAGCGGTAAAAAGGGTTTTTAGGCTTAAGGGTTAATTATTCTTATTTCACTATCGATCTCAAATTCCAGAAAAGGCGACAAAATCACAAATACATGATCGAATCCACGAACACGATACTTGCAATTGCTCAAATCCTTAACTCGAATAGGCTAAAGATAGGTCCAAACTTCACCAATAATAATATATCAAAAAGGGCGACAAAATCATAAATACATAGCCGAATCCACGACTACGATACTTAAGATTGCTCAAATCCCTAATCTCAATAAATCAAAGGTTCGGTTGGATAAAGAATAATATAGGGTATGGATAATATTTGGGATATAAATTGGTGTAAAATAAAAAATAAACAAAACAAATAAATTAAAATCCTAAGTGTGGTTAATCACTATCCCAACCATCCCATGAATAAGACTCATATCATTGAATAACTCACGCTTTAACACTTGAAACACACGCTTTAGGTAGACACGAATTATACTCAACAAGATCTTAATCAAAGAATAAACCTTAATTGGCGTTCCCATAACTGCCAATTCCCATTCAATCCATAGATATAGTACAACAAATAGTGGCCATATGAACCACTCACATAACTTTACATCGTTGGCTTAAAATAAACATCCAACTCTTTTTTCTTTCTTTTTCTTTTCTCATTTTTTCTAAATTTTTTTTTTTTTTTTTTTTTTTTTTTTTTTTTTTTTTTTTTTTTTTTTTTTTGAAACATAAACATAGATGTGTAAAATTTCACCACATCACTACAACTTTCTTTCCGGATAATTTTTTTCATACTTTTCATAACTTCAGAAATAATGGTAATAGTGAAAGTAGTAAACACACGAAAAATAAACTCTAAAATATACAATATTTACTTTCACTCCAATTGCATTGTGCAATTTCCCGACCTAACCATATATAATGAATTACGCACGCGAACACAGGTAATGTAAGGAAACACACTCTGCCTATAGCAATTAACCAACCACGGACTTTAATCTACAGGGTAGGCTAAGGTGTAAGGGTGTAACGAAACATTTTAAACATAGGTGTAAGAAACGAAAGGAATGGCTCTGAGTTTTTTCTAGGGGTATCTTACTCTAAAAATGAGAGTAACAAAAGGGTTTATACGGGGGTTAACTAACCAGTGTAGTTAGTTAATAACACATAACATATAATAGGCTATTTGGGTGTAATCCTAGAATTTTACCAAGTTAGACAAGTCATTCCAATTATATAAATAATACTCATTATGGTGGTCTCGAATAGTATACAAGCCAAGTTCTAAAGTTTACAAGTCACCGGCACACTCATAGATTTGTGAATTTTGGAAAAATCACAATTTTTGAAAATAACGTCATGTGTGCAGTTATGTAACATAGATCTTAAACAAAAACATGCTAAAATTTTTTTTTTTTAAGTTTGATATATTAAGCACATTTTAAGCATAATTTTTGAAAAAGTTTAGGACAAGTAAGTGTTAAGTGTTCTAATTCTCCTATCCCCCCACTTAAGTTAAACAACGTCCTCGTTGTTTGTATAAAAGGTTAAAAACTGGAAAATAAAAAGAATTAGAACAGAAAAACTCCCCTGAGATTTGCTCGGTATGATCCTCCATTAGTGTAAGAGCAAAAATCATCTTTCTTGTGGATTAGAACGTTAAAGCTTCATACTTGATGTATCCACAGGAAATCCAGGAAACTATAATACCACCAACACTTTAAAACACACCTAAGATAAGAAAGGTTCAACTTGCATAATACATTAGTAGTTAGATAAAAATAAAATTGAAAAATTAAAAATTGAAAATCATCAGGTCAGTTGATGCGCCGTATCTTATTGAAGAAGATACGCCGTATCGAGCCTGGAATTAATACGGATCAGAATAAAGATGCGCCGCATCCTTAACCAGGGATGCGCCGCATTAAAATAAACTGATAAATAGTTTTAAAGTCGAAAATTAAAATGCAGAAAAATAAAATAAGATATGACCGTTGCAGGAGATGCGTCGCATCTCAGGATTGAGATGCGCCGTATCTTCGTGCGGCCTGGACTGACTCGACACAGAAAACAGAATAATAAATGATAAATCCGGGTTGTCTCCCGGTCAGCACTTGTCTTTATTCCAGAGTCTTCAAGTTAGACTCACGTTCAGCTCTTTAATTTCGATCATTGAAGGAGTCGGAAACATCGCGCTCCTTCATCGCCAATTCAGTAATATTGAACACTCCTTGCTCGTCCTTAATTTCCACGCCGTTCTTCTTTAATATCTGTATAAATAAAGTCCTGTCCCTTTCGGGCAGAGATGACAAAATGATAGACGGGAAATTCTTATTATTATGTAGGCATAAATAAGCAAGGTGGGGTGGTAGTTCAATAAACACATCATGATTCAAATTCGTTTTCTCAACTATTCTCCTACGTTTATTAATTACTACACAATCATACCACTCATCATCAGAATCACTAACAACATCGCGTCTAAGTTCGGTAGGTACATTAAGGTCAATGAATTCCTCAAAGTCTTCATGATTAGGATTAGTTGAGTTGTTTTGAATCAATGTTTCTCCCATAAGTCTAGCTTCAAGATCGAGGTCCATACGCTCCCTTAATCCTAGCACATAAACACCTCTAATTATGCTTTTAACCGGATCTTGGCACTTATAGACTAGTTTATTATTCCCTACTCTTAATGAAATTTTTCTTTTAAACACATCAATCTTAGCGTGGGCAGTAGACAAGAAAGGTCTTCCGAGGATTAAAGGAATCTTAACATCCTCGGGCATGTCTAGTATAACAAAGTCTACGGGAAAAATAAATTGCTCAATCTTAACCAGCACATTATTAGCAATCCCCTCAGGTCGTTTTACTGTTTTATCAGCCAGTTCAATAAGTAATTTAGTTGGTACTAATTTTCCTAGTCCTAGGGTAGCAAATGTCTTAAGAGGCATAACACTAACACTAGCTCCTAAGTCAGCCAACACATTATTGAAAGATATATTATTAATAGAACAAGGTAGAGTAAAACTTCCTGGGTCTCTTTCTTTATGAGGCAAGGCATTTGAGTCGGTTGCAGGGCTCTCTTCTTTCATTGTTGCCTTGATCTCCTCTTCAATTTTTGTCTTTTCTTTTAGTAGTCTCCTTAAGCTGATTGAAGAGTTAAAGAAAAATTCGGGTCTTGCACCATCATTACTATTCATCGACCTTCTAGGTATATTAGGAGTGACTTCTTCAGTGGTGCTTATGGCCTTGACATGATCCCTTGGGTTGGTTTCAGTTGAGCTCGGTAAACTTCCATATCCCCTTTCTTGAAGAACTTTGCTCATTTGACCAATTTGTTGTTCCAATGCTTTTATCGAAGCTCCTTGATTTCTTGTAGTAGTGTCCGTTGAAGCTCGAATTTCCTTGATCATAGCAGTATTCTCTTCATGTCTTTTAGCAGCATCGGCCATAATTTGCTTTAAAGTATCATCTAAAGTCTGCCTCCTTTCTTGATAAGCGGGATTGAAGTTGTTCTTTTGATAGAATCCCGGTGTAGCTTCCCTAAATCTCCCTGAAGGTCGGAATGGTTGTCCAAATTGGGTGTAATAAGCTTCTTCAAACGTCTCACTTTCATTCTTGCTCGGGCAATCCTTAGTGTAGTGAGGTCCTTCACACTTTTCACATCCAACTTGGGCAGCATACGCTCTTTCATCGCGCTTCTTCATTTCTCTACTGATTTTATCCAATTGAGCTTGAATAGCAGCAATCCCGTCAAAATTAGTGCTGCTCTTAGATCTAGTAGAGGTCCCATCGTGCCATTTCTGAGAATGATCAGCAGCATCTTGGATCGCTTTCCTGGCATTAGTTGCACTCATCTGAGGTACAGCTCCCTTAGCATCCAAAATCTGTCTTGTAGGCACGTCCAATCCCTGATAAAACAATATTATTTCCTGCATAGGGGTTAGATAGTGTTGAGGACATTTTATCAATAAATCTTTAAATCGTTCCCAAGCTTGATAAAGAGTTTCATCAGGCTCTTGCTTGAAACTATTGATAGCCTCCATCTTTTTAGCAGTCTTAGCAGGTGGACAATATCTCTTCAGGAATTTGCTTTTCAAACCTTCCCACGTAGTGATTGAACTAGCAGGTTCATTCCTTAGCCACTTGTTAGCAGCTCCTTTTAGTGAGATTGGGAAGATTCTTAGCATGAGTTGATCGGTATTGACACTTTCTGTAGTAAACAAATCTGCAATCTCCAGGACCTTTTCAACATGCTCATTAGCATCCTCTTGTTCCGTCCCACTGAAAGCATTCTCTCTTAGTTCTTTGAGAAATTGTCCCTTCAACTCAAATTTTGACTTGTCATCAAACTTAGGTCTAGCAACTCCTGAAGTGTAATCAGCACGGGTATTGTTCATGTATTCCTCCATAGTAGTGTTTTCGCCCATTGTTTCTGTTTCAACTTCCTCTTTCTCTTCAGAAAAATAATCAAGCTCGAGTGAACTTGAAAGATCAAAGCTTCTTGTGTTGAAAAGCCTTTTAAGCGAATGTAGGGCTCGTTCAGGATCTTCGAAAGGTTGAATCAAGTTCTTCGTAGAACTCCTGGTCATGCACTTCCTGAAATCAACACAAAAATATCAGTAGGGTATGCTCGAGAAAGTAGTATATCAGATAATTAATAACGAAAACGGAATACGAAAAATTAAAGTTACTGATATCTGCAGACGATGCGCCGTATCCAAAGAGTTGGATACGCCGTATCTTATAATCGTTAAAATTAAATCAGACTTTATTCAGAAAATAGATACGCCGCTTAGAATTTATGAATGCGCCGTATCGAATTAATCAATCAAAAATCAATTTATCTAATTAAAATTAAATGCGTCGTATTAACGAAAGTTAATGCGCCGTATTTTCGTTACGTTTAAAAATAAAAGATTTTTGATTCAGTAAGATGCGCCGTATCGACGGAAATCGATACGCCGTATTTGTTTAATAATTCGCAAACTGTTTTTAATTAAAATAATAGATACGCCGTATCTGCGAAAGCAGATGCGTCGTATGGCGTTAACGTTTAGAAAAATTTTTATCAAAACAGATACGCCGTATCTACAAAAGCAGATGCGTCGTATTACTTTATCGCTTAGAAAAATTTTCTTGTTAAAAACAGATACGCCGTATCTTGGGGAAAAGATACGTCGTATCGAATTAATTAAACGCGTTGTATATAAAAATTAAACGCAATACGCCGTATCTGAGAGATCAGATGCGCCGTATCGTTTGATTTAGCACAGTACAACGATAGCAGAACAGAAAAATACGAAAAATAAAAATAAAAATTAAACACACGAAACAAAAATAAAACACACAAAAATAAAAACAAAAGCAAACAAATAACACACAATACAACAAATATGCAAAATAGTACAATGATGCAATTTAATCTAATAAAAAGAAAAACCTAATTAAAATACTAATCAAATTAACAGAAAATAACAATTCACTCCCCGGCAACGGCGCCAAAAACTTGATGCGCGTGATGTGTCGTTGCGGTTTAGCAGTTTTAATGCCTACTCAAGTTTTAAATTTATATTTAGCCGACTTATCAATAACACACACACTTAACGAGCAGTGTACCCGGTCAGTATGAAGATAATGGTAAGTAGAGTGTCGATCACTAAGAGTGGAACGTATAATCTCGTTAATCTAATCAGTATTTTAATATCCTAACGCAAGGGGGTTTCAGCCTGAGAGACTGGCACAGTTTTGTTTGCAATTAAATAGTAAAATAAACAATAGGCACGAATCAGCAAGTAGCACACACGTACACAGATAGATACTTGAGACAATAAGAGGGCTGTCCTTATGATTAAGTAGATTGTCACTTGTTTTATTGATAGCTTTATATGAAGTGTATGTAATTAACCCTTTCTCGTTGGTCCTATTCTTATCGGCGAGTAAACCCTTAATGATTACTTATGTCTAAAAGTCATTCCTAAGTGATCAATTTAGAAACAACCGTGGGAGCCACATCTTGTCCCGCAGTCAAATGCCCGCAAGCCACTAATAAACACAGAGGTTATCAATGCACTAATAAGTAGTAACCAAAGACATCAACATATAAACTTTAATTAATGAGAAAGCAGTTTTAAGGGAGTGCAATCTTTCCGTTGCCACATTACACAAGCCACCAATCTTGATGAATTAAAGTTTGCTAAAACAATAAAACAAAACTACTTAATGAATTAAATACATGCAGCACCTTCTTACAGCTCTTGTATCTTCGATTTGGGTGTGTCTTGTGCTGCCTCTTGACTGAATTCGTCCTTTTGCTCTGCTGTCCGAACTTCGGTTTTAGGGTTTCGAACTCTTTTTCTTCGTCTGGTCTACGGGGTATTTATAGTTTCTGTCTGAGGGAAGATGCGGCGCATCTACTAAGTAGATGCGGCGTATGTACGTAACTTCGCGTGGGGTCCAAGATTATAATATTCAGGAATATTCGTACACCGCCAGAAGATGCGGCGTAACTCCATGATTAGATGCGGCGCATGTCCTCTTGTATCTTGGATCGTATCTGGTGACATCTTGATAGAGATGCGGCGCATGTTGATAGTGAGATGCGGCGCATCTGGAGCAGATTAGTCTTGATCTTCTTCATTTCAGTAGACTCTTTACTTTATGCACGTTTTGCTCCATTATTAGTCCAAAATCGCCAAGTTTCACCAAATGCTTGTTTTTACCTGAGAATTACAAAAGTAAACGATTAAGTATCAATCCTCATACATAATATAGTAAAACAAGTCAAATTAATAGGATAAATGATAGTAATAAAATGTACTTATTTGAGTTCATCAAGGCTCGAAGAAAACATGTTGAGGATGAAGCAAAGACAAAGGCCATACTTGATGCTTGGGATGAGGAGAGGATCAAGTGTGATGCAGACATTGAGCTTTCCAAGTTGGTGAAACAGGAAGAGCAAGAAATGCCTACTTTTGATGTGTCTGCATGGTTGAAATAGTTTATGGCTGAAAGACAGAGGGTGTATGATGCAGAAAGGAGAAAGAAGAAAAAACTCAGACCACCAACTGTTAAACAAAGAAGAAAATTTCATGAGGTTTACTTGAAAAACATGAAAGGTTAAAAGATGAAGCAACTCTCACATTATTCTGATGATGAAATTGAGAAGATGTACTATAATGAAAAAAGAGAAGTTGATACTTTTGTACCTATGGAAACAGAGGATCAGGTAACTAAGACAGTGGTGGAACAGGTGAAAAAGGTAGAAGAAAAAGTTGTGGAGGAAAAGAAAGAGAGCTCTAGTACTGGTGTAAAGAGAGCTGGAAAAGTTTTGAAATCTATTGGAAGGAAGAAGAGGAAGACTGATAAGTCTAAAGCAGTGGAGCAGAGTTCTGAGTCAGAGCATGAGAATGAAGAAAAAGTTGATGATGAGGAGGAATCTGAGGATGATAGAGAAAAAATGATGGCTCTTACAGTTCTTTCTAAATTTCAAGAACCTGAGGTCATTAATGCAGTTCCTCTAGTAGCCAAACATCCAATCATCTCATATACTTCTGGAATCAGGGATGGAAGTGAAGCCTATTGGGAGTTTAAAAGAACAAATGGTTTACATTATAGGTTTATTAGGTTTTCACAAATGTTGTATTGGATGGATAGAGATGATGTGGTTAACATCTAGAGGTTATACAAAGAAAGATATGGCGATACAAGACCAGAGGAGGTGTATGAAAGGGTAATTTATTACTATTTGAAGATAATGTTTGAACCACATGATGGAGATATTGAAAGGATGAAGTTAAACCACAACACAGTTCATAGATGGTATTTATATCAGTCTTGTGGTGTTCATGCTTAAAGTGCTCATGGAGTGATTATCTACATGTTGGTGGAAAAAGATTATCCTGCATTGAACTTCAATAAACCAATTATTCATCAGATGTTAAAGCCTGGAATGTTGTAGATGCAGAAAGACTTCTAATTTCAAGATCAAGCTTATAAACTTTTAAATAAGTATAAAGAAATTATCAACCCAAATCTTAAGAAAAATGAGTAAATGTGTTTGGAAGCATCCTCCTGGTGAAGGTTAAAGCGTAAAAGAAACTTGATGATTTTGGAAGAAAATATCAAGTTTAGGGGAGGATTGTTGGGTTTAGAAATGTTGCTGCTCTGGATGATACAACTGCTCATGGTGCATAAAGGAAAATACTCTAAGTATCATACTACTGCTAGTGTATTCTATACTACTGCTAGTGTTGGAGATTCTACTGCTACAAGGATACTACTGCTGGAGTAAAAGATACTGTTGTTAGAGTAATTCATACTACTGCTAAAGAGATAAACTATGTACAATATGTGTTAGATAAGTTTAGAATAGATTCTAAAAGATTTTGCTTGTATAGAAAGCTATTGTAAACCGACTAGGACTCCTTAGTCTATAAAAAGAGGTTTTAGGGTTAGAGTTTAGTACGTATCATTGTTAGAGTCGATTCACTTCAAGGTTGTAAACCCTAATACTTTTGAGTATTCGTATATTTAATATATTGAAGTGTTTGTTGAGAATTCTACTGTTTCATTCATTGTTCTTCTTAAGATTAAACATAATATTCCGCATTGTGTTTAATAGTTTACAAGTCAAGACAGTTTCTATACTTGTTGTTTTAGATTCACATCTAAGATAACTAACTAGATCAATTGCTCAACTGGGATCAACACTTATGCGCTGACAAAGCAGCTAACAAAGAAAACTCAACATCACGGAGCCTTTGCAATGCAGAGTCATGATCTGCTTTCGCCGAAAGATTATGAGCAGCAACATCTGAAAGGGTAAAACCTGCTTTACCATGCTCAATACCAGCTGCTAATCCATCTTGCATACCCTTTACCACAGCACAGCTCAAAGCTTCCCCTATAGCCGCGCGGTATTCTGAAGAATTAAGGCATTTAATAACGGGGAGCTTCATACCATGAGCCAACAACCACCGTCGACCAGATACGACAGTGAGAAGATGAGGATACAATGTCTCGACAAGCTGCAACGCTACTATCGACATTTTAGCTTCTAAACTAGCAACTTTGTCAACAACATCACTCATTTAAGCGTCCTGCATCCTCTCAAACCCTTCAATGTAACTTCCAACACACGCACCTACAGCAAAAGGAATACATAGAATGAATAAGTGTATGAACAAAAACAAAGTAAAGAGGGGGAGAAGAAAGAAACACAAATACAAGAAACCTGCAAAGTATACAAACTCAAAAATGCATACCTGATCCGCAAGACCCTTGTTCCGAGACTCACCCGCAACAACCGCGGCATTAAGATCCGCAAGTTCACGATCCTTGTCCTTCACAGAAGAATGAAGCTCCGCTAGCCTCGCATTAAGAGAGTCACGCTCCCCCTCAAGCACAGAGGTCCGTTCCTTCAGAGAAGTTACCTCAGCCTCACGAGAATTCTCAGAAGATTCCAATGCGGAAAACTGGGTACGGAGGCGAACTGCCTCTGTAGCTTCAACCTTCGTCAATGCCAGCTCAGCTTTTAGCTTTACGATCTCTTCATTTTTTTCCTTTAACAGATCAGCCCGCTGGTCACATCAGTAAGGTTATATTCAGCCCGCATCCTTACCTCGGCATTTAAAACAGTCTGGCGAGCAGTCCCAACGTTAAATTCAATAAAGAGTTGATCATACTCCATATCACAAACCACAGAAAAAAATCGAGGAGGAGCAAACTCATCAATCATCTCATGACATTCAGTAGGGTTATCAAGTCTGGAACCGCAGGTCACACCCCATTTCGGAACGAAAGGTTCCTTCAAAAGAGTAGGATCCACATCAACTGCGGCACAAATACTTTAACACCCCCAAAATCGGGTCCAGCGGAAGCATACATGTCACTGAGGTGCTACTCAATTGGTATCACAACACAAGTACAAAGAACGGTTTTACCTCAACCGTTTAAAAAAGATTTCATATTCAAAAGTGATTTGTTTACAACATTTCAAAACGGTGCGGAGATATAAGCCCATAAAAGAAATCAAGCGGTCCCAAATACAACAGAGTCTTCTATGACCATGCCATGCCCTGCCAAAAGCCTCCACAACTAGGTTATCACCTTAGACCTGAAAATACATGCTAAAAGGGTCAACACGAGGTTGGTGAGTTCATAGGTTTGTGATAAAGCAGTAAAGATAATTTGAGTTTAATAAAAGTTTTGTGATCATTGTGTCGCTCACAATATCATAATAATAGAGTTTACCTTAAAGACAAATTAGAGATGTGAACCATGAGTAGGGTATGTGACCCAAAATAAAATAGTCTATTACGCTAGCTCTAAGTTCATGCAACCGAAGCTCGACAGTTCAGTGCGCTACACTATAGCACATAAATAATAATAATAATAATAATAATAATAATAATAATAATAATAATAATAATAATAATAATAATAATAATAATAATAATAATAATAATAATAATAATAATAATAATAATAGGGGGCCCATAGCGAGTGTTTAACCCAATACACTCGTAATCCGACTTGGTATACGCCCGCATTGACCCGTCTGGCCAACCGAACGGGGGAGTCACCCCAATAGATCTATTTATATCAATCGCGCTTCCCAGCAGGAATTAACGGTTCATGAGGTGGGCATAACAGTGGGTTCAGGGGCTTAGGCTAACTACGCAATAGTTTGATAAAAATAGTGTTGGTCCATAAAATAGTTTTATATGTTTCTCACCCCAATTGTAAAACAGGTGTAAATAGAGTGCTGCTATAACTCACATGCATATTAGTCAATCACATAACGCCTTCAAATAACCAAATCAAATATTTCAGCCAATCAGTCAAATATTGAGTAAACAGGTTCGCATAATCTAAATAAACAGTCATTGAGTTTAGTTAAAAACGAGCATGTATTTTCCCCCAAAATAGTTTAAAACAAGAGATATGGGGCATGAACTCACCTTAGCTTGCAGCAACGCAAAAATATCACAACGGTCACAACTGGCATCAAGGGCAAAACACAACGATATCGAGGGTACATGCACAACGGTGCCGGATCGGCACAACCTAATACATATATATATATATATATATATATATATAGTTATCTCAGAATACGTCTCGTAAAGTAAAAGAGTTTTAAAAAGACAGGCGTCTTAGTTCTCGTGGATTACTCGTATCAAAGTTTGTAAAAAGTTTAGTGTTAACGTTTCGTGTGGTGGTAAGACATCATAGACTCAAGAATACCCACGCCAAATAGGAATAGAAAATCGAGACAGTCGAGAAAAGTACGGATGAGAACTTGAGTCGAGGAAGGAATGACAAACGAAGTCAAGGAAAATAGTGACAAAGGAAAATGTCAACAATTAACTCAATTAATACGTTTTCGGTGTTTACCCAATAATCCCAACTAGTTCGGAAATAATCAATAAAATTTTGGAAAGGTAATTTAAGTTTTAAAAGAGAACTTAAATTAGTATATTACATGGTAAATGTTTTCATGTTAATAAAACTACAAGTTTCGATTATTGTCAGGTTTTATAAGATAAGAGGTTTTTCGACATCAAAGTATAAGTCTAGAGAGTTTTATAAAATTTGACATGACGCGTCCATTTATATAATTTTTCACAAGTCGTCGTGACTTTAATGAAATCAATTTTCTTAAAACAATATCTCCCGACAATTTATAGTTTAACACATGTATTTGTGTTGTTAATCCAGCCACGATACAATAATAGACTAACTAAATTATTTATTAGTTATTGGGTTTTATAACTCGTTACTAGTTCAATAAGTGTTGATTGCACATTTAGTTCCATTACAAGTTTAATATATTGATTTCCTCATGAGTCTAATATATTATATCCGTTTCAAGTCCAAATTGTCCAATATGTCCAATATCAATTTCGATCCCAATATATATCCGAACGTACCAATATCACTAGGACAAGTCAACACGTTGGTTAGATATTTTAATATTCGATATACATTATTACAAGTCTTTTTAAAATTTAGACAAAACTAACTCATTAATTAATTTAAATTATCACCACCTTAGTTAACTTGTGGGCTTGGCCCATTCTAAGACCAAACGCACCCTATGTTCAGTTAACCCAAAACGCACCCAAATGGAATGAAATTTCAACACAGGTTCAAACAACAATAACTATGCTTGTATTTTTGCAGTATTTTTGCAGTAAAAACCAACACACCCTTTTATATCAGTAAGCAACAGACACCCCTTGGCGTTTTTTGTTAAAACCGAGACCAAGCCACACCCTATGTGGGTGTTTCCTAAGCTAAACCGAACCAACAACCACCCTTGTGGTATTTGTTGTTAACCGTTAACCCAAAACATAACACCCTCTTGGTACATTTTCTGGGAACCGACGCAATAACGCTCACCCGTTGTAGGTGTTTTTGTTGAGCCAAGACCAAGCAATCACTCGACACCTTTGTCGAGACATACAAACAACGCATAACACAAATACCAACACAATCGAACACCCCTGGAGTCATGGTGTTGAACCGAACAACACACACCCTATATGGGTTTATTACTAACTGGACATAATCACAACTCATCAAGTATTTAAAACTCAACAATTAGACAAATTCAATCCTAGCCGTGACTCAAACTAGCACGATCCAAAAACTGAACCGGGGCAAAACAGATTAAAGACGACATCAATAATAGACAAATAACATAACACGTACGATCCGTGAGTTGACTCACTGAGTCAACTCGGTTTAATATCAAACAAACACCCTCTTAGAGTCTTTTTACCACACGAATAGGATAATCAAAACATGTTTAATTCGGTTTTAATCCAGGTTTTAAATCCACGAAAACTATAACCAAACAATTATATGCCTATATATTCGGTTAATAAATAACTAAAACAAATGAATTGATTTCTTATACCACACGGACGGACGAGAGGGGAGGATGGTGTGGCTGACTGCTACGGTGGTGGTGGCGCTTCTTTAACTCGAGGTGGCCGGAATCTGGTTGGAAATGAGGGGCGGTTGGTTAGAACAGAGAGGAGAAGTGAGGTGATGAAATTTGAGTTGTCCAGTATTAAAAGAAAGAAAAGAGTAATCTTTGACCATGGCTTTCCAGCTGGAATCTCGTAAAGGGACGCGTTTGGCCAAGGTCACTATCAGGTTTCCCCCCTCTAAAGTCCTCTCGTGATCCTGTTTGGGAAGAAGAGACGATAAACAAAAAAAATGAAAAAAGATGATGGTGATGGATCGATGCTGCTGGTGCTATCGAGGGAGTTAAAGAGAAAAACAACAAAAAAAATGGGAAGAAGATAAGAAGGGAGGGTAGGGGCGGCTGAAATTTATTTATTAGGTGGTTAGGTTTTGTTTTATTAGTACCCCGTGTCCCGTTGAGCTAAATTTTAAACGTGATCCCTCGGTTTGGTAAAAATACGAAAAATACATTTTTGGAAACGTTTTTATAAAAGTGGTTTAAACACAAGGTCACTGACTCCGAAAATTTACTATTAAATTTAAGCCATTACTTCTAAGGTGTCGGTACGCGTGTAGTGTCGCGTTTTTCAGAAAAACGAGATGACTTCTCGGTTTTGTAAATAAATTGTCAGTAAGTGTCAGGAAGTGATTACTTCACTTTTCTTGATAAAATTAAGTGGTTTGAAGGGTTACTGTATGCTACAGTGCGCGAGATAACTTTCTGAAATAATCATGTAAGCTCAAAATGCTCAAATAAATTGTCAAATAATAATAAGTGGATTTTTATTATTAAAATAATGTTTGGAAAATTATGGGTGGTTACAGATACGCCCGAAAGAAAACTCACCTCCGGAAAAGCCCGAAAAACCACCAGTATCAAACTTGGTACCACTGGTGGATAGAGAGGCATCTGAAACCGGAGAAGACTCAGAAACCTTCTTTTTCTTCTTTTCCTTTGAAGATGAAGCAAAGGCAATATAAGTAGTAGTGGTGGTGGCTACTGACATCAACGGAACAAGAGGCCTAGAAAAAGAATCAACTTCAGTATCATGAGTACCAGAATGTTGCGAAGAATCTAAAGAAATAACGAACCTTTCGGGAGGGTTAGCGGAGCGGAGCTGGGGCCCAGTGGTAGAATCAAATTGAGGTCCCACTTCACGCTCCGGCGTGGCTGATACGGAGGACGAAACGAAAGGCATAGTGGGCAAAGGGTCAATCACACGTTTCACAATTCAGAATACTACTAGACAACAGACTCTGAATGGCAGCCATAGACTTACCGGCACTGGTAGACCTATTAGAAGCTCCATGATCATCCCATAACCTCTTTACAGGATAAGACGGCTCACCAGCGCTCACGGGCACATTAACTACTTTCCTTTTCCACATAGGCTTCACAACAGTGTTTTCCGACTGAACATTTTCAGTCAACACGGCCACTTGCTCTTCAGCACCATCACCAGTACCAGAATCATCCTGCTTCGTACCGCCCCCATCGGCAGTCGGATTACCTGATCCCATCTCACCACCATCACCAAATAACTCATTAACACCAGCATCCAACTCACTCTCCGTAAGGGCAGGAGCAATAGGGAGAAGCGGAACCACCCGCAGGCGAGTACTATCTAAGAGCCTTGGCTCATTTTCCAACCATTGCCTCTCACCAACTCTTACTTTGGTTGGATCCGGAAGATTAATAAGCGTGTACAAATCCATCGCTGCGCAAACAAATGAAATAGTTAGAAGAGGAAACAAAAAACCACAAATGTACAACATTCATAACAAAGTACTCACCACTTCCATCATGATCTAGAAAAACGGGATAAGCGTCCTCGTCCAAGGGATACTTGCGGCTCAAACCAACCCAACAAAGGAAAGCCTCTGGGTACCTCCGAAATGGAGCAGGATTGTCGATAAGGGTGGCATAATCTTCGGCGTTGAACTCATCGGGATTGGGAACTGGATCCTTACTAACATTCTTGGCGGTATGCCAGGGGTAGATATTAGGGCAAGCAAAGGCATAAACCCAGAAAAAGTGATCATTCCAGTTCTTAACAGAATCTAGAGACTTTGTATAGCAAATACGGGTATTGTCCGTACGCTTGCTGAACGACAACCATCCGTTTTTCTTGGACTTAACATAAAAACGCCGAAACAACCCAACCGTTGGCACAATATTATGCACACGGCACAAAACTTCAAAGTGGGAAACTTTGGACGCTCCTATAACGGACAGCTGAGATATATTGATGCGATAATACTTTATGATATTGACAAAAAAGACAGATAGTGGTAACCGAAAATTGGTATAATCAAAAAACCGAGTATAGACACCAATCTTCCCAGAAGGATACTCATGAATGGTTTGACTGGCATCGAGTAATGTTGCATGAACCTCTCGGGGAATGTGGGACTTACGACAGAAATCGTTAAGTGCCCCTTGAGAAAGACGGGACTTAATATCCGTAATATCGCTCATGATGAAAGAAAAAGTGTAGAAATCTACGCTAAAAACTGAAGCGTCCTTCGGAAAAAAACGCGGCACGTGAAGAAAAATCTAAAAAGTTCGAAGAGCATTCAACAATGGCGGAGAGGGATGAATAGAAATAAAGGGAAATAGTAAAAGCTAAATAGGGTATATATATATACCCACGGTATATTTAATCAAGAATAAATTCAGCAAACGACGCGTGCCAAAAAACGTTTCAGTCAACGGTCAAGATTAAAAGTAAAAGATAAGGATGACAGCAAAGCTAGGAGTCCAAATAGTCAAATCAGTCAGAAGGTGAAAGGCCTAAAAACGGTCCACGTTCCTTGTGACCTCACCTACTAAATGCAAGAAAGCGTCTTGAAGAAACAATCCGCTACGGATCGGAAACACAACGGAACCTTAGTCTAGTAACATTCACCGCACGCTACCAACAAGAACGCACGCAATGAAAGCACTAGACTGGGGGGACTTGATGACGTATAATACAGATAGCAGGCCTATTGGGCTTGGACTATATTATACGCAATTGGGCCCCGGTGCAACAGAACAGAACAAACAAACAAGTACACTGGACGCCATTGAAGCCCAACGACAGGCAAGGTGCGGCCCGAGCTTACAAAGACGTACGCAGATCATCTGAGCAATGCTTCTGTATTACGCTCGCGGACCGGCCCATGGCCACGGAGGATGATATGTGTCCGCAATCAAGATTAAGTTGCGGACCCTTGCCCGACAAGGGTCCCACTCTGGCCACTAACAACAATAAGTGAAATACTAGGAAACCCTAGTATTTAGATCACCTATAAAAGGAAGCCTTTCAACACATTTACGAGGTATGACTTTCTCGCACATCCCTATACACACATATTCTCTGACAAACATGGTTACTTACTCTCACGTCTGAGCTTAATCGTGGGGTCCGTCCCTACGGTAAGGCTAACGGTTTACTTTCACTTGTGCAGGGAATCACTTCATTACTTGAATTAGTGCAGAATTTATTTATCAACAGTCCATCAAGGACAGCCTAATACGCAAAATAAGCCCAATCCATACTCATCACACTTTTTGCACTAACAATACTCTAAGAGCAATCGGTGTGGAGATCGTTGTGGCTCGTCGTACTGAGCTGGACACCTCGCCACAACTCGCCGTGACACCGCCCTGCTTCACTATGGCTCGCCGTGAGGCACCTCCTCGTCTGCACGGCGAGCTTCAAACTTGTCCTTCTTTGTCAGACCATATCAAATTTAAACGTTACTAAACGTTTAGAAACCAAATTCGACCGTTTTTTTTTTTTTTTTTTTTTTTTTTTTGTTTTTATATATATATCTTTAGTTTATACGCATACATACACTATAAATACTACCATATTTTTACACATTCTACACAACATTTCACACTAAACTCTATAAAATAATAACCCAAAAACATGAGTGAATCATCTCATTCCGGCGAAAGTGATCTTGAAGAGATTTCAGAGCTCGAGATGATTCTTCAAGAATATGAGTATGAGCAATTGTTGCATCAACAAGAAGCCGGAAGTTGGAAACGGGCATACATTCCCCGTGAACGTCAAATTGCTGAAGCACGTCTAATGGCTGATTATTTTGGTAACAACCCAAAATATAAAAAAAAAAAATTAGGCGTCGCTATTGTATGAGCCGTAAACTATTTTTAGAAATAGTACAAGGTATTGAAACATATATTGAAACTCATCATCCTCTTCCCAAGCATTTTGATTTCTTTAGAGTCCGACCCGATGCTACGGGTGTAATGAGTTTTAGTGTGATTATAAAATGCACAAGCGCCCTACGCCAATTGGCGTACGGCATAACAGCTGATGCATTTGATGAGTATTTACAAATGGGAGAACATTGTGCACGCGATTATTTAGATCATTTTACTATGTGCATAATCCAGTTGTATATGCGTGAGTTTTTAAGAAAACCAGACGTGAATGACATTCACAAATAATTCGGTTCATAAGTTAACTGGAATGTTGGGAAGCATTGATTGTATGCACTGGGAATGGAAAAATTGTCCGAGAGAATGGCAAGGCCAATTTCACAGAGGTGATAAAAAGTATCCAACTATAATGCTTGAAGCCGTTGCTTCATAAGATTTGTGGATTTGGCATGCATTTTTTGGGGTGGCGGGTGCGAATAATGATCTTACCGTTTTGAATAATTCTCCGTTATTCGACGACCTGCTTGATGACATCGCCCCCGAGGTTCCGTTTGAAGTAAACGGGCGTACATTTAAACAAGGGTATTATCTAGCTGACGGAATTTACCCGGAGTGGTCATCTTTTGTCAAATCATTCACGGTTGCACATACCCAAAAAAATGCCGTATTTAAAGCGAAACAAGAAAGTGCTCGAAAAGATATCAAAAGAGCTTTTGGTGTCCTCCAAGAATGTTGGCATATTATTGCATAACACGTGCAACATATTGCATAACATGATTTTGAAAGATCAACAATTTGCGATATCCGAAATGAGTGAAATGTATATTTGTCCGCGAATAGATTTACAACGGGCATGGATTGAGCGATGTGAAGTGCAACGAAAGAAGGGGAGGGAACTACGCGATAAACGCGTACACGCAGCGCTTCAACGGAATCTCATCGAGCATGTTTGGCAACTACATCAATGGGAACAATTTCAACAACAGCAGCAACAATTACAACAACAGCATAATTAGTTTCTTTAATATTTGATGTATTCCTTAAGTTGCGTTTGTTTTTTTATCGTTTTTTTTTTTCGTATCGTTAGTTTATGTTTCGTATGTGTTTTAATATGTTGTAATGTATTTTTATTTTTAATGAAATGAATTTAGTTTATTTGGATATTTGAATTAAAAAAATAAAAATAGATAGTGGTGGGAACCAAATGAGTAAGTTGTGGTATATATGTTATGGGAAGTGGGGGTTGTAAATGAATGTATGTTATGGTGATGTGGCACACCGTGGGACCCGAATGAGGAGATTTGCTTGCCCATGACACCTATTGCTCTAAGGCCACTCTCAACGGTTAACTTAGCCTTAAAATTTAAGGCATGCCACGTCAGCTTTAACACACCTTAACTTAACTCAGCTTTAACCCTTCCAACAATAACTCAGCTTTAACACACCTTAGCTCACCTTTATATCAAATATTTTTTTACACAAACTACCCTTAAAAATGGGCAAAGTGATTTTATTTTTTTATTTTTTAACCCTTAACGCAGCGTTAAGGGGTTAACGCACCCCCTTAACGCCGCGTTAACTCACACCCTTCCAACGGTTAACTTTGCTTTAACGTGGTACTGTAGCTACTTTTTTTGCTTCTTAACGCAATCTTGCGTTACCGTAAGAAGCGGTCTAAGGAGCTTCTAAACTACAAGCAAGCTAGTAAAGCTACTAGGAAATTAAGAAAAGAGAAACAAGAACAAATGCAAAGTTGACCGAAATAGATCATCTAGAAAGATATTTGTTGCTGAGCTACAAACCATGTCAGCATACCAAATAATTAAAGTTGCATAACAAAAGAGCTAACGCATGGACGACACTTTAACAATAGCAAATGCCTATCATCAAATTTTATTTTGAAACTCAAAACATCACTGAATGGGTCTTCAATAAACTTCATTTGAAAAATTAAGGTATTCGAAGCCATCACTATAACCACTAAAAATTCATGGGTGAGTCTTAGATGTATGCGCCTAACTTAGATATTCACGTGACTGTTTTCGACTAATTCAATGACCACCTCTAAGATGTTTACCTAACGAGGTTAAAATGAAACAAGTTGATTGGGCTAAACGAGAAGCTCACCAAAGCTTATTCAAATTCTTAGAGTAAGTCTTAAAGATTTGATGCATTAAATGCATTTAATGCAAATCCCATTTAATGACCAAGACTTCTATGAAAGACTTGATATTTATCAAGCTTTTGCAAAAAAAATTCAAAAAACTAGTCATGTAATGCAAAGAACTCTATCAAAAAGCTTTTTGTAATAGTAAAAAGTCTTTATTTAGTTTTCTCATTGCATATGCTCTTATAGAGTAAGACACTAAATCTTTTTGTTCCTTAGCTAAGGTCTATGTGGGTCCCTCTTCTCTTTTAGCCGCTGAATGGGGAGAGGCAGTGTTTTCACTCTCTATAGCCTAAGATGATACAAGGGAAATTTAGTGGGCCCAAGTGGGACCAAGTGGGACCAAATAGTGATTCAGATGATACAAGAAAAAAAGAAACACTGCCTCACTTAAATGCTCTTATTCGTATGTTAATATTAGTTTGTTTAATCATATTCTGTATGTTAACTATTTGTAGAGCTTGTTACCCAGAGACCTGTATTCGATAGACAGCGATACATCTGTAATGCTTGTTTAATCATATTCTGTACATGGAAGTCGAGATGCTTGTTACCAGAGACCAATATTTGAGATATTTGATAGACACTAATACATAATTGCTCAAATGTTGTTTAACCTCGTTTCCGCTCGGTCGACTAATTTACGAGACCTAAGTTCACCATCACACATATTCAAACTGGGCAAAGCTCCTCCATTTAGGAGGTTGGCATGACCACTTAAAGGATTTTTTAACCAAATAATTCGAAATTAAGAGTCGACACTTCTCACATTTTAATGATGATAGTTGAAAAGAATTTAACAACTCAATCATCCCGAGTGCTTATGTTAAAATGTAATTACACCAAGAGCTATAATTAATATGGTCACCTAAGGTGAGATGGTCGTAGTGACGGACTCAAGGTTACAACTTTTGAGATGCATTTCATTAAGACTTGAAAGAAGATTTGTAACACAAAAATTTGGAATAAAGTGTCACTTTAAAAAAATCGGTAATTTAAAAATTCTAAATTCATGTGATTTACGAGACCCCTCTGTGTCCACCCCTGGATGGTCGCTTATGGAATCGGGAGTGGTAACACCTTCCAAAGCCATGTTAATCGCACATGTGAAGAAAAATTAATATGCTCAAAGTTTATCAGAGCGGAGTCGTGATCCAGATGAGAAAGCGGGTTGTTGAGGCATGTCACGATGAAGTGGAAAACCACGGGACATGGGATCAGCGCGCGGACGCAGTTTCCCTTGCATGAAAACTCGTCAACCCCTTACGTATCATTTGTTCAGCCACTTTTTTCTAAATTTTATAAAATCACTTAAACTTTAAAACGAAATTAAATTACATAGCATCCATTTATACATATCTTGATTTTGTGTATAGCATGTGTGTTAGAAATAAATCTATTTCTTAACGGGATTCAGTATAAATAAATAAAACCATATGCTGATATGCATGTTTATATGGCGTATGAACATGACATCAATGAGAAAAGGTAAATAACGTGACAACATACATATGCATTGGCCTTTAATTAAAAGATTTGTATATATGATTCTATATCATAAGTCAACGGAGGATTAACATGTCATTACCACGATACAAGTCCAATTAAACGCGGGATTGTTATTTTATTAAATTATTATCAGAATAATTATTCACTCTTAAGTACTAAGACCAAGTCATATTCTTATTTTTATATCAATTACTTAAACATCTTCTGAATTATTATATATAATTTTAAGATCTTTTTTAACCACTTTATGATATTCTCAAGTGCATGTCCCATTTTTCACTTTGACTCTACTTTTATTTAACCTTTCTCAACTTGCAAAGAGAGTTATTCACTTTGACTGTGACGTAGAAAATAAGTCCGAACGAACCACAGGCTGGAAAATTTATACTGCAAGAGTATGTACATTCATATGAAGTTTCGATTTTATAGCTTATAATACCGGCTTGGCAGGAAGCGATATCTAGAACGAAGAACCGAACTGAATGTAAGCTAGAATTCAACCAAAGGAAGACCATAGCATTTTAACAAAAACAAGATGTAAAGCACAAAAATTGGTCCCAACGAACAAGACCAAAAGTAGCTAATGTTTGGAAGAAGCCTATGTTTTCCAAGGTTTGAAAAGTTAATCTTATCTATATATAGTGGCATGAGCATTTTTATAAAGCAAGCAAATCAAGTTTTTCATAATTTTAGTACATCCAACTTTATAAACTTAATAGGGCTTTTTAAACTCATACAAAATTATCAAACACCATTCAACACCTTCTTATTATCTATATTCTATACTATTATATAAATCATTTAAGTTGTGGCCTCTACCAAAAATTAAGATAAGAAGCTATAATTATTGAGTGACATGTATCACTTTTTAATTAAAAAATCTTTTTCCTTTTTTTTAAATTAAAATACCTTTTTATCTATTTGTTTTTTTATGATCTATTTTCATCATATTTTCTAAAATTTTATGCTCTTTAATTCAACATTCATTTTGATATATTTTTATAAGTTTTTTGTTTTTACATTTTTAGTGGTTTATTTTATTTTGATTCAAACTTTTACAACTTTAATCTTTATTTCAATCAATACAATCTTGATTCGTCAAAATCATGTACTTTTGGAGGAGTGTTTGACGGGTAAGAAATTGTGAGTGTCTTTCTATATACGGGACTAATGATGTCACGGGAAACCCAAACAAGCACATACAACTAACACATATACATTTGGAGTGTTGTGAAACGAATTCACAAAGCGGGTAGAAAATTGCGGGAAGAGTTGGGCTAGCAATTCATTTACTATATTTATCGTCGCCGCTGTGCGCGGGTATCCAACTAGTCTATTTAAACTTTAAACAAAACCTAAAAGAAAGTCATAGTGATACAAGACCTAAATATTGGAATATTGTTGAAAGCATAGTTGTTCCTGATCCTGATATTATGATCTTACGATTCTACGATACTACAAACCAAAAAAAATCCGGATCCTACGTAGGATCATAACAAGCTTAGGATCTTATAAGATCCCGATTTGGACCATATGATCTTACGATCTTATCCGATCCGGTCTTACTTTTTCTCGAACCGTAAACTAAAAAACCACAAAGTTATGGATTAAGTTTCTTAGAATTTAAAGAACAACATGTTAATCTTCTTTAACATTTCATATTCATAATTTAGGATAATAGTTCCGTGAAACATTCATATAATTTTGTGTTTATGATATATAATAATTTGGAAATTTAAATAATATTACAAAGACTATTAAGAAAATGGCATTATAGTAGGATCTTAGGATCCCGATCCGATCTTACGATTTCAATCTTGCAAAAACGAAAACGATCTTGAGTAAGATCCCGATGTTGAAAACCTTGGTTGAAAAGCATAAAAACAGAACATTGATTGAAATAATAATATAGTCTAACCTCTCAACTAGAGCTTCAAACTATTTTTAATTTGATTCTTTTATGGTTTTATTCATGTACCACGTGTATATCTGTGTGTGTATTTGAGTGTGTGTAGGATAGTTGAAATGGTCAGCACCAAAAATGTTTTGTAATGAAGAAAAAAAGTGGGGCAATCTTTTGTGTGGGGGAACTTTGAACTGGTCAGCTATCATATCTTGCATTATTACTCGATTTTAGTTGCTCAAGTTTTAAATTCTATAACTTCAGGGGTCCAAACTGAAGCTTCTTCAGATAGTGCTAAGGATTGGAAAATATAGTACCTTAATACTTTGCTTTCAAAAAGTTTAGCTGCTTTGCTTAGTTTTTAGCAAACCATATTAGCAGTTTAAGGGGGTGTTTGTTTCGGCTTATATAGCCGGGTTATCACTTATTTGGTTTTAGGCTTATGTTTCATAAGCTCATTGTGGCTATTTTGAAATTCTTCGGCTTATATAAGTTAATTACTGTATGTCATAATAAGCTTATATAGGCCGAAGAGTTTCAAAATAAGCCACAAAAAGTGAGCTTATAAAACATAAGCCAAAAATCAAATAAGTCATAAGCCGGCTATATAAGCCGAAACAAACACCCCTAAATCCAAACAATCAAAACCATAAATTAGTGTAACATGTTTTTCAAATACGCCGTAACATATATAACAAAACAATCTTTAGGTAAGATTCATGACATCAGTGATCAAGAAGTCGTGTGACAAAAGCTCGTCAGCCAACTTGTCAATGAGCTTAATTGAGCCATGGATAGCTCTTTATCATAATACGCACCCACGTAACAATTTTTTTCTAAGTAGATGCTAATATGAAATTATCATGATTTACTTTTTACACCACAAAATGCCAAGAGAATGCTTTCATGAACCAAATACTCACCCTCCACAAGTAATCTAACCGAGAAAAACCTCATTCGTTTTTTACATCAAGTAATCATAATGAGATATTCAACTACAATAATATAACAATACTGCAAAAGATGAAAAAGAAAATTTGTATTTCTTTTTGCAGCTTCAAATTGTGATAACCACTTCTGACAGGATCGATGTTACGAAAATTCTGACCATTTCAAAAGAGGTAAAAATAACAATATTGTAAGTAAATAATTTTACGTTACCCTTTTATTACCAATTTTGTTGCCCTTTGATTACCAATTTTGTTGCGACTAATATAATGAGTTACCAACAAACTTGCTATAGGCCAAGTAAGCTATGAGTGCGGATTGCACTACAGTACTACATCTATGAGCCATTGGATATTTGGACCCCATAATAGAGACTAGATGTAAAAACAAAAAGACATGGGAGGGTGTTTAGTATAAAGTTCCTAATAGTTGAAGGGGTTCATAAGTAAAATAAACTACATTTGAATTGGTCAGCAGCAAAAAGCAGCAATGACCAGTCCATTTTTGGAAGAATATACTGTAACACTTAACACGGTTTCTTCAGTCAACCTTCAACATCATCTCTACTTAAATAACCTTAAAATCACCTCATTCCCTCAGCTTCACAACACCACATCATCACATTTCTCATTTATGAGCAACAAGCATTGACTTTTTAAACTTAAACCCATTGTACACTTTGTATCTTAACTCTTTAACTTTTACCTATGGACACTAGTGCTCGTATCATCAATGAGTTAACACAAGGAATGGAACTAGCTAAGCAGCTGAAGTCCATTTTAAATTCAGATGCTTCACCTGAAGAGAAGTATTTTTTAATTCAGGCGATCATAGCGTCATATGACAGAGCCTTGGTGATGGTCAAATGGGGTGACTCGGGTGGTCAAACACCACCATTAGCACCACTAATGCTTAGCCAGCCTGAGTCATCGGTTTCTATTGATGAAAGCCCAGGAAGTGGGGAGTATGATCAACCGTTTGATAATCAGGATCAGAAAGTTGTATCTAAGAAGAGGTATCTATCTTTTTTGGATCAGTACGTATACACTGTGCATTCTGTTTGGTGCAAAGGTCTAATATATTTTCATTCGTGTAACAGGAAGGCAATGCCGACATGGAAAAACCAAATAAGAATCTCGACTGACACGGGGTTGGAGGGAAACACTGACGATGGTTATAGTTGGAGGAAGTATGGGCAGAAAGACATTTTGGGCGCCAAATTTCCAAGGTAATAACAATACATAGATTCTTTTTTCGTTTTGTTATCGTTTGGTTTTTCAAATATTTGAATCAAAATAAATGGAAAGAGTGGGACCCACTTCACGTTTCTTTGATCATCCAGTTGCTCTATGCCGATATATCTAATTTAAGAGCACGAGTGTGGGACCCATATCTGCATGAACCGTACACTCCTACTATATGCTATGTTAAAATATCGGTTGTCAAGGATTTCTTTCTAATATTAGAAACAGTCAGACATAGGGATTGTGTCGGGTCCACTTATGTTCAATATACTAGGTTAGTAGGTTGGAATACTTGTTTGTATTTCAAGAAAATTGTAGTACGCAACCATGACGCCATTACTTGTTTGTATTTGTAACAATGAAAAAATCAGTCACAGAATTCAAGTATCAATATACTGATTACTTTTTTTGCTAAATCTTGCAGAAGCTATTACAGATGCACGTACCGTTATGTCCATAACTGCATGGCAAGAAAACAAGTGCAGAGAACAGATGAGGACCCCACCGTGTTTGAGATCACATACAGAGGGCAGCACACCTGCAACCCCGCCACTGCAGCCGTTGCACCACCGAAGTCACCTGAAAACCATGAAATCAAACAAAACAATCACCATCACATCCTCCAACAACCTCCACCACCTAAATCCGCAGACATGCTCACAAACCTAAGAGAAAATCTTAGAGTCAGTACCTCGGATTTAGATACTACGGTCCCATGTTCCTTTTCCTTCCCATCGGCATCCTTCGGATGTGTAGATAACTACCAACAATTTCATTTCACAAATGAAACAGATAACAATTTTTTGCAAGGGTATTCGCCTTCTGGATCAAACTACTTCACAGAATGGGGTAATGATTTCCAATATCACGATGACTCAAATCTCTCAGGAATGATATCGACCACTGCCTCGGCAACAAATTCACCATTGGCGTTTCCCACTGATCCGCAAGATCTTAGAACAAATTTCCCATTTAACTCATTTAACTCTGGATTCTTTATCTGAAAGATACAAATATTAGTCATAGATAACATCCAAGATAAGTGAACATGAAAAAATACCAATAAATTTTGCAGTAGTAAAGTAACTAGTTGCAGATAGGGATGCTTACTAGCATCAATAAGCTATGTTTTTTGTACAAATAGAAGCATATGAAACCATGCTTGTACGATTAGTAGTGTAAGATCAAGGGCTAAGAAAATCTAGAAATTATATATGACATCATTTTTTTTCAAGTTGAGAGGCTACTTTAATTGTTCTATAACTTTGAAAATGAACTTGAAGAAACCGAGCAAACTTAACATATAAAACTAAACATGTTACTTATGCATAAATCCGTGGAGGCACACATAAATATATGGTATCTAAGCTAGTAAGCTATGCATAATAAATAATGTCTACAAAAGTTTAACCCAACCCCAATTTAAGACAGATTTCTACTACGCATTACAGCAACGGAAATACCAAAGACTTACATTGTTTGGGTGACAACTGGCAAGAGAACCTCCACTTTGCAGCTAAATTCACACACACTGAGATAGCTGATTCACGTTTCTTTGCATTGGTACCATAGAACATGAAGGTTAAGGATGAAACAATATTACAAATATATTGAGCACTGGATAAATCGCTGAATAAATGCCAAAAAAAATGCCCATGACATAACACCATCTATTAAGCTGCAAAAACTTTCTATCAACATAGCAAAATAAAAAATGTTGCGTCAAACTTGAGTACATGAGCAATACTAATGACAGAAGACTTGCATTACTTTCAGAAAAATGGAACACAAAAAGTGCTATCAACACTACTTGCAAGATCCTTTAAGAATACTAATGATGAATACATATGTTTGCATCTGGTACAATAATATTAGAGGAAACATGAAGCACGCTTATGTGGTGGGTTCGACGACTGCTTGTTCATGCCAAACTCCATTAAGGTTGGATTGCCACAATCTCACCATCCCGTCGGTCCCAGTGGTTGCTAAAGTCATTCCACTCATATCCCACTCCATCTGCCACACCTACTCAACACAGCAAAGCAAGTTGATCAATGAACTGCCAAAAAACATCAATCTCGCCAAATTTCTAACTAACATATTTCAAGAATTATTACCCCTTTCATCCATTCACCCAGAAAGGATAAGGGGTACGAAAATTGTAGCAAGCTAAAAGTTAGAACTGAATACAACTACCATTAATTATCATGCATGAAGAGTGAAGATATTGCCTTTCAACTCAAATTCTGTGTCATTATTATTTTGAAGGCTATCTTGTTAAAACATTTTACATTGTTGCAGATTTACTCAAAAAATATCCCATCTTGCTTGACAAACAAACAGCAAGATCCATTTAACAACCGTCATATCTTCTGTGAAGAAAACAAAATATCAAGTAACAAAAGAGCACATACCTCGTTGTTAATACAAGGAAACGTCACAGCTTTCTCAACTGAAAGCCGTCCATTAGGGTCAGGGTTTGACGCCATTTGCCATATTGAAATTCCCTTGGAGGTTGAGACAGCTATCAGTTCATACGGCCTGAGGTTGTTACATAATTAGAATCTGAGTTTAGTAAGCAGCCTTAGAGAGGATTTTTCGTTCTTAACATATATTTTTGTGTACATACACATGTATCTACACTCGATAAAGTCCTATAAATTACCAAAAGGTTTCTGCGCTTTTACCTTCCAATGTTTGGAGCCCATGCCACAGCATACACCTGGTCACCCTTATCACCAGGATCTGCTAGTTCTGCCACTGGAAGCCATCTTTGATGATCTTGATCAAATTCCCATACCTAAGAATACAGCCAATTACGGACCAGTTAGAATTGAAATATATTTCCAAATGTTTAACCAACACCAAGATAAGCAAAAATAAGAATATGGTCTTAGCAGCTATAATAAACATATAGCTCGTCATTCCAATTGCATAAAAAATGAAGAAAGGCGTAAATCAAAAAGTAGCATACCTTGGGCGAATTTAGTTGTGGAGTATCTGAGTTAAAGCCTAGCACAAAGCTTGCAGGACGGATTTCACTTATTTGTGGGCTCCAGGAAATAGATGCAGATGAGCACGAACCCTTTCCAAATTTAGTTACTGAATCTGTAATATTCTGAAATTCTGCCTAGACACAAAATAGGAAGAAAGGTAACATTTATTTGGGATCACGAAGCAAGAGAGAAGTCTAAAAAACAAAGCAGAACATATTACAAGGTGCACAAGATTAGCCATTTAATCATTGTGCATCAAACATTTCCTTGGATATGAAAACTACAGACCTATACTCTATTCAAGTTGAAGCATCAAAAATTAATTTTAACAGCTGGTTATCTAGTTTATCTACAAGAAGGTCCGGTAAAGGAGAAACACACTCATCATTTGATTGTTGTTTGAGACAGTGCGTATGTTGGATAACATAAGACAATAGATAAGTTCCTCCCTAGTCAATACGTGCATGCAGATGCCACGCCCAAAATGAATAAAAGGAAACTAAATAACTAGTTGTATTTTAATGTTCAAGGCAACGATTGCAAACTTGCGAACTATTTAGATTGGAAAACAGGAAGGTTGAGAACGAAGGACATTGTAGATACTAAAAGCTTAAGCAAGATAATTGACTAATTGACTAATGAATGCTGCTATGGCATATATAACTTAATCCTAGATGTTCCACAGATGGTCTCACGGTTCCCGCCATTTAGTTTGCAGTGCAAGAGCAATTAATAAAGATATCAATGTATTATTTACAAAATTATGCTCACCTGAAGTTGCCAGTTCTTCAGATTCATTGAATCTAAGATCTCGTAAACTTTTACAAGGCCATTTGAATAAGCAACTGTCTGCAAATAAAAAGTAAATTTTAACAGGGTTAGAGATGTAAGGGATAAATCAACTTCAAATGAAATCGAGTAAAAGAAACACAATGATTACTTGGTAACCTGATGCAAAAATTAACCGTAACAGAAGATAGTGGAAATTTGTATTGTTTACAACTTTATAGAATAAAAAAGAACCAAGAAGCGTTGATACTAACATAATTCAAGCTTTAAGACCTTATGATGAACCCTAATCATAATATGTGTATGCCAAACTGTATTACATTGCATATAGTTTAAATATGAAAGTGCAGGAGAAACAGAACTTCGAACACACCCCTATAGAAGCATATCATGCATCCGATCTATGACTTGCGACATCTCAGCTGCTGACTTATTCATTGTGTGACAACATTTAATGTGAATAGAAGATAGTACAAACCACACAGCTTTCAGTAGACTTGAAGCTTTTAGTTAATTCTACTAATTCTATCTATAAATAACCAAACACAATTAGTGCGTTGAAAATTTCAAAGTGTGCTAAACTTTAAGGAACAACTGTCAAATCTTACACCTAACACGATTGAGATGTATAAACAATCAGGCACTCAGCCAACAGAATACTCACCAGTTTCAAACTTGACTGGGGGTTCCCAAATTGACTATCTAGAACTTGATCCAAAGGTCCTCCAAAGCTTTTGCATAGCTTCCACTGAACAGGCTCACTGTCTGATAACATATAAGGTAGAGAAAAACATTGGGTCAGTAGCACATACTGCTTAGGTAACAACTGAAAAACATACTAGTAAAACGAGTATATCTGATTGCAACTGGTTTCAACTAAAAGTTCTTACAACGATGATCTTAAAAGCTTAACCATGCATACATTCAAACCCAAAGAGTTGAAAAATACGCTGGATATAACAGTAAAAATGCATAACGAATCGTTACAAGCATATTATTTTCTATGTATATACTTAAACTACGTTCAAAATCTAAACAGGAACACATTACATACCTTCTGCAACCTCTTCCCAAATAGACAAACTTCCATCAGAACAAATGCACGCAATCGCATCACCATACTCTGGGGGAACCCAAACAACCTTTGCAACACTTCCATCATTAACCTAAAAATCGATTACCAATAATCATCTCAATCAGCAATCAAAACACTTGCCAACAAATATTCTCCTAATATTACCAAACCAAAAAAATTACAGAAATATAGCATTATACGCCATAAGCATCAATCCAATCATCAATCATCAAACAAATATATCCATTTCACTGATCAAATACATTTAATCGAAATCAATCCAAGCTCAACTAAAAAGTAGGGCGGTAAATGAACCAAACATTCAACCACCCGTTTGGCCAGAAGTTCATTTATTCATTAAATGAACAAACACGAACAGCATTTATGTTCACTCATTTATATGAACAAGCACGAAGAAAAGCCTCGTTAGTCAATCAATGTCCGGTATCCATTCGTTTATGTTCATTTCATTTAATTGTTTGTTTAGATTCAAATATTACATCTGCATTATACGGAGTATATCTCAAGTAAAATACCTATACTTATGTGTACTTTAATTTTCGTTTTGTCTTAATGAATTAAATCAAACAACCACAAACAACGTCATTTTCTTAACAAATGAACACGAACAATAACATCCGTTCGTCTCACGTTCATATTTGTTCATTCAGATAAACCTAAATGAACTAATCTAAATAATATATATCTTTGTTCGCTCTAATCAAATATATATAAACCGAATCGGAACAAACTAAGCTCAAAACGTAACATAAAAATCTAAACTAAAACCTGTTCGTTTACGCGTTTATGTTCGTTCATTTGTTCGGCTAAACTTAAACAAACTAATATATAAATAATAAACAGATTTGGTTACTATGAATAAATATATAAATTGATTCATAACAAATTTAGCTCAAAATGTAAGCTAGAGCAGGTTCGTTTAAGCGTCCGTGTTCGTTCATTCGTTTAAGTGTTAGTGTTAGTTCATTGTTCGGCTAAACCTAAACAAACTAATATAAACAAATGTGAAGTAAAATCGGTACGATCAAGCGTCCGTGTTAGTTCATTTGTTCGGCTAAACTTATACACACTAATTCGCACAATAAATAGCTTTGTTCACTGTAACTAATTATATCAAATCCTAATCATAACAAATTAGGTCAAAATGTAACATACAACTGTAATTACAACTTATATAACCGTGATTATTTAAAAAAAAAAAAAAAAAAAAAAAAAAAAAAAAAAAAAAAAAAAAAAAAGATATAAACCTTGAATTTAAAAGTCTGCTTAAACAGCGAAGAAGCAGGATCAGTGGTATCGAAGATGGTGATAGTACCGTTGACCAAACCAGTAGCTAATCGTTGACCAGAGTAGTTCCATGATGAACAAATTGTGCCTTTGTCTAGTGTTGCTATTGATTTCTCCATATTTTTTGCCCAATTTCTTTTTTTAGGGTTTTGGTTTTGTTTATTTTTTTGGTTTTAAATTTACGGAAATGGCCTTAAAGAGTGGTGGGATTCCCGCGCGATATAAAATGGTGAAATTCATGTCCAGGTGTGCCGGATGGGTCGTGGCCAGGTCTGCGCACGGGCCACGACAAAAAACATGAAGAAGGCTCTGACGCTCAGGTTCGGTTGTTACGGCCCTACATCAGTACTAATATAGGTTCTTAACCGATTGAAAGTTTGTGCAAAGGTTAAGCCGGTTAAGGTTCTGGTCATGAAAATCGCTTGGAAAGTTGACACGTGATCTTGGGACATTGGAAGGTCTTACGGCGGTTCTAACCTTAGTCTACAACCGGTTAAAAGGTCGAGGTTGCTCAATGCAATTATGAGATTGGTCATGGTTCAAAAAACCGATCTTGAATGTCTAGTGCAAAGTTTGAAACTTATGTAATTTATATTTCAACAAAAGTATCACCAATGAAGATATGAGGCTACCTATAATGGTGATCATAACAGAACTGAGGACATCAACGTCACATCAGCTTTTTTTCTGTATAACAACTTCATGATCAACTTAGGGGGTGTTTCTTTTCAACTTAATGAATGAGCACAAACACTTATTTCCTCTTATTTGGGGAGGTCCCCAAAACTACTTTCTCTCAGGCTAAACTAGACATCACTCTAAACCACTTCATTTAATAAACACCCCCTAATAGTAATGGGTACCCTGGAGCCATAGCTCAAAATTCCCTTCCACGTCAGCAAAAATCTCTACGGCACCAGAAATCCCACGGCACCACATTCTGGGCGGTACCCACGGCACCAGAAAATGTGGTGCCATCGTAATTTTTTTTTTTTTTTTTTTTTTTTTTTTTACATAAAATAAAACATACGCAATATAACTAAAATAAACTTCATTACATTAAAAAAAAACACACATTACATTAAAAAAACACACATTACATTGAGTAGAATATTGACTGTTTCGTTATCACGCTAATTTTAACATCCAGCAACTCACAGATTTACAAATAAACATAATAATATATATAGTTGAATTCATTCAATGAAGATAATATAAAGTAGTCAAGTAAAGGTCAACAAGTAACACTCTACCACACATTTACTTTTTGTCTTTCCTCTCTCTATCTTTTCATTTATATCATCTTCTTCTTCATAAAATGAACCAGGCAACAAGCAACTTATCCCTAAACCTGCCAATTCTAACAAAAAAGATAAACAAAAATTGGCTCAATCAAGATACAAGCTGGGCTACTTGAGGCACTTAGGCAACAAGCAACTTATCCCTAAACCTGCCAATTCTTTTTTTTTTTTTTTGAATTAATGCCAAACGGTTATATAACCGTTCTTCCTTCCCAAAATATACTCCCAACGTTCGAATTATAAAGCAGAAAAAAAAATCATCTATGGCGTGGGCTGGTGGCTACGGCGCCAGCCACCATGGCGCGACTGGCGGTACCGTGCGCCGTCGGCCATGGTTGGCTGGTGGCCATGGCTTGAACCATCAGCCATGGGTACCGAGCACTCTAATAGTGTAATGAAGACAAGAACACACCGCTAAAAACACACCTTACAAAAACAATTAAATAGAAAACTCAAACACACAAACATCCTCCAACGCGTCGCTAGAAAAGGCCCGTAATGGGGTGGGACGTGTCTTCGATGGGGTCAACCGAATGGACGACCGATGCATTATGAAGAGTCTGATTTTAATACAGTAGCATTTGAGTGAATAATGATTTAAGGTGGTATTTGAATTCAACTTAATTGATGAAAAAACTTAATTTATTAAGTCATGTGAAAAAATATTTGTTTTTCACTTAATCAAAAGAAATGACTTAAAATAAAAAGTGATAAAAGTGAGGCTAGTCATATGATAATTAACACGACTTAATGAAAAAATTAAACACTCGATCTCTCACACAATGTTTATCTTGAACATTAAATACATATTTTTTTCCTTGGCAATGATAAGTTTTATTGAAGGGATTAAAAGATCCATCCGGTTACACTTAAAGCACTTGGTGTCATGAGTAGCAAAAACTACTTATTAAGGTCTCATGGTATGTCACGTCACAATGACAAACCCCCTTATCATAACTAGCAACAACTTAGTAATTTGAGTCCCACCACTTCTTATTTTATTTTATTTTTATTCAATTTTTCAAATAAACCAAATTCATTTCATTAAAATAATACAAATAACATTTTTTTTTAAAGTTACAAAATAAATATTAAAAAAAAAAAAAAAAAAAAAAAAAAAAAAAAAAAAAAAAAAAAGCTTCTAAACTGTTTCTCGTATAAAAGAAGATAAAGAAACAAAACCATGATAGCGCACTTTTAGTAATCTATAACTCAGTCCACTAATGTTCCAGCCCCCCCCCCCCCCCCCCCCCCCCCCCCCCCCCCCCCTCATCAATCTTCTTCTTCTTATTATTGCCTGTACACACACTTCCATTCATAACACAAAAACACACCAATCTTCTTCTTCTTCATATCAACACACAAAAACACATTTAAGAATTAAAAGGGAAAAAAAAATTTCAGAGTTTTACCTTCGCCGTGCAGACGAGGAGGGCACGTGTGACGAGGGATGGCGAGGTGGGGTGGGGGGTGTCATGGCGAGCCACGGCGAGGCTGCTATGTCACCACGGCGAGGCACGAAGAAGACCACCAGGTGCTCAGGGCCGGTCCTGAGTTATTTGATGCCCTAGCAAAAAACAAAAAAAATGCCCTTACTAAACAAAGTAGGCCTTTGGTCATCCAAAATTATAACTATTCATATTAATGGCTGACTTTAATTTGATCTTACGTTGAATTTTAGATATGTTACAGTAACAAAGACTGCGTGTGCATTTCGTTTTCAATGTCTTATTTTTCGTTGTACTTTTATAGAGTATAATGTTCAGTTTAGGACTTATTTAGAGTAATCTCTGAAGTTCAATTTATTAAAAAGGTTTATAAGCAAGGCGGACCTTTGGGGTTTACGAGAACCCAATTGATGTTTGTCGCCTAAATTTTCGCTAAAATCACGATTTTTTAAAAACGAGTCTGGTCCAAAAGATTGTGTCACATAAATACGTATCTTATTTAATTAGTTTTCTATCAAAAAGAAAATACGTGTCTTATTAATTTGTGTACTAGATTTAATGAAATAGTACCTTTTACTCGTATTTCTTTTATACTTGTAAAAGAATTTGTGCATCTGATGACTTAAAATCTTGAGTTTGTCCCTTTTTATAAGGTCATGTAGTAAAAAAATAGAAGTGTCAATATAACACACATGCGTTTTTCTATTTAAGGTATAGGTGTTGTTTTGTTTATAAGCAAACATCTTTTAACATCAAATTTAAGATTGGGTTTGATTTGTCCAATATTAGAGGTTAAAGGGGCAAAAACAAACATGTGTATATAAGTTGGGTTACAAACGAAACTTTTTTTGTTGGTCCCACGCTGCCACAAATAAACACCACACGATTTTGCCTTTTAGTCATCTTCCATGTCATTTTTCTTACTCCATTGAAGACCAACTGTTGGGAATTAAATGTTCTGAAGATTAAGTTTCAAGAACTACAAGTATTAACAGTTCCAACTGCTGAGAAGAATTCTCTAACAGTTCCAACTGCTGATGTAAATCTTAGAACTGCTCAAGTTATAACTAATCGTTCTAACTGGTAGTACAAAGAAGGGACTGCTAGTTGATACTGTTGAGTTGAGACTGCTAGATGGATAAGTATTGAAAATATATTTGTGTACTAAAGTCAAGAATATACGGTAGATAATATCTTACCCCATGTGCTTAGTTAACAAGTTGTGTACACAGATACATGTTGTATCTTATGTACTGACACTTTCAAGATAAGTTAACAAGTAGGTCGGCTAGACTTTAAGCAATATTGTAAAGATCTTCTTGGATTATAAAAGAAGATCTTAGTCTCGATATTATGTGCGAATAAGTTGATGTGCATAAGTCGAATAGTGTGTTATTTTTATTAGAACTCTCATAACTGTTAAGACATAGAACAAACACAAGAATATCACAAGTTGTAAAAACTTAAGATTCAAGGTTGTAACCCTAGTGATATTTCAAGATCACTCGTATTATTATCATTAATAATATTGAATCGTTTGGTGTTAATCTTTCATTGTTCCTTGTTCATATAACAAACACAACCTTTCCATTTCCATAACACAAATAACCTTCTAAGTGTGGTTAAGTAAATTCCGCATACTTAATCATATTCACTCAATATATCATACACACAAAGAACAAAAGGTTTAACCACCTTAACCGTGTGTCGAATCCTAACAAGTGGTATCAGAGTGTCAGGCTGATATTATTGATTTAGAAGAAGAAGCTTAAGAAATGGACGTTGAATCTATTCAGAGAAATGTTGCTGCAAAGATTCCCATGCTCAAATAGAATGAGTTTGAGATGTGGAGGCTGAGGATAGAGCAATATTTCCAAGTACAAGACTATGCACTTTGGGAAATCATTGAAGATGGAAACTCTTACCAGCCTACCACCACTACATCAACAGTGGATGGCAAAGTTGTGTCAACTCTGCAGACAAAGCCATCATCTACAGAAGATAAAATAAAGAAGAAAAATGACTTGAAGGCAAGAAGCATGCTGATGATGACCATTCCAAATGATCAACTTCTAAACTTCAGCAAGTTCAAGGATGCCAAGTCATTGTTTGAAGCTATTATTTCCAGGTATGGTGGAAATGAAGCCACCAAGAAAACCCACAAGACACTACTCAAGCAGCAGTTTGAAAACTTCTCCTCTATATACAATGAATCTCTTGACCACATGTTTAATAGGCTTCAGAATATTGTGAGCCAACTTGCTATTCTTGGGATTGAAATGCCTCAAGAAGATCTGAACTCAAAATTTCTGAGAAGCTTACCAGAAGAGTGGGCTATGCATGTTGTTGTCTGGAAGAACAAGCCAGACTTAGACACCATGGAACTGACGGACTTGTATAGCAACTTCAAGATTGTGGAGCAAGATTTGAAGAAGAATGGAGGTACTAGTTCTAATACTGGGAACAAGGCATTTATGTCAACTCCTAGTACCTCAAAATCAAGTGAAGAGGTGAAAGGTGTTGATGATGTTGGTGCTGCTAGTTCATCAAGTAGTACCATAAGTATTTTAGATGAAAAGACTTGTTGTGCCTTTCTTACAAGTCAGAATAATGGGTCCATGCTCTCCTATGAAGACCTCCAAGAGATCCATGAAGATGATCTGGAGGAAATGGATCTAAAATGGAAAATTTCTCTTCTTAGCATGAGAGCCAAGAAGTTCTATCACAAGACGGGAAAGAAGCTCATAATCAGCAACACTGATGCTGTTGGTTTTGATAAGTCAAAGATAGAGTGCTATAACTGCCACATGATGGGTCATTTCTCAAGAGAGTGCAGAAGACCAAGGCAGCAAGATAGCAAGAATAGAGGTTTTGGAAGCAAATCCAAAACAGAGGAGGTTATTGAGCTAAAAGCTATGGTAGCTATTGATGGCTTAGGTTTTGATTGGAGCTTCATGGCAGATGAAGAAGAAACTCCTGCTCAAATGGCACTTATGGCTTTTTCTGCTACTGAGGTACAAAATCATAAAGCTTGTTCAAATACTTGCACTGCTCTTAATGCTCTACAGGTTTTAATGAAACAATATGATGATCAAAAGAAAGAGCTAAGCAACACTTTTCAAAACTTTATAAACTATAAGTGTGGATTAGAAAAGGTAGAGAAACAAATCACACACTATAAGGAAAATGAATTAGCTTTTTCTGATGACAAAGCTCTCCTAAGACAGGACATATTCTTTAGATATGCTGAAATTAATCTTTTGAGAGAAGCTTATGATAGGGTCAAAAAGGAAAATAAAATATTCACTTGACTACTGAGGCACTAGAACATGCTTCTAGAAGTGTGCACAACATAGTAGAATGTCAGGTGATTAATAGAGCTAAGTCAGGAGTAGGATATAAGAGTGTCCCACCTCCTTATAGAGGCATCCCAAAACCCCCAGGGATTGACCTAGTAAATTCAGGTTTACCTGAGTTTCAAGAACCAATCATGGAATATGGTTCTAAGGCTAGCAAGAGCCTTAAGGTAGAAAAGATAAGTAAAAGTTTAGATAAAACTTTACTTTATCAGGACAAGGTGTCCTTTGTTAAGAAATTAGATGCTATAGTTGTTGAAGATTGCACAACTGATAGTGATGATGAAGAAGAACAGGTTATGTCTAAACCTGAAGTGGTTAAGAAAGTAGGAACAAGTGTTCCTAAGATAGTCAAACACAATACTGATAAGCCTAAATCAAACATTAAGCATGTTAGGCATCCAGTTAGATATTGTGAGCAATATAGAACCACTAACAAGCCCAGAGGTAACCAAAGGAATTGGAACAACCTCAAGTCTAACCAATTAGGTGATGACTTTGCTTTTTATAACAAAGCTTGTTACACATGTGGTAGTTTTGACCATCTTGCAGCTTTCTGCAACCATTGGGTAACTGGGTATGAAAACAATAGAGTGAACCACAAAAGGCAAACACCTAAAACTCACCTTCACTCTAAGTCCAAGAGTATAAAACCCAGAGCAGTTTCGATAGCAGTCTCTACTGCTAGGCAAGCAGTTTCAACTTTCAACTGCTAGACCATTTAAGACTGTTAACCCAAAACCAACAGTTAAAAGTGCAAAAATAACTTCAAAACATGCACCAAAAACTGTTACAAGGCCCATTCAATTAAAAGCAGTGGTCCAAAAACAAGTTTGGAAACCAAAGAGTAAAACTGCAAAGCCAGCAGTTAAAACTGCTAGGAAAGCAGTTAGTACTGCTGCTTGGAAAAACAGGGCAAATGCTGTTAAGGCCTCAGCATGTTGGATTCTAAAATCCAATGTTGCATCAACTATCCTTAAAAGATTAAATTACATTGATGCAAGAGGCAGATCCAAGTCAGTAATGGCTTGGGTCCCCAAAAGAAACTAACACTCTTATTTATGTGCAGGAACATTCAAATGATCAGGAAGAGGATCAAGGATACTCAGATAGTGGATGTTCAAGGCACATGACAGGCAACAAGTCTTATCTCTCAGATTTTCAATCAATAGATGGAGGCTATGTTACCTTTGGAGGAGGTGTTGGTGGCAAAATTTCGGGTAAAGGTACCATTAAAATTGAAAATTTAGATTTTGAAGATGTGTTCTATGTAAAAGAGCTAAATTATAATCTTTTTAGTATCTCACAAATGTGTGACAAAAAGAACAATGTTCTTTTCTGTGAGACTGAATGTCTTGTACTTTCTCCTGATTTTAAGATGCCTGATGAAAGTCAAGTACTTCTTAGAATTCCTAGAAAAGGCAATATGTACAGTGTAGACATGAAGAACATTGTTCCTAAAAAGAACTTAACTTGTCTTGTTGCAAAGGCCACATTGGATGAATCAATGAAATGGCATAGAAGGCTTGGTCATATTAACTTCAAAACCATAAATAAAATTGTTAAGAATGGTTTGGTAAGAGGTTTACCTCACAAAAGATTTGAAAATGATCAAACATGCATTGCTTGTCTTAAAGGCAAACAACACAAAGCCACTTGTAAGCCCAAGATTTTTAACTCTATCAATCAATCATTGTTTATGCTGCATATGGACTTATTTGGATCTGTTTCAGTAAGTAGTATAATGCATAAGAGATATTGTCTTGTTATAATTGATGACTATACTAGATTTACATGGGTTTTCTTTCTATCTACTAAGGATGAGACTACAAGCATCCTTAAGACATTCATTACACAGATAGAAAACCAAGTAGACAAGAAAGTGAAAGTCATTAGATGTGATAATGGGACAGAGTTTAAGAATAGAGTTATGGATGATTTATGCAAACAAAAAGGTATTAAGAGAGAATTTAGTGTTGCCAGAACTCCACAACAGAATGGAGTAGTTGAAAGAAAGAATAGAACACTAATTGAAGCTGCTAGAACAATGTTAGCTGATTCTAAGCTACCTATAACTTTTTGGGCTGAAGCAGTTAGCACTGCTTGCTATGTTCAAAATAGATTTTTAGTTATACAGCCTCACAATAAGACATCATATGAACTTTTTAGAGGTAGAACTCCTGCAATAGGATTTCTTAGACCTTTTGGATGTCATGTGACAATTCTCAATACCTTAGACCATTTAGGAAAATTCGATGGTAAAGAAGATGAAGGATTCTTTGTTGGATATTCTCTCAATAGCAAAGCATTTAGAGTATACAACACAAGAACTATGATTGTAGAAGAAAACCTACATGTCGAGTTTTTAGAGGACAAATCCAATGTAGAAGGTCAAGGACCAAAATGGCTATTTGATCTTGAAATACTAACCAAATCAATGAATTATGTGCCTGTTGTTGTTGAAACTAATGAATTTTCAGGTTCACAAGCAACAGATGAGGCAAGGTTAGAAAAGGAGACAAACCAAGATCATATTTGGATGCCAATATGGTCAAGTACAATTATGGAATCAACTTCAACAACTGATGAATCTTCTTCTGGCAAAGCTAAAGAAGGTGTTGAAGATGAAAGCAAGAAAGATGGAACTGAGAATCAAGACAGTCAAGTTAGCAGTTCAAAAGCAGTTTGTACGGCTGAGACCGAGCATTCAACTGCTGGCTCTTCAGACTCATCTAAAGCAGATTTCTCAGATAATGAGGTGGATTTCAACAATCTTCCATCAAATTATCAAGTTCCTTCTACTCCACAAACAAGAATTCACAAAGTCCACTCCCTAGATAATGTGATTGGAGATGTGCAGTCAGGTGTGAAGACAAGACAACAACTGATGTCTTCAGACCAACAAGGGCTTCTTGATGCCCTTTATGCTTCAAAGCAGCATGAGTTTTCAAACTCTTGCTTGTTTGTATGTTTTCTCTCACAAGCTGAACCAAAGAACATTCTGAAAGCCTTAGATGATTCAAGCTGGGTAGAAGCTATGCAAGAAGAGCTTCTTCAGTTCAAGATTCAGAAGGTATGGGTGCTAGTTGATTTACCTAGGAATGCAAAGGTAATTGGCACTAGATGGGTTTTCAAGAATAAAAGGGATGAAAGGGGAATAGTGATTCGAAATAAGGCTAGATTAGTAGCCCAAGGGTACACACAAGAAGAAGGGATAGACTATGATGAGGTTTATGCTCCAGTAGTAAGGATTGAGGCAATTAGGCTTTTCTTAGCTTATGCTTCATTTTTAGGCTTCACAGTCTACCAAATGGATGTCAAGAGTGCATTTTTATATGGAACAATTGAAGAAGAGGTGTATGTTACACAACCTCCAGGCTTCATTGACCCATTACATCCAGACAAAGTATACAGAGTAGTTAAAGCTCTCTATGGCCTTCATCAGGCACCAAGAGCTTGGTATGCAACACTAGCTTCCTACTTATTAGAAAATGGATTTCAAAGAGGAAAGATTGATCAGACACTTTTCATCAAACAGCACAAGAAGGATCTTCTGTTAGTGCAGGTGTATGTGGATGACATATCTTTGGATCTACTAGGAAGGAGATGTGTTTAGAGTTTGAGAAGCTTATGCATGATAAGTTTCAGATGAGTTCTATGGGAGAACTTACATTCTTTTTGGGTCTGCAAGTTAAGCAATCAAATGAAGGAATCTTTATCTCTCAGGACAAATATGTTGCAGAGATACTTAGAAAAATTCAATTTACTGATTCAAAAGTGGCAAGCACACCAATGGACTCTGAGAAGCACCTTCTGAAAGATGAAGATGGAGAAAATGTGGATGTACACACTTACAGATCTATGATAGGCTCTTTGATGTATCTTACATCATCTAGACCTGATATCATGTTCCCTGTTTGTGTTTGTGCAAGATTTCAAGTTACTCCAAAGGTTTCTCATTTAACTGCAGTCAAGAGAATTTTTAGATATCTCAAAGGTCAACCAAGGTTGGGTATATGGTATTCTAGGGAATCTCTTTTGACTTGGTAACATTTTCGGATAGTGATTATGCTGGTGCTAGCTTAGACAGAAAGTCAACAACTGGAGGATGTCAATTCCTTGGGTGTAGACTTGTCTCATGGCAGTGTAAGAAGCAAACAAGTGTGGCAAATTCAACAACTGAAGCTGAATATATAGCTGCTGCAAGTTGCTGTGGTCAGGTTCTATGGCTTCAAAACCAACTCCTTGACTATGGGTACAATTTCTTAAACACTGTTATTCATATTGATAATAGTAGTACAATTTGTATTATTAAAAATCCAGTGCAACATTCTAAAACAAAACACATTGAAATTAGACATCACTTTATAAGAGACTGCAATGAGAAAAGATTAATTCAAGTACTTAAAATTGCTTCAGAATTCAATTTTGCAGATCTGCTAACCAAAGCTTTTGATGTTGGAAGGTTTCAGTACTTGGTAGCAAGTATTGGAATGCTTAATCCTCAATGATTTTAAACTTTGTGTTTTTGTAAATAAATCTTTTTGTTTGTGCTGCTAGCTTTAAAAGTTACTACTGCTATTACAAAAGTTTGTGCTGCTAGTACAAATTTTAATTTGTGTTATTCATACAGTTAGTCCTATGATTATTCTAATACAAGACAAGTACTTTGTACATTGTTCTTTTGGTTTTAGACTAACAATTTCAGGTATGAACATGTGAACACAAAAGATGTTTCAAGTGAAATGGAAGCAACAAAATTGAAATATTAGTTGCTACATAATAGGTTTATGATGGACTGAGTTTGGGAATTTAAAACTCCTTAAAACTTCTTTCTTGAAACCTAAGTATGAAATTTCACTTTGAATTGATGACTTAGTTGATCAGATAGTAACTGATGCAACTCACTTTCTATCATTTTATACTTTCAAGTATAATGAGCAAGTCTAAGGACATATGATAGAAAGAACAACTAGTGAAAGTGAATCTAACACTTGTGTTAGAGGCAACAATTACTATGAGCTGGAAACCCTGTCAAGAAAGCCTTTTGAATAGGTTTATCTTTACACAGGCAGTTATTCATAACTGAAAACATTGGTTCTCACACAACCAGAGGTTACTTTAAACCGAAATTTTGATGAAGTGTCTGTTATACACTTAATCCCTTCAAAATGGTTGAAAGCAGTATGGTTTTTCATAATAAAATCATATACATACTGCTAAGGCAAAAGTTTCTTAAAAGGATTTTCAAAGGATTCAGAAAAACCATCCATTGATGGATCATGAGTCAAATGTCCACTGATTCACCTCTCATAGGAGTTAACACACCTAGAAGTGATGAGGGCAGCAACTTAAACTCTTAAGGAATTGATGGCTTCATGTACAACATTGTCTGAAAACAAGTTCACATTGGTAGATCAGATAATAATGGGATGATGGTGAGAGATCTTCCAAACAGGGGAGGATAAAATTTTATTTGCTTCAGGGGAGGAAATAAAAGCCCAAGAAAGGAAGAAAAACCCAATGTAAGGGAGGAAAAGACAAGAGCATACAAGATGATGACATGGAGGTTGAAAATGACAAGAACATTCCAAAGGAGAAAGTTCTATCTAGGTCAAACGAAGAAAAGTTTCAATTTCAGTTTACCACGTTTGTTCATCACTTGCAAAGGCATGCTGATAGATGATTTCACTTGTTGAAACAAGCATCCAAGATACACAGCATCATTGCCTCTTATAATCCCTCCATCCAAGGAAATTACACCATCTTTTAGTCCAAGATTGGAGCAATGTGTTGATATTGTTAAAGTCAAAGATCAGAAAGCAGATGAGCTTCTAAGAAAGATATTCAATCTCTCAGAACAGAAGAAAGTTCAGATCAAGGGTCTGACTATGAAGTGTTTGAAAGATCTTCACAATCCATAAATTTAATTCAGAAACATGTTGGAATGAATTCACATGTTTAGGGGAGGATTGTTGGGAATTAAATGTTCTGAAGATTAAGTTTCAAGAACTACAAGTATTAACAGTTCCAACTGCTGAGAAGAATTCTCTAACAGTTCCAACTGCTGATGTATATCTTAGGACTGCTCAAGTTATAACTAACCGTTCTAACTGGTAGTACAAAGAAGGGACTGCTAGTTGATACTGTTGAGTTGAGACTGCTAGATGGATAAGTATTGAAAAGATATTTGTGTACTAAAGTCAAGAATATACGGTAGATAATATCTTACCCCATGTGCTTAGTTAACAAGTTGTGTACACAGATACATGTTGTATCTTATGTACTGACACTTTCAAGATAAGTTAACAAGTAGGTCGGCTAGACTTTAAGCAATATTGTAAAGATCTTTTTGGACTATAAAAGAATATCTTAGTCTCGATATTATGTGCGAATAAGTTGATGTGCATAAGTCGAATAGTGTGTTAATTTTATTAGAACTCTCATAACTGTTAAGACATAGAACAAACACAAGAATATCACAAGTTGTAAAAACTTAAGATTCAAGGTTGTAACCCTAGTGATATTTCAAGATCACTCGTATTATTATCATTAATAATATTGAATCGTTTGGTGTTAATCTTTCATTGTTCCTTGTTCATATAACAAACACAACCATTCCATTTCCATAACACAAATAACCTTCTAAGTGTGGTTAAGTAAATTCCGCATACTTAATCATATTCACTCAATATATCATACACACAAAGAACAAAAGGTTTAACCACCTTAACCGTGTGTCGAATTCTAACACCAACCAAAGCTCTGTCTTATTAACCTCTAATAAATTACTCGTTTAGACCATAAAATGTATTTTCTACATCACAAACGCTACCTAACATAATGCCCCCATCTGTTTGATGCCCTGGGCCGTCGCCCGGACTGCCCATAGCCAGGGCCGGGCCTGCAGGTGCTCTTACAGTCTTACACGTAATGGCTGCAAGATGACAAACTAATTGCAACATAAAATGGAAGCAATAAAATAGGCTAGCGGCACAGCTTGTTGCTCGTTTGCCTTCAACCACTATGTAAATTTTATTTTGATGAAATATAAAATGGAAGCTTCCATTTTATATATATATATATATATATATATATATATATATATATGCAACATTAAAAGTGAAACTACCAACCCAAGCACATTCAAATAAAACTAAAACCAATAAGCGACATAAAAACTTATCTTCAGTCAAACCAGCCACTACACTTAACCCTTTAGTGATATATTTGGCAAGGTTTTCAAGATCGGGATCCTACCTAGGATCGTTTTCGTCTTTGCAAGATCGTGATCGTAAGATCGGATCGGGATCCTAAGATCCTACTATAATGCTATTTTTTAATGATCTTTGTAATATTATTCAAATCTACAAATTATTATATAGTATAAACATAAAATTATATGAATATTTCATGAAAATGTTGTCATAAATTATGAATATGGAATATTTAATAAGAATCACCTATTGTTTTTTAAATTATATAAAACCATAAACCATAAATTTGTAGTTTTTTAGTTTACGGTTTGAGAAAAGTAAGTTCCTATGATCGGATCGAAGTAGATCTTAAGATCCTATGGTCAAGATCGGGATCCTATAAGATCTTTAGCTTGTTAAGATCCTACGTAGGATCCGGATCATTTTTGCTTCGTAGAATTGTAAAATACAATTCAGTATCTTTCTAAGTAGTATTGTTATTGTGTTTAACTTTTTTATATTGTGTTTCGATTTCATATTTATAGTTTATCCCCTTCAACTTGTACAATGCTTAAAGCTCTCGACTGGGTAGCAGGAGCAACTTTGAATTGATTATGAGCCCAAACGATGGATTCAATAAGTTCTTGCTGATCCATCTTGATGACGAATTTCACGATAACAAGAAATAGAAATTAATCGTTCGATGTCCGCTCGTTCTTCCCTCTTCAATTCCCAATGAACAACATGACCTTGACCTAGCATTTGTTCAGTTTGGTCGATCTGATACTTAGTTAATTCTTTTATTTTTAATATTGTGTTTCGATTTCTAATAATTATATTTTTGCACATGATATATTGATTTAGTCCTTCCGTAACGCGAGGGTGATAAATACTTGTTATCATCAATTCTCCGCAATGCATCATTCTAATAAACAGTATCTAAGGTTAGTTTTCATCTAAAAATTACCATATTGATATTAGAGCACGTGCAATCGTAACTCAGGGTTAAAGTTTAACACACTGCCACGTCAGCTTTAACCTTTTTACCTTTAACTTAAAAAAAACACCCGCTATCATAACTCACCTTTAACTCAACTATTTTCAAAATCAACCCTTAAACTATAATTAATACTTCATTTAACAACTAACATAAAATTTTAAACACGGATTACATTAATCATTAAAGTCAAAACACAAATTACATTAAACATTAAAGTTAAAACACAATACATAGTACGATTAATAGAAACTAAAACTATAAATTAAGAAAATGAATTATCTGAAACCCAACCGTCCTCACTCGAATAGGACCTAAACTCCCCATCATAATACTTTCCTTCCATAATATCAAACTAGTTTCTCTCCCGCTCCATACGAGCAGCTTCCTCTTCTAGTTTGCGTTTGTAGCAAACTATAAATTTCCCCTGTAATTTGTAATGATTAATCAAATATTAATTATCATCACTGTTCAGTTAACCAATTTTATGGGGAAAATTTGAACTTTCATTTATTATATTATAATAACACAAACACGTTAATACGCGATTTACCAAATATCGGAACGAGCTCACATAGACCACGACGAAATAAACTCACTCAATTTTTAACTAAACGGATCCTTATTAAAAATCATAGCCTAATTTATTTCCTAATCTGTTACTATTCATTCGGCCCAACACATATATAACTTTTATTAAAACACTTATACCACTCGACCAACTCACTCTAACTTGACCTTGTTTTATCTCGAATTCGAAACACACGATATGCAATATTTTGCACCACTCGAATCTCCTCCCACCAAAGAATCAAGGTGTCGAATTTCATCTTTTAGTTCCAACATTTGATACGTGAACAATGACCAAAGTAAATCACCCTTTACACACCCATTCGAGTTCACTATATTTTCACAAAAGTGTCCAATTCGAACTAAACCCAATTTTGCCTAGCATAATTGTTTTCTTGGATCATTTATATGTTCTCAAATGTGTTTCTCACATTCTAAGCCAATATCACACGTTACTATAATTTTTGGATCTTTACATGTATGTCGACATACATATTTCTGTACCAAATCGAACCAAATCCAAGTCCTACACTCACAACACCTTTATACTCATTACAAAATCCTTCTTAAAGTCCAAATCTCTTACACATTCCTGACATTCTACTGTTGGAACCAAGTGGTACTTCAAAAGTCTTATATATACATTGTACGTAATACAAACATGCACAAAATTCACTTCCCATAACTCCTTTTCACACTATAGCTTTTGCATGCATATTTCTTAATATTTCACTCCCTATTTGATCACCAAAGAAGACCAGGAGCTGTGTTCCTTTTTCATTCAAACAAATTCCAAGTCGAAGGTTTCTTTTTTCGAAGCATTGGGTTATAAGTTATATCGGGTTATTGATTTCTAGTTCGTTACACGTTTAACTCTCACCATCCTTGAGTTGTAAGTCTTTACAAACTCATTTCAATACTTTCATATGATTTAAAAATGTTCCATGCATCGTACTTATTTGTTTCGAACGTATACATAATTCTTTTGCATTTTACGTATTCGTATATTCATTTTTAGCATAAACTTGGTTGCCTCCTATGATGGAAGGCTAGGAACCAAGTTTACATCATCACACAACTCTTACATATTCGTTTTTATGCTTAACGATCACCATATTTAATATATGTTCAAACGTATAAAATTATAACTCTTATATACAAGTCATTTTTCTTTTTGTACAACACGCCTCAGTCGACTAGAAAAGGCTCACTAAAATTCGAAACCTACACACAACACATGAATTTTATTACTTTTCTTGATTCTTTATAAGTTCACCTAGTAAGTTCACGTTATGAGTTTCCTAATATAAGCTCTTAAAAGCTCTCTAAAAATGCCCAAGCTTAGGCTACTCGAAAAACTGTTTTTTTGAAACTTATATTATTCGATGGGCTTATTAGCCCAATAAGTCATTTTTAAGCAAACCGTATAAGTTACTAGAATAAGCTCAACTTTTATGTTTTTGTAACTTTAAAACAAGCCCAAAGATAAGCCCAACTTCCCTTAAAAACCCCCGGCTCTAAAAACGTTAATGGGCCTTTAATTTTGCTCGTTAAGCCCACTTAGCTTAAAAATAAGCACTTCACATAATAAGCAGTTGAAACTCACTTAAATAAGCTTCATTAAATTACTAAAAGTCTCGGATTACTTTTCCCACTTTTTTTGTGATTTTGGACTAACTTTGCAAACTGTTTCAACTAGAGGGACTAAAACTGTCAACTATGCAAAACTGTGATTAAAACTGCCAAATCGGTAACTTTAGGGTGTAAAATGTTGAAGAATCTTTAACCCCATCTAGGATGTGTTTTACCAACATTATTGATAACAGCAGCGGAATCAAACACGAACAATAATGTTAAACAAGGTTGTGATTTATTTTAACCAAGGCGTCTCTTTATTGAATAATAATGAAACTAACTGCTACAAACAAACGTGTACAATCACACGTTTGCTATTCGACTCTCATAGGAGAGATCTACATTTTTCTATGATATGACTGCCGCCCTAACACCCTTTATAAATAGGGTTTACAAGAAAAACCTAGCTTACAAAAAAAGCTAACTAATTTAACATTTAGTCCCTATAGTTTTGTAATCATCAAATTATATTTCCCAACAATCTTCCCCTATTTGATATTACAAAACTATCTCTTCAAAGCTTCCTTGAGGTCTTCTTGAACATGTCACCACACGATAATAAGCTGCAAACCAATCTATCAGTAATAAGATAATCGAATCAGTTGCCTCCGGTTCACCACATGCAAATCTCATGCACAAGTGAATAACGACAAATAACCACATGAACAAATCTCATGCACAAGTGATTAACGACAAATCAATCAATCATCTTCCCCTTTTTGTAATCATCGAATAGGGGTCTTCTATGCAACTTGAATCAAAATACTTCCCCTTAAGTGGTGCATGTAGATGGTTAAACAAGCTTCCCCTGAAACCAATAACCATCTCTTGAATCACGAACTCTGTAGGCTTTATGAAATAATCACTGATGAAGAAAACCGAGTATAACGAACTTGATGAAGAAGTTGAATTTCCCAAACTTGCGTCTTATATCTTGCACTATCCATGTGACTCCACACTGGTACAGATTCTGCCTATCGTCACACTGGAAATGCGTGACTATATGCATATAGTCACACACGTTTTTTTGGGTGTGTGTGACAAAAAGTCGCGCCACCGTAGGTATCATATGGTCACATTGTTTATTTTGTGGCCGTTTTCATCGAAAAAGAGTGACCATAACCCGAATATGTGTGACTAATTAGGCACAAGTTTTGTTGGATTCATCAGTATGTGTGACTATTTCCCATCCTATGGCCACACGAAAATATAATAAATGTGACGTTTGTGATGATTTAGTCACACATCGTGTGTTGTTTTTTTCGAGTTAGTCACATACAATTTAAAAAACAGTGGCCAAAAGTGTTAATAAGTGTGACCATATGCTGTTTAAAGTGAAGAAATGTGTACTATTGATCATCCAATGGTCACATGAATTCTTAGTTTGTGTGGCCTTTTGTAATATTTAGTCACACAAAGCATGTTTGCTTTGGGTATTTAGTCACATACAATTAAGCATAAAGTGGCCAAAAGTGTTAATAAGTGTGACCATATGCTGTTTTAAGTGAAGAAATGTGTATTTTGTGTGACTATTGATCATCCAATGGTCACATGAATTCTTAGTTTGTGTGGCCTTTTGTAATATTTAGTCACACAAAGCATGTTTGTTTTGGGTATTTAGTCACATACAATTAAGCATAAAGTGGCCAAAAGTGTTAATAAGTGTGACCATATGCTGTTTTAAGTGAAGAAATGTGTATTTTGTGTGACTATTGATCATCCAATGGTCACATGAATTCTTAGTTTGTGTGGCCTTTTGTAATATTTAGTCACACAAAGCATGTTTGTTTTGGGTATTTAGTCACATACAATTAAGCATAAAGTGGCCAAAAGTGTTAATAAGTGTGACCATATGCTGTTTTAAGTGAAGAAATGTGTATTTTGTGTGACTATTGATCATCCAATGGTCACATGAATTCTTAGTTTGTGTGGCCTTTTGTAATATTTAGTCACACAAAGCATGTTTGTTTTGGGTATTTAGTCACATACAATTAAGCATAAAGTGGCCAAAAGTGTTAATAAGTGTGACCATATGCTGTTTTAAGTGAAGAAATGTGTATTTTGTGTGACTATTGATCATCCAATGGTCACATGAATTCTTAGTTTGTGTGGCCTTTTGTAATATTTAGTCACACAAAGCATGTTTGTTTTGGGTATTTAGTCACATACAATTAAGCATAAAGTGGCCAAAAGTGTTAATAAGTGTGACCATATGTTGTTTTAAGTGAAGAAATGTGTATTTTGTGTGACTATTGATCATCCAATGGTCACATGAATTCTTAGTTTGTGTGGCCTTTTGTAATATTTAGTCACACAAAGCATGTTTGTTTTGGGTATTTAGTCACATACAATTAAGCATAAAGTGGCCAAAGTTGTTAATAAGTGTGACCATATGCTGTTTAAAGTGAAGAAATGTGTATTTTGCGTGACCATTGTTCTTCCAATGGTCACATGAATTTTTATTTTGTGTGGCCTTTGGTACTATTTAGTCACACATCGAATTAAACAAAGAGTGACCAATAATGTTGGAGCAGAGTTGCTACTGCTAGCAGTACTAAGGTAGTCCAAGGTAGTCCTGCTGAAGCAGAGTTACTGCTGCTAGTACTATGCTAGTGCTGCTGGAATGTGTATATATATTATATATAAAACAATATTAAAAAACACAAGAAATTTCAAATTGAATTAAACTCTAATGTATATAACTGGACAAAATATACAATTGTAATGTCGTACTTAATTAATCAAATATCTAAAGACTTTTGAACCTTCACCCCCTTAGCAGTTTGCCTTAAGTCGTTAGCAGATATATATTGTTTCTTCGTTGGTGCCTGTGGTACACATTTAGTCACATGGTTTGTTGGTGTAACCTGTAGTAAACAAAAGACGCTTCTATCAAACATTGAATTACATATGAATAATTATATATGTAGGTTGAAAAAACACATGTACGTACCACCTCTTCAAAAATAACTTGATCCTTTGGCCATGCAACGAAACTACCTTCGACTTCCTTAACTGTTTTGAACCCATTATTTGCTACGTCCGGTATGCATGCTGCATCAACTAACGATGAATCAATTGACACTCTGTAGCAATCATTTGGGAGTGGTAGGTTATGCAGCATTTGCTTTCCATGAGACTGGTATACGGTACCAAAAGCAACGATATTTGATTTCTTTGTGTGCCAGAATTTGCACTTAAGTGTCTACAAAAAAAAAAAAAAATTGCATGTATATATCAGAAATTATTTAAACAAAAGAATAACAAGAAACATGTTGAAATACATACTGTTGGCAGTGCTTGTGTTAGAGACACATCTTGTTGCGATTGGGAATCTGGAGACCCGTTTCGTCGCTTCTTTTGCTTTGGCTTATTGGGTCCGACAGTTTTAGCAAGTTCCTATATGTATATATAAAACACGTTACATTATTTAAACAAAAGAGTAACAAGAAACATGTTGAAATACATACTGTTGGCAGTGGTTGTGTTGGAGACGACACATTTTGTAGCGATTGGGAATCTGGAGACCCGTTTCGTCGTGACTTAAGGTTATGCTTAGGCCTGACAGTTTTAGCAGCAGGTTCCTATACGTATATATAAAACACGGTACATTAGTCGATCATGTATGTAAAATTCAAAAATCAAAGGGCGATCTTTTATTACTATACTTACCATTGTTTCCGTTACCTTTTTAGAAGTTTCAAGGCCATTGGATTTCTCCTCAATTCCCGCATCTTTAGGACTTACAACACCACTTGTCTGAGTGCCATTGGAGTCACCTGCAATATTGTCAATGGCCATTGGAGTCACCTGCAATATAAATTAAGAAATACAGTCACTCATCAGTTTATGTTCAATGCCTAGTATCATTAGCATCAGTGGTGTTAGCATTAGAAAATGAAATTGTTAACAACATAAAAAATGGCTTACAACTGAGGCTATTGGCGATGGTTGAGTTGGCAGAGTTATATTCATCCCTTTATCATTCAACTGTTGCAGAATTTGAGAAAGCATTACATTTGTGTTTTCCACCTCACCGGATAATTTATTGACCTGCACATCTTTTTCGGTCATCTCGGCGGACAATTTTTTGATCAATTTATCTTTTTCTTCACGCTCGCGTCTCTCATTATCCAGTTGAGTTTGAAGTAAGGCAATTTTTTCATTGGCTTCTTGTTTTCTTCGAGGAAGGCCAAAATACTCTTTGTATGTTACTGCACCTCCCACTCCCCTGGCATAACCGCCCTTTTCCTTACCAAATACAAATGTCATGGCATCAGTGCCATCATCAAAACCCGATGTTCCTTCCTTGATCTTGTCATCAGCTTCTTTCTGCACAAAAAATATAGGAAATGTTGGGATTAAAAGTCTTCTTGATGCTGTTACTACTGCTAGTACACAAGCTACTACTGCTAGTACACAGTTAAATGTTGCTGCTATATAAGCATAATAATAGAATTAGCAGTCAAACTTACAAGTTCATCTCCCTTTGATTTAATATCATCATTTGGGTATTCGCCGTCTTTGTTTACCCTTCCTTTCACCCACATTACATCACGGGGGGGTTCTTCATCCGCTTCAATCTCTTTATTTTCGATCTAATAAACATCAAATGCATACCCATGTAAAGTTAAACCAAGATAAACGAAAATATGTGGATGCTTACACATGTACAGTTAAACCAAGATAATCGAAAATATGAGGGTATTAATGCAAATGTGCAAATTGGGCAATGTAAACGGATTCATTTCTCATACTGATCGTCTCTTAATTGGTAAAACAAACATTGTGTAATCTTACCATTTTCTCTTTGACATAAGCATATCCACCTCGTCCCATTTTATGCTGATAAATATTTTGGGAACGCGCCATTTTACCTTTCTCAGATTTCTCCTAAAAACACAAAATCATAAGGCGTTTAGATGCGGTAATGCTGCAAACTGAAAATAACAAAATGACATATACACTTAATTAAAGATGACTAATTAAAACCTTGTATGCTTCGGTGGTCGTGTATTTAACATACTCGACCCAGTCTTCTGATTTCATTATTGTATTATACAAGTCCGGGACTTCATTCAGTTTGGAAGGTGTATTTAGGTTGGGCAAAATGTAGTTGACTTTGAGCTTCCTTCTGTAATTCCTTAGCATTTTACCAAGACTAATCATTATCAATTTTCTGTATTGGACGTCAACAACAAAAAATTTCTGAAAAGATTAACACAATGTTGTTAATTAGTTGCACATAATGTAACTGCATACATAAACTTATGTAGTATTGGGTTACAAAATAGTATATATGTACCAAGATTTCATCCCATAGTTTATCTCTTGCTTCTTTATTCACCTTCTTCCAGTGTAGAATCTTCACACCTATCTGCTCACGAGCCACATCTCCTAAAAAACTCACAAACACTGCTCTGTTTTCCCCTGTTACCCTACCGAGTGCATCGAAGGTTACCTTGAGCTTTGTTGCACCAGGTTTGTCATGCTTCGCGCGAAACTTTACTAGCCTGGTTGAGCCCCTCTTAGCTACTATCTCAGGTGTTTGGTTGGTTAAAGGCTCATCTATATCTTCTTCATCAGAAGACTTTTCGGATTCATATTCTAAGGCGTTATCATCATGTACAATATGATCAAGAGGAAGCAAAGTATGGTTATCAACAATGGGTTCAGTTTCCATGACTCTTGAGCAACAAAGGGTAAAAGAAAATGATTATGGCTTAGCTTGGAGAGTAATGGTGAGAGAAGATTTGATTTTTGTTTTTTATTTGCAGTCTTTTTTTTAGGAGAGAAAAGAGGCTATACACCAAGAATATGAATCGTTTGTGATTCAAAAAATTTCGATCCAAAAATTTGCCTCCAAGTTGTAATTTGAAATTAACAATTGAATTATTTGAAAATTTTCCCTTTGAACCTGTTAATTAAAGCATAAACTTGATTTTTGTTTTTTATTTACTATCTTAATAATCGCAAATAATGTATCATACTGTGCAACCATCACATCAACAGTACAAACGTAATTACTACATATTGTACCCTTACCAATTACATTTACAAAACACAAATTACTAATTACCTTTTTGTTATTTGGTTTCATTGTTTGCGTGCTTGTGTTTGCCATAAGAATGTGTGTGTTGATTAGGGTTTATTGATTTTTGTGTGTGTTTACAAATGACCGGGTAAAGGGATTAATTGCTGGTTGAATATTGAATTTGTGGTTTGGTTTAACTATAGCTGACGTGGCAAGATTTGTTTAAAAAAAAAAAAAACTAATGGTGATGAGGTGGCGGTGAAATCCGGCTATAGCCGGTAAATAGGGATGGCAACGGTTCGGGTTCGGGGCGGGTTTTAGTATACCCATAACCGAACCCGTTTATAATATACCCGTACCCGCCCCATATCCCACCGGACACCCGATTAATATTATCCATCGGTTTTTCGGGTTTCCCCGCGGGTATTAGTTATCCGTACGTAGTTGAATATTATATGGACAAAATTGGCGGTATTAAGATTAAGTCACGCTAAAATCCACCGAAAAAACAAAAGAAAATACTCTAACCACTCCCAACAATAACTCAGCTTTAAACTTTAACACAATGCCACGTCAGCTTTAACACACTCACCCTTAATTAACTGAGCTTTAGTTATACACAAGATGTTTAACGAATGAGCCGAGATGATATGGTTGTATACGAGATGTTTAACGAATGAGCCGAGATGATATGGTTGTATATATACGAGATGTTTAACGAATGAGCCGAGATAATATGGTTGTATACGAGATGTTTAACGAATGAGCCGAGATGATATGATTATACACGAGATGTTTAACGAATGAGCCGAGATGATATATATGGTTGTACACGAGATGTTTAACGAATGAGCCGAGATGATATGGTTGTATACGAGATGTTTAACGAATGAGCCGAGATGATATGGTTATACACGAGATGTTTAACGAATTGAATGAGCCGAGATGATATGGTTGTATACGAGATGTTTAACGAATGAGCCGAGATTATATGTTTGTACATGAACAACACACCCAACAATAACTCACGCAACCTTTCGACCCTGTTTCATCATTTCTTAAAAGAGTTTAATTTCTAGACCAACCCTGATAGCTGGATGGTCTTGAGGCAACTCACGCAACCTTTCGACCTCTGGATCAGCACGATTATGCATCTGTAGCATAATACGAGTTATCTCACCTAGCAAATTGTTAATCAATTTGAGTTCTTTTTCTTGTTCATTGTGTAATCGGGTGAGGATAGCCTTTTGCACCTCTGCTAGTTAATTTGTTAGCCACAGTAGTGTTTGTGTTAAAATTAGTGATACTTGCGAGAGAGTTTTATAAGAAGTTGTGTGAGAAAACGAAGTGTTGTGAAAGTGGCTTTGATAGTGGAAAGCCGTTAAACTAGCCGTTGGAGGCTATTTTAAAAATCAGATTGAAAGTAAAAGTAACCGTACGAGTATTATTCAAATTCAAACGTAAAGTAACAGTACAACATATTAATAACGAGCGGGATATTTAAATTTTAAAATTTCAAATTCAAATTAAACAAAAAGGCGGGATATATTTAAAATTTATCAATTCAATTCAAATTCAATTCAATTTATAAATTGAAAATAAAGTATCAAATACAAATACATTAAACATGAAATAGAAATACATTAAACATGAAATAGAAATACATTAAATGTCAAATAAAAACTACGTTAACATAAACAATGATTGATTAACATAAACAACATACGATTAACATAAACAACGGACGATTAATAAAAACTATCATCTGAATCTGGGTAACCATCTTCAGAGGATTCGGAAGGTGTGAAAAAACCAGACTCCCACCTTTGCCTACGTTCTTCATCCTCCCTGGCTTGCCGCTCCAAACGATCAGCTTCCTCTTCTCTTTCAAGTGCTTCCATTTCCAGGAGGACTTGCATATCTGCTTCCTCTTGCCTAAGTTGTTCCTCAGTTAACCCAAACGGATTTGGGTCTTGGTTATGAACTGGTTCATTTTCAGGTTGATTATTCACCGGAAAATTTTCCGGTTGGAAAACCGGAAAGATATGCTCGGGTGGAGTATGGAATTTTTCATTTTCGCTAGGTGGGCTTGGAAACTGTTGGCCAAAATCCTTTTGGCGAGGTGGGCTTGGAAATTGTTGGCCAAAATCCTTTTGGCGAGGTGGGCTTGGAAATTGTTGCCCGAAATCTTTTCTGGAAGACATCTTGAATTTGAGATGCTTGGATCTTGAGTATTTGAGAAGTTTGGAATGTGTTTCTGTGTGACTTGTGCTTCAGAAGCATTGGTATTTATAGGGTACAAATGCACACGTTTTATTAACGTGACTTTGAATTTTAATTGTTGGGGCTAACCTGCGTTAACGCAGCGTTAATATGTTGTACTTTATCTTACGTTTGAATTTGAATTTTAATTTTAATTTGTTAAGGCTGAGTTATTGTTGGAAGTGGCCTAAATATACCCATACTTCTCAAACACATTCAGACTGCGATAGATATTAAAGCATATATTTACATTAAACATGTACTAGAAAATATCAATTACCCTAATGAAAAAGTCAATTAGTCATTAAAGTTAGCACACAAATTACATTAAACATCATTAATATAATATAGAAAATATCAATTACCCTAATGAAAAAGTCAATTAGTCAATCCAACACCAAACACACTTCTAGATCAACTACACTAGTCAAATCCAAACCAAACACAAACCAAATCCGATCAATATTATCCATCTGTTTACTTTTGGCGCCTCTCGATGGTCCCTCTTCCCGCCTAAAGTATTGGGAACCGTTCGTATACCTCTCTAGCCTATTTGTACAACTCGACATGGAAAACCGTTCATAATTAATCAACCGTACCATATACAACTCCTTTGATATTTTCATTAGAAAATAAATTTCAAATTTCAATGGCCGACTCCTCTTCAACTCCTTCTTCCAACAAAAACAAACGCCCAAGGGATGATTCTCCTCCACCAATGCCTGAAAATTATAAAAAAATGGGCATATCCCAAAATATTTGGGAGAAATGTAGTAAAGGCCCGTATGGTGTTGAAAACGCATTGTTAGAAATTCACAACAAGCGTATAAATATGTATGAAGAAAGGAACAAGAAAGATTTAGAGGTCATTGAGGAGCATCAGAAGAAAATTGAGGAGAGGAACACAAAAATAGAAGAAGAAAGAGAGAAAATAGTTGATGTTTACAGAAGTATTGAAGCTAGTAAATATGTGTCTTAATGTATCTTTTCTTTATATATTTTGCCTATGTATATTTTGCCTATGTAAATGTAAACTTATTTTGACTTGGTTTAATATATGAATGCAGTTATTATGTACAAGTTTATGATATTTGAATACAGCTATTATTATTGTACTGCTAGGTAAACAATTGTACTGCTATCGAAACGTTGTACTGCTGGGTATCCTTTTAGCAGTGGTTGGGAGTGCAGGGTAGTTTGTATCACTTTTTACTTAAAGTGTATAAACCCCCAATTGCTGCACACAATCACATTCACGCACACATTACTCTCTCTCTTCCACTCCCTAATCGAATTTTAATTGTCAAATTGCAAAACCCCCAAATCAAATCATAATGTCGAACCTAACTTTTACCGAACCTCATAATAATGTTGCCTTTTTAGAAAAATCCAATAAGTCTGTAGATTTTACTGAGATCATTGATTTCCTTAATGCAAGCTATATTAAGTTTGCATTAACAGTAAAACCTACTATATATACTTCCAACATTATCCAGTTTTGGTCGTCTGCTAAGGTCAAAACTATTAATGGGGAAGCACAAATCCATGCCCTTGTAGATGGGCAGATGATTATCATTACAGAGGCGTCTATTCGAAGAGATCTTCTCCTAGATGATGCTAACGGAGTTGAGAATCTTCCAAATACTACAATCTTTGAAAAACTTGCACTGATGGGCTATGAGAGATATACAGATGCTTTAAAGTTCCAAAAAGGTAATTTTTCTCCTCAGTGGAAATTCTTAATTCATACTGTCTTAGTGTGTCTAAGTCCAAAGACCACTGCATGGAATGAATTTAGCAGTAATTTAGCTTCTGCTATAATTTGTTTGGCTGAAAATACTCAAAGATTTAATTTCTCAAAATTAATTTTTGATAATATGGTTAAGAACTTGGATGGTTCTTTGGCTAAATATTTTCTATATCCAAGGTTTTTGCAACTCTTTTTGGACAACCAATTTAAAAAAAAGAAAAGTCACAAAAATGTTTATCCCACTCCCTGCCTTACCAAAAAGGTTTTTGCTAATATGAGTAGGGTTGGAAAAGATTTTTCAGGGAGAGTGACACCTTTGTTTCCAACAATGTTGGCACTAGCCCAAACCCAAATGGGTGAAGGTTCAGCAATCCCAGCTGGTACCCATCACACACCCACAGAACAACAACAAAAGACCTATAAACGTAGGACTAACACCAAGAACACTGAGCTACCTCAGGCTAGTGGTTCTATACCAACTGTTGCAGATGAGGATGTCACTGGGGGGGAGAGTGACATGTTGGCAAGGGCTGCCACTACTGTGTCTAGCTTAGCAGCAGCACAGGACAGTGGTAACATCATTAAGACCCGAACCAAGACAACTTCTAATGAAGAAAGTTCCTCTGGAACTGATTCAGGTGAAGGTCCCAGTCACATGGAAACAATGGGGGGTTCGGATGTTCATCCTAGGGGTGAGACTGAACTTAACTTTTCCAGTGATCCACCTCTCGGGCTAGGTAACACAAGCCGAAGTGGTGAGGATAGTATGCAACTTTTGAATGAATTGAAGGATACCTGTGCCAAGCTGTCTGCACAAATTGGTGATCTGCGAGCAATAGCTTCTTCCCAAGATGGAGTCATCAAAGCTCAAGGTGGGGAGATAAAGGCTTTGAAGAGAAGGGTTAGGTATTTAGAAGGAGTCAAAGGATCAAGAATTCCCAAACAAAAGGTTAAATCTTCTGAAGCTTCTAAGGATGCTCCCAAACAGGGAGGGAATGAAGGCAAAGTTTCAGGGGAGGATAACCAAGGGAATCAAGTGGTGATTGATCATCGTCTGGGCAAGGTTACAAATGCTGATAGTGCTACTGAGCCAATTACAGTTGGTACTACAAAAGCTAGTACTGCTACACCAGAGGTTTTTGCAAATGCTGTTAGTGTACTTGCTGAGCTGAAGACAGCAAAACCAGTAACCAAAGGTGTTGTGATACAAGAGCCATCATCCTCTCCAAAAGCTAAACAATCAACTCCACAGGTACAAGGCAAAGGTAAAGGGATTCTTACTGAAGAGCCTGTGGAGAAACCATTATCAAAAGAAGAGCAATTAAAAGTTGATGCTGAACTTGCTATGAAATTCTCAGAAAAGTATGATGCAGAACATCAGACAATTTTGGAACAAAGGAGAATACAAGAAGAAAAAGATGCAGAGTTAATAGCTTCATGGGATGAGCAAAGGGCTCAGGTTGCAGCTGATTCTGAGCTTGCTAAGAAACTACATAAACAAGAGCAAGATAAGTACTCAGTAGATGAAAAAGCCAGGATGCTGAAAGAATTTTTTGATGAAAAAAAGAAGTTGTATGCAGAACAAAGATATGCAGCTAAGAAGAACAAGCCACCCACTCAAAAACAAAGAAGAGATCTCATGTGCAGGTAGTTTTTTTTTTTTTTTTTTTTTTTTTTTTTTTTTTTGCAAAGGTATTTATATTAATATCAACAATACCCAATATGTACATCATATCATAAACATCTACTCATGTGCAGGTATTTGAAGAATGTGGACAGATGGAAACTAAAGGATTTGAAATTCTTGGATGATAAAAGAATTGAAGAATTATATGCAATTGCCAAGAGAAACAATGATCTCTTCTTGAATGACAGTTCAAAGAGAGCAGGTGAACAGTTGGAAATAGAAAGCAGTAAAAAGAGAAAACAAGAACAAACTGAGCAAGCTGTTGCTGAAGAACAAATGCAAGCTCACACTGAACTTGCAGTTGCCTCTGTAGGAGAAGCCATGGATGCACAACCTTTAACTGTCAAACATCCCATTGTTGATTATAAGTCTGGATCTTTTGGGGAAACAGTTTATTACGATATTAAGAGGCATGATGGTTCTTCTAGAAGGTATGTAAGCTTTCTTCACATGGTTCATGATTTTGATAGACAAGATATGATAGCTCTATGGAAATTACTCAAACAAAGATTTGGTAATAAGACACCAGAACAAGCTAATTATGATAGAGAAGTCTGGAATTATTTAAAGGTAATGTTTGAACCAAATCATGAAGATGAATGTTGGAGAAGACTAACGCACAATACTGTTAAAGAATGGAAAATTTTTCAACGATGTGGAGTACATGCTTTAACTGTGAATGAGTTGGTGATCTACATGCTTGTAGAAAAGGATTACCCTTTAAAGTTTCACAAAGACATTCTACATCAGATGTTGCGTGTGAAGAAAACACTCAAGCTTCAGCTTAATTATGATGACATGGCATATGAACTGCTCAGGAAGATGGAAGAGTATCTAGGACCCAAGGACAAGAAATAGAATGTATAGTTATTACTGCCACAATGTATAGTTTGACTTAAACATGTATAGTTATTACTGCTAGTATGTATAGTTATTACTGCTAGAATGTATAGTTATTACTGCTAGAATGTATAGTCTGACATTTATCATGTATATGTCCACTTGCAGTCAAGCTTTATTGTATTTGCAGTTTCCATTTATCATGTATATGCACTTGCAGGCACTTTAGTAACATGTTACTTCATTATAAAGTTGAAAATTGACTTTAGAAAGTCAAGTAATCTGGTTCCAGCTAGGGGCAAGTAACATACTTACATACTACTGCATTAAACTAGATAGACTATAAAATCCCAGCATTGTAATGGGGCAAATTAAATGAAGAGTCATGACTAACAGTCTGAACTCAAAATATGACTCTATGATTTAGACACCTAAATAAATACTTCATGTGACCATATGTAACATCTTGAATTTAGTCACACAAACACTCAATGTGACTAATATCAAGGTTAATGATAACTGAGTTCACATTTTGCTATACATATTAGTCACATGAATATTTCACAGTGTGACTATTTTCAATGTATTGGTCACATATAATACCCTTATAATGTGGCCATAAACATAATTTAGATGCACATTTGTGGTATGGTGTTACTATTGTATAGCCTATAGTCACATGATTGTGCTACAATTAAATGTGACCATACACATTAGGAATTGGCAGGCAAACACACACTTAACTTTAGACACACATATTAACTTACGTGACTATTTGTATCGAATTTTGGTCACACTTAATCATGTATGCCTATGGTTTAGTGTGACCATATATGACATTTGGTCACACATCTCAAGTGTGTGACATATATTTGTCACTTTTAAATGCATATCGTGACTATGCTTCAAACTTACTTTTCAGTTGTCACACATTTCAAATTCATATGTGGCTAAATTTTCAACAAAAACTAGCAGTCACGCTTAAATAATGTGTGACAAACTTGAGCATATGATTTAGCCACATACACAATTACTTCGTGTGACCATATATGGATTTTGGTCACACTTTTCAATTGCGTGACATATATTTGTCACATATGTATATATATAGTGTGACTAATGTTTCAACCTTATTTGTATCCGTCACACGTCCCAAATTATAAGTGACTAAAAAATCAAAAATTTTTTTACCAGATACGTATAGTCACGAAAATATTCAAATGTGTGGCTATAGCCTCGGATGTAATTCCGAAATGGTCACACAAGTCGGATCAAGTGTGGCTGTTTATTTTATTCTGGTACATTTAGTCACATAAAAAGGCGACTGTGTGGCTGTTCGAAAAACAGCATGTGTGACTAAATCCCATTTTTGTACTAGTGCCAAACTTATCCCTAGAAGTAGGCTACCAGGACCTCTTGATAAATCCTCAACTATATGAGACACTGAGCACTACAACGTAACTCCTTAAAGTGATAGCAAATGTGAGCATTAAGCGCATTGCAGGTACCCTAAATAGATCACACACTTTGCTAGATTCATCAAGTCTTTGTCACCGCATTAACGTCCAAACAAATTATCTCCACACCATGAGATATGATAAGAACACGCACTGTGAAACTCAACTACAACATCAAATATATCATATTCATTTTTCTTCTTCAAATAATCACCAAAACAAGCCGTAAAATAAAGTTTCCTGTTCGCAATCCACAACTGCTCTAGCAGTACTAACCAGCAGTACTAACGAGAATGAGAGCAGAATTAACTTCCAAAGCAGCAGAATTAACGATAACCATGAGTAGAATTAATATTCGAAGACCATAATTAATTAGGTCTGAGAGCAGACTTAATCACAAGCAACCAGAATTAATTATACCACAGACCAGAACTAACCAGTACGCAGCATCATAATTAATTATCAGACTAATAAGCAACAGATCCAATTTCCCATACTCATCAGATCTGCTCCTTTCTTCGAACTGCTCCTCCTCCAACAATCTTGTAGATCCTAGATATCGAGAGCAACCCGCACTGATACCACATGTTGAAGAATCTTTAACCCCATCTAGGATGTGTTTTACAAACATTATTGATAACAGCAGCGGAATCAAACACAAACAATAATGTTAAACAAGGTTGTGATTTATTTTAACCAAGGCACCTCTTTATTGTATAATAATGAAACTAACTGCTACAAACAAACGTGTACAATCACACATTTGCTACTCGACTCTCATAGGAGAGATCTACATTTTTCAATGATATGATTGCCGCCCTAACACCCTTTATAAGTAGGGTTTACAAGAAAAACCTAGCTTACAAAGAAAGCTAACTAATTTAACATTTAGTCCCTATAGTTTTGTAATCATCAAATTATATTTCCCAACAATGTTAAAATGTTAAACAATAAGCTCAGAATGTCATATTGGAAGTTTTTGGACTAAAAATGTAAGATATACATAACCAAGGACTAACGGTGTAACGCAAACTCCGTTAGGGTAGAAACTGTAAAAACTGTAAAAATTCAAGGACCAACAGAAACTTTATTTCATTTTCATTTCTATTTTTTATTTTACATTTTTCCATACTATCACGTGCATTTTAACGTTTCTGTCACATATTTAATAAACTTTACGTTATATTTATATATAACGAGTTTTAAACGATTTAACTTAATGTTTCGTTTCACTACTTTCGAGGAAACAATACTATTGGATGTAAAGACATAAAAACAAGATAATATTATATATAATATTATTTTTGAACTTTAAGCATTTTAAGCATTTTAAGCATATCACACTCACATCACCAATCATATCGTTATCCGTTACTCATTTTCACAATCCCTATTCACATTTAGTCAAATTCTCAAACTTTACCATTATCCAGGTCGTGTGTTGGATCCGTTACCGTAATCTCACTTGAATTTACATATCACCTCACCAGTTATACTCTAGGTGAGTCATAGCCCCACTTTTACTCATTTTATCACTTTATACTCCGTGGGGGAGATACATGCTACAAATAGAACACAAGTATTTTTATGTATGCTTCACCTGATTGATATTGCCTAAGTTACCACTATTGCCAAAAGCCCCTCCCCATCATGAGCCATTGATCACTTGTGAGTGAACGCGAATATAGTGAATAGATCTATTAGAGGCTGACTGCCTATTCCACTAATACTTGATGGATAGCCTTAGTTGCTAGTCGTATTAGTCGCAATGCATTATATTTGAATTAAATAGGAAGATGGCAATCTCCTATTACCCGAGGGCCATAACTCATGCCATTAATTTGGATTGTTCCCCCTACCGAATCCCGGTACTCTTTAACGTTTGCGTGTCATGAGACTTAGGGCAATATATATATAACTGTAATATCACCATTTCAAATGATTGTATTTAACATGCAATCCTACTTGTGCTTCGAACTGATTATAAATTCAAACTCTATGATTTCACTCAACAATTTTGTTGACTTTTAGCATGTTTATCTCAGGTAATTAGCGGAGCAGTCAAGGCACGGAGCGGGCAATAAACTTATAGTTTTTATGGTGTTTAAAATAAATTATGTCATTCGGTTCAAACTACTATCTCCTTTTATAGATTTCACAACTCTGATATATCACTTTTGTAACTGAATTAATATATGAATGACAAGTACTTTCAAAACGCCTCATTTGAGCCGTTTTCTATGATTATGACTTCGATCCTCCCCGTAATACCCCGATTAGTCTTCCGCTGTTAACTCATAATTTAGGGGGTGTTACAGATTGGCATCAGAGCCATAGTTATAGAGAACCAAATGTTTTCAAACATTGGACTATAACTACACTTTCAAAATGAATGATTTTTACACCATACCACCTTTAGCCCTCCGTGCCTGCATATCACCGCGCTCAGTACATTACCTATTAAGATTTTTACATTAATCTTCACACCTCACACTTACTCTCACATACTTGATTATCTCACCTTTATTTTCACACCCCTAATGTTATTGATTACTTACATTTACTATTTACGGGTTATTACAGTACCATGTCTACAGTCTCTCACATTAGTATCTCATCGGACGCGGAATCTGAGGACACCTTATCATCTGTCACCTCACCTTTAGTTCCTAACACCTTAGCCGCTTCAGTACCGAACACCCCATCAGACGAAACGGAGCCCTTTGAGGAGGGTGAAGTTGCCGCTACACCACCCATGTCACCTGTTATACTACCAGACTCACCATTATCTGAAGACCCATATGTGCTAGCTTTACGGGCACATATCTCACCACCACACCAGGAGACTAGTCCGTTTGCTACTATCTACATCCCACCTATTGATGACCAGTACATGCAGAGTCAGCAATGGCTGCCTGCAGAGGATTCAGATACACCATCACCTACTCCACCACCCCCACTTTCACCGGTATTCCGGGGCAGAAAAGTCAGGATCTTAGCACCATATGAGCCCGAACTATTTATGAAACTATTTCGGACCCATCCCAATGGCCCCATCCATAAGCATACGCCTCGCAAGAGGGTACACCTACGCCTAGTGCTGATTATACCACCATATCCACCCTACTCTCCTACTTCACCCCTAGACATGATAGGGATGACGCCCCCATCATCACCCGAGTATCAGGGTGCATTACTACCACTACGACCCGACCAACTATTCAACCAATTCACCCAGACTCACCCATTTACACCCCACCAGCGGGAGCCGACTCCAGAGGAGAATCTACCTTCTTAGAGCCGGACTCTTATAGCAGGTCCCAGTCATCCATCTTCACCATCATTACTATTCCCACCTGGTTTCACTCCTCTAGCCCGAGTCTTCGAGACTAGAGAGAGCTCCAGAGCAACATTTGCCCCCACACCTACTCCATCCACCATCATGACGCGACTGGAGCATCATGAGAGGCAGATCGATACTCTTATGAGTATAGTCGATGGGACACCGTTGGACCGCCCCGAGATGGTCAACGACACTATACAGAGTCTCATATCCGGTAGGATAGACCTCCAGGACGGTCTGACCAGGATACGGTCAGAGATGTCCGAGACCCGCACCTACATTACAGCCTCACTTTGGGAGGGACAGAGGCATATTGTGGAAGCTTTGGAAGCATGCCACAGGACCGACACCTTAGAGAGCCTAGTAAAAGACATGCGGGTTCAACACCAGACTGACATTCAAAGGCTTCTGGATTAGATTTCAGAACTCACAGGACCCATGGATAAGACTTCCAGCAGTTAGACATAGTTTACATCTGTATAGTTTTGAGGCATCTTAACCTGCCGCGTGTGGCATTAATAAAGAATCTTGTATCGTTCTGTTATGTAACACAACTGATCAAGTTATTAATATACGTTGTTGGTTCTTGTTGGGTCCGTCAGTACCCAAGCGTCCTGAAAACAGGATTTGGACACAAATTAGCCAAGTATTAATCAACCTTAAACACTCTCAAGTCAATGAGTGAACAGTCACTCAGTGAGTTACCTTCAAGATGCTTAGGACGAGTCTAAGAAGAAAGATTCACCATTCAGTGAGGTGAAACTCCCTGAGTGTCACTTAAGCCAAAAAAGAAGGTAATAGGTTTAGTGAGTATTTGACAAGAACTCACTGAACCCCAGTCTCCTCAACAACTATGATGATTGAAGACTGAAGACTGAAGACCTAGACTGAAGAATCTGAAGTCTGAAAGAAAGGCGGGATTAGGCGGGAAGAGTTTGAAAAAATAAGGAGATGTCTTATCGGGCCGAAAGCAAACTTTCCCTAAAATGGCTTAAAGTCAAGATGTGTCATCGCTGACACTCGGAAAGCACTTTTAGCTTATTCCCAATGCAGATTCTTGGAAATGACAAATACTGTTTGTATTTGTCAAGCTAGCTAGGTTATTCCTTTTGTACTTCTAGAAGGTGCTCTTTTATACTTGTGTATAAATAGGAACAGATGGAGAAAAGTGGAATAAGTTTTTGTGCATTAAAAGCTTAGACTTTCACAAAACCACTTTTCTCCTCCAAAGAGTAACCAAGTCCCTGAGATAGCTTAGTGGGTCATTATTGTTGCCACTTAAGAATAACTTGAGTTTAGAGAGGAGAACACACCATACCTTGTCTATCCCAAGTGTTTATTCCGCAAACACTTGGGTAATAGATTCTTTTGATTGATTTCTAATAAGAATTTAAACGTTGAAAAACTTGTGTTTTTATATTTACGTTTTACTTATTTGTTTAAATTAATCATTACGTTAATTCAGTCATAGAACACAATTAGATTAACTTTGTAGTTACTTCTACTTGTGTAACGGGAACAACAAGTGGTATCAGAGCCTCTGGTTTATAAAATCTTTTCAAAAACTAAGAGTGCTCAAGGTTTTTTAAAACCAAGATCCTACTATGGCTGATATTAATGTGCCCCAGCTCATCAATAAAAAGGGTGGTAGCTTTTCAGCTGTTGCTCCCAGACTCGAAGCTGGAAAATTTAGCAAGTGGAAAAAGCGAATGCTTTGCTACTTGACTGGTATGGAACCATACTACATCACTTGTATCAATGAAGGTCCTTATGTCCCTAAGACTGCTGAGGGGTTAAACAAACCTGAAGCTCAGTGGACTATTGATGAGAGAAGGGTGGTCAATCAAGACCAACGCCTGAAAAGCATAATTATATCTTGTCTTCCTGACGATATAATGGAATCAGTCATTAACTGTTCTACAGCCAAACAAACTTGGGTTGACTCTGAAACTTGAGTACAATACTTTCAGGGCAAAGGACTCTGAAAGTCTCTCTCAGACATATACCAGATACAAGACCCTGATAAATGAATTGTCAAATGATGGTGTAGTTTTGTCTAAGCATGAGATCAATGTTGGCTTTGTCAACAGTCTCCCTGAGAAGTGGCTAAACTTCTCACAGGGCCTCAGGAATGCTAATCACATTCAGACCCTTGAGCTCCCTGAGATCTATGGGAAGTTTGTCTATGAAGACAACTTAATCTCTAGGAGATACCCAGACTCAAAGAAAGCTCTTGAGACCAAAAAGGCCCTGACTTCCTCATCCATATCAACTGCCTTTTATTCTAATGGTGTTGTGCAGGATTTTCTAGAGGATTTTGATGATGAGATTGATGAAAGAACTAGTATTGAGAACCTAAATAATTTAAACTTGGAATTCCAAGAAATAGCACTCCTTGCTAATTCAAAACGTTTTATCAAAAGAAATCAGTCAAACTTTTCAAAAGATAAAGCAAATGAAACCACTGAATGTTTCAAATGTGGTAAAAAGGGTCATTTTGCTAAAGACTGTTATTCAAAAACCATCTCGTAACCTTCTTATAAATTTTCTGGAAACAGTTCTTCAGGAACTAGCAAGTTTCAACCTAAAATGCTTCAGTCGACCCAACATTTTCAAAACAATAATGTTCAAAAGGGTCAAAAATATTTTGAGGCTAAATATAGGAAAGCTAAGGCTAAACTTGCCCTCCTTGAAGCTAATCCCTCAATGTCTCAGGCTGCTCAAACTTCCAAACCTGTTCAGACAAAGAACAAGGTTCTTGTAGCTGAAGCCTATGACTGGGATGAAGAAGAGGTCTCCTCAGATGAGGAAATTAGAGTGAGTGCACTGATGGCACTTTCAAAAGGTGATTAGCTGGCTATTGGAAAAAGCCATGCAAGGAATGGAGAATGGGTTAACATAACCATGAAAAAGGTAAATATTTTACTTTCAATGGATGATGATTCTGATTGGCAGTCTTATATGAATTACATTTGTGTAGATCTTAAGTTTGTAGAAGAACAAAGACTTAATTTGCTTTCAAAATATAACAATCTTGTGTTAGAATTAAATAAGTGTAGAGATGAACTGCTTGTATTAAAACAAGCCAAGTTAGAAACTATTACACTTCAAATTCAAAACACTGAGATTTTGAAACAAAATCAAGCTCTTCAAAATGAACTTAACAAAGAAAAGGCTGTCATTGAAGGCTGGACTAAAAAGAACCCCAAAGTCTATGAAACTGTGAGCCTAATTCCTAGTGAAAACAAGAAAGTTATAGGAATAGACCAACTCACTGAAACCTCCAGTGAAAGTCACAGAGAAAAGGATTTTATTCCAGCTGGCATATCTTTTGAGCAGGAAATGCAATCCAAGTCTAATGACAGGATTGTCAGGGACAATCCAGTCAGTAATTTACCAAACTTTGAGACTGGGAAAATCTTGCTTCCTGAAAGTCAGGATCTGAAAAATATGCTTGGACTCACTGACCAAACCAGTAGTACTGAGTCAGTCAATGAGTCTGAATCAGAAACACTTGCACCACTCCCACCTCTGAAAGTCCTTCAGGGAGCTGAACCAAGCTCAGACCTCACACCATTGGTCTACTCTCTGCATTCTCCAAAGGAGAAGCCAGGAATGGGAAAAACCATCCTGTAAAGGCAAACCCCTAATGTCTCAGTTCATACTGATGACTCAACAACGTCAGTCCCTTCTGAAGTAAAAACAGAAAGCCCTGACTCAAAAGTTGATCAGTTGGCTGAGCTTGTCAGGAAGTTGAGTGAGAAGATTGAATCTTCTGAGAAGCCTTCTCAATCTAAGAAGAAGGAACTTAAATCAGCTTCCTCAAGCACCAAACCAAAACCCTCCAAACCTCTGCAAAGGTGTGAGCTGTGTCACTATACCAATCATTCCACTGATGATTGTTTTAGAATCCTTTACTGCATGATATGCAAAAAGGAAGATCACAGGACCTCTGATCACCAATCATACACAGCCACATCAAAGATTGCAAACTTTAAAGCACAGGCTTTACAGTATCCCTCTGATTCTGAGCAGAAACAGAAACAAAAGGCCAAACCTTTTGCACCTTGCCCACACTATGGCTTCAATGACCACCTTCCTGAGGATTGCCTAATGGACACAAGTTGTGACATATGTGGTTATCCCACTCATGACACCTCAGGACATGAGAAGGTCATTCAGACTAGAAGAGGAATTCCCAAGACATCCTCTCAGTCTACTGAGTCCACATCTGCAATCAAATGCAAAATTTGTAGTAGCTCAGTCCACTCAACCACTGACCATGAATCAATTGTTACTTTTAAGAAGGCTACTAAAGCCAAGCCCTCCAAAAAGAGGGGTCCTAGAAAGAACTAACTCAGTTTACCATTTGTGCAGAGACATGCCAGGGAGCCAGTTTGGCATCTAGATAGTGTATGTTCAAGGAGCATGACTGGTATGAAAGAGTATCTGCACAAATGTGTAGAAGAACCAGGACCTAAGGTGGGATTTGCTAATAATTCATCATGTCTCACTGAAGGTTATGGTTCAGTAAACTGTAGTGGTATAGTCTTTAATAGGATAGCTTATGTCAATGGTCTTAAGTACAATTTAATCAGTGTCAGTCAACTATGTGATGCAAAGTACATAGTTCAGTTTGATGATAAGCAAGGAACCATCTTCAATTAGATTAACTTTGTAGTTACTTCTACTTGTGTAACGGGAACAACAAGTGGTATCAGAGCCTCTGGTTTATAAAATCTTTTCAAAAACTAAGAGTGCTCAAGGTTTTTTAAAACCAAGATCCTACTATGGCTGATATTAATGTGCCCCAGCTCGTCAATAAAAAGGGTGGTAGCTTTTCAGCTGTTGCTCCCAGACTCGAAGCTGGAAAATTTAGCAAGTGGAAAAAGCGAATGCTTTGCTACTTGACTGGTATGGAACCATACTACATCACTTGTATCAATGAAGGTCCTTATGTCCCTAAGACTGCTGAGGGGTTAAACAAACCTGAAGCTCAGTGGACTATAGATGAGAGAAGGGTGGTCAATCAAGACCAACGCCTGAAAAGCATAATTATATCTTGTCTTCCTGACGATATAATGGAATCAGTCATTAACTGTTCTACAGCTAAACAAACTTGGGTTGACTCTGAAACTTGAGTACAATACTTTCAAGGCAAAGGACTCTGAAAGTCTCTCTCAGACATATACCAGATACAAGACCCTGATAAATGAATTGTCAAATGATGGTGTAGTTTTGTCTAAGCATGAGATCAATGTTGGCTTTGTCAACAGTCTCCCTGAGAAGTGGCTAAACTTCTCACAGGGCCTCAGGAATGCTAATCACATTCAGACCCTTGAGCTCCCTGAGATCTATGGGAAGTTTGTCTATGAAGACAACTTAATCTCTAGGAGATACCCAGACTCAAAGAAAGCTCTTGAGACCAAAAAGGCCCTGACTTCCTCATCCATATCAACTGCCTTTTATTCTAATGGTGTTGTGCAGGATTTTCAAGAGGATTTTGATGATGAGATTGATGAAAGAACTAGTATTGAGAACCTAAATGATTTAAACTTGGAATTCCAAGAAAGGGCACTCCTTGCTAATTCAAAACGTTTTATCAAAAGAAATCAGTCAAAATTTTCAAAAGCTAAAGCAAATGAAACCACTGAATGTTTCAAATGTGGTAAAAAGGGTCATTTTGCTAAAGACTGTTATTCAAAAACCATCTCAGAACCCTCTTATAAATTTTCTGGAAACAGTTCTTCAGGAACTAGCAAGTTTCAACCTAAAATGCTTCAGTCGACCCAACATTTTCAAAACAATAATGTTCAAAAGGGTCAAAAAGATTTTGAGGCTAAATATAGGAAAGCTAAGGCTAAACTTGCCCTCCTTGAAGCTAATCCCTCAATGTCTTAGGCTGCTCAAACTTCCAAACCTGTTCAGACAAAGAACAAGGTTCTTGTAGCTGAAGCCTATGACTGGGATGAAGAAGAGGTCTCCTTAGATGAGGAAATTAGAGTGAGTGCACTGATGGCACTTTCAGAAGGTGATCAGCTGGCTGTTGGAAAAAGCCATGCAAGGAATGGAGAATGGGTTAACATAACCATGAAAAAGGTAAATATTTTACTTTCAATGGATGATGATTCTGATTGGCAGTCTTATATGAATTACATTTGTGTAGATCTTAAGTTTGTAGAAGAACAAAGACTTAATTTGCTTTCAAAATATAACAATCTTGTGTTAGAATTAAATAAGTGTAGAGATGAACTGCTTATATTAAAACAAGCCAAGTTAGAAACTATTACACTTCAAATTCAAAACACTGAGATTTTGAAACAAAATCAAGCTCTTCAAAATGAACTTAACAAAGAAAAGGCTGTCATTGAAGGCTGGACTAAAAAGAACCCCAAAGTCTATGAAACTGTGAGCCTAATTCCTAGTGAAAACAAGAAAGTTATAGGAATAGACCAACTCACTGAAACCTCTAGTGAAAGTCACAGAGAAAAGGCTTTTATTCCAGCTGGCATATCTTTTGAGCAGGAAATGCAATCCAAGTCTAATGACAGGATTGTCAGGGACAATCCAGTCAGTAATTTACCAAACTTTGAGACTGGGAAAATCTTGCTTCCTGAAAGTCAGGATCTGAAAAATATGCTTGGACTCACTGACCAAACCAGTAGTACTGAGTCAGTCAATGAGTCTGAATCAGAAACACTTGCACCACTCCCACCTCTGAAAGTCCTTCAGGGAGCTGAACCAAGCTCAGACCTCACACCATTGGTCTACTCTCAGCATTCTCCAAAGGAGAAGCCAGGAATGGGAAAAACCATCCTGAAAAGGCAAACCCCTAATGTCTCAGTTCATACTGATGACTCAACAACTTCAGTCCCTTCTGAAGTAAAAACAGAAAGCCCTGACTCAAAAGTTGATCAGTTGGCTTAGCTTGTCAGGAAGCTGAGTGAGAAGATTGAATCTTCTGAGAATAAGCCTTCTCAATCTAAGAAGAAGGAACTTAAATCAGCTTCCTCAAGCACCAAACCAAAATCCTCCAAACTTCTGCAAAGGTGTCTGCTGTGTCACTATACCAATCATTCCACTGATGATTGTTTTAGAATCCTTTACTGCATGATATGCAAAAAGGAAGATCACAGGACCTCTGATCACCACTCATACACAGCCACATCAAAGATTGCAAACTTTAAAGCATAGGTTTTACAATATCCCTCTGATTCTGAGCAGAAACTGAAACAAAAGGCCAAACCTTTTGCACCTTGCCCACACTATGGCTTCAATGACCACCTTCCTGAGGATTGCCTAATGGACACAATTTGTGACATATGTGGTGATCCCACTCATGACACCTCAGGACATGAGAAGGTCATTCAGACTAGAAGAGGAATTCCCAAGACATCCTCTCAGTCTACTGAGTCCACATCTGCAATCAAATGCAAAATTTGTAGTAGCTCAGTCCACTCAACCACTGACCATGAATCAATTGTTACTTTTAAGAAGGCTACTAAAGCCAAGCCCTCCAAAAAGAGGGGTCCTAGAAAGAACTAACTCAGTTTACCATTTGTGCAGAGACATGCCAGGGAGCCAGTTTGGCATCTAGATAGTGGATGTTCAAGGAGCATGACTGGTGTGAAAGAGTATCTGCACAAATATGTAGAAGAACCAGGACCCAAGGTGGTATTTGTTGATAATTCATCATGTCTCACTGAAGGTTATGGTTCAGTAAAGTGTAGTGGTATAGTCTTTAATATGATAGCTTATGTCAATGGTCTTAAGTACAATTTAATCAGTGTCAGTCAACTATGTGATGCAAAGTACATAGTTCAGTTTGATGATAAGCAAGGAACCATCTTCAATTCAAATAAGGAAGTTATCCTTATTGCACCAAGAAGGCAAGATGTTTATGTGTTAGACATATCTAGTCTAACTCAGAATGGAACTTGTCTCTTTGCTAAGGCCACTGAAACCTTCAACTGGCTTTGGCATAAGAGACTCTCCCATCTGAACTTCAAAAACATAAACAATCTTGTGAAACAAAACAAGGTCCTTGGCTTACCATCACTTGTGTTTTCAAAGGATAAACCATGCTCTGCCTGTGAAAAAGGTAAACATCATAGAGCATCCTTTAAAACCAAAACAAACTTTTCCATCAGGAACTGCCTTCATCTTCTCCATATGGATCTCTTTGGGCCCATCAGTCCTAGATCCATTAACCATGAGAAGTATACTTTGGTCATTGTGGATGAATACTAAAGATACACTTGGGTTTACTTCCTGACCAAAAAGAGTCAGGCAGCAGGAACAATCATGTCCTTTGTCAGGAACATTGAAAATCAAAATGACATTAAAGTCAAACAGATTAGGACTGACAATGGGACAGAGTTCAGAAACTATGAACTTGAATGTTTCTGTGATGAGAAAGGAATTTCCCAAAAATTTTCCTCTCCTTACACACCTGAACAAAATGGTGTTGCTGAAAGGAAGAATAGAACACTCATTGAAGCTGCCAGGACAATGCTAAATGGATCAGTCCTTTCCAAACACTTTTGGACTGAAGTAGTCAAAACTGCCTGTTATACACAAAACAGATCCATCATTGTCAAGAGACATAGTAAAACCCCATATGAGTTATTCAAGGGAAGGATCCCTGACATCAGCTACTTTCATGTCTTTGGGTTTCCTGTGTTTATTCATAATCACAAGGATCACTTAGGGAAATTTGATGCTAAGGCTGATGATGGATACTTCCTAGGATACTCTCTTGTCTCAAAAGCCTTCAGGGTGTTCAACACTAGGAGACAACAAATTGAGGAAACATTCCATGTTACCTTTGATGAGAGTACTGAAGCAATCAGTCTCTCAAACACCTCAGTAGAAGAGATAGGTATTGATGATTCATCAAGATACCCTCCTGATGAACATCATCCTGACAATGATCCTTCCACTCAGTATCAAGCAAATGCTAATATCTCCTACTACATCATCCCTCACAACCATCCTTACCCAACCATCACTGAGTTTGTTGAAGCACAAACAAGTACTGATGCAATCAATCAGTCTGAACAAAGTGCTCAGGAACCAAACAATCTCAGTGATCAGCCAACCCAGTCAGACACTCAAGATCCTGAAGATCATCAAGTGTCTGCACCAGAACCTACACCTCCAACCAATCAGGCCTCCACAATTTCTAATTAGTATCCAAGACCTCAGGACAGTTAGACTAGGTCTCAAGATATAGAACTTTTCAATATAATTGGAGAGCCTACTAAAGGCATGCTCACCAGAAGCATGGCTGCTAAACTAAGAGCAGCCTCAGTCAATGAATGCCTATTTGTGGACTTCATCTCCACAATTGAACCCAAAAGTGTCAAAGAAGCACTTAAACATCCTAGTTGGGTTCAGGCCATGCATGATGAACTAGAACAATTTGACAGAAACAAGGTAATGACCTTGGTCAAATGTCCTGAAAATATTTCAGTCATTGGCATGAAATGGGTGTTCAAAAACAAATCTGATGAAAATGGCATAGTCATTAAAAACAAGGCCAGACTTGTAGCCAAAGGCTATAATCAACAAGAAGACATTGACTATGAAGAAACATTTGCACCAGTGGCAAGGATGGAAGCCATCAGGATCTTCCTTGCATTTGCAACCTACATGAACTTCAAGGTATACCAAATGGATGTAAAAATTGCATTCTTAAATGGCTCACTGAAAGAAGAAGTTTATGTTCAGCAACCTCCTAGATTTGAAAGCAGTGAGTTTCCTGACTATGTCTGCAAGCTTAACAAAGCCCTTTATGGACTGAAACAAGCACCCAGGGCATGGTATGAAACTCTCTCAGCCTTCCTGATCCAAAACAAATTTGTCAGAGGCAAGATAGACAACACATTGTTTATCTATAGGACAAATGGTGATGTCATCCTTGTACAAGTATATGTGGATGATATCATATTTGGCTCAACAAGTTATAAACTTTGCAAACAGTTTGAAAAACTGATGGCAAAGAAATTTGAAATGAGCATGATGGGAGAACTGACTTACTTCCTTGGACTGCAAATCAAGCAGACTGATAAAGGAACCTCTATCAGTCAAGAGAAGTATGTCAGAAGCCTACTGAAGAAGTATGAGCTCAGTGACTGTGCCTCAGTCAAAACTCCCATGGTCACTGATGTATCTACTTGCATCAAGGCCTGACATCCAATTCTCAGTCTGTTTGTGTGCCAGATATCAATCTGACCCAAGAGAATCTCATCTCACAGCTGTGAAAAGGATACTCAGGTACCTGAAAGGTACTCCAAACCTTGGATTATACTATCCAAAATGCTCAGGCTTTGATCTCAAAGGATACTCAGACTCTGACTATGCTGGATGCAACATGGACAGAAAAAGCACCTCAGGCTCCTGCCAAATCCTTGGTGGAAAATTAGTCTGTTGGAGTGCTAAGAAGCAACAATCAGTTGCCATGTCCTCAGCTGAAGCTGAATATGTTGCAGCAGCCAGTTGTTGTGCAAATGTACTATGGATGAAAAGTCAACTCAATGACTATGGAATCCAGTATAAGATGGTTCCCATCTTTTGTGATAACACAAGTGCAATTGCCATCTCAAACAACCCTGTTCTTCATCAAAGAACAAAACACATTGATATTAGATATCACTTCATCAGGGACCATGTCATGAATGGTGACATTGAATTACACTTCATTCCTACTGAATATCAGCTAGCTGATATATTCACCAAACCATTGGATGAACCAACTTTCACAAGACTGAAAGCTGAATTAGGAATGTTGGATATTAAGAATCAGTCCAATGATTGAATCCATCCAACTAAATGTAAATTCTGAAAACCCCAGGTCCCTAACTCAATGTGTTCCTCAGTGAAAAATATCACTGAATCACCTTCCCTGAACCCCTCACTGAATGAAAAGTCATTCAGGGCCCTCAAGATGACATTCAATGCTAACTTAAATGCTCTAAGTATCTAGTTAGTAAATGTCCAAGGTTGGTAACTGAATACCTATTTAATATAGGAATATATGTTCTTTTTCCTGCTGGCATGCATATCTTGGGCCCCCACTTACCCACTTGGCATTTAGTGCCTCTCCTCACACATCATATATATGTGATGATGTAAACTCTGCAAATTACACTTTTTGCAGATGGCACAACTGTTCACCTCGAATGTTGCGCAAAACCCAGGAAAGTGGAGTGGTGGCATTTAATGCGGATCCCAAACGTTTTATACAAAATGGTTTTCAAAATTTTTTGAGAAAATTCCGCTTAATGCCTAAACCACCCCTCTCCACTTCCCTATAAATACCCCCAAACAAATCAGCACACACACACGTTTTTTAGAAAATTTTAAGCAAAACTCTTGCCCTTTTTCCTCTTAAAAACTAGTATATGTTGTTCATCTTTAGACCCAGACCATTTTTCTATTGCAAAACCAAGACCTTTTACAATGGCAGCTTCTAAGGCTATAACCTACACCCCAAATGTGGAATTCACAATGGAGGGCGTGGATATGACCAAAAACAATGTCGTAGGAAATTTTGCCTACCTCGAAAATTTTTGGGCGTACAAGAATGTGGTTAAATACCTACAAAACTGCTTTCTTGCTACGGCGTTTACCAAATCACCCCCAGTCATATATCATGACTATCTTAGGGAATTCTTGTGTATAGCAGTGGCAACCAGCCCTGATAATATCAAGGAAACCCTGATAACATTCTCAGTGATGAATGGGAGAAAGCTCCTCTCCTTGAATTACCGAACCTTTATCAAGGCCACAGGTCTTGATTTCGCTGAGAACTTCTGATAGCTCCTAGATTTAGCTTAACACAAGATATATCTAACGTTCTACAACTAATACAACGTATAATTATAACTAACAATCACTATATTATGAATACGAGAGAGATTAGAGATAGAATGAGATGAAGAGAATAAGAGACGGATGATTTCATTCACGTAAACAATTGATAAGAGTTTAGCTACCTTAGAGAATAAAACCAACAAATGAAATGAGCACCCATGCACCCTATTTATAGAATAGAATTAGGGCGACATGTGCATGTGTGCTTCTAGAAACAATTTAGATAAAATAGCCAGCCCATGGGCTCCTAATGAGCCGTGGGCTATAACACTAACTTAGAACCCATACTTAGCAGCCTATTTAATGTACAATGAATAAGACATGGAATTATACAAAAACGTGTTCCCAACAATCTCCCCCTAAGTCTTGGTCATCTTGGTTGCTTGACGTCATCTTTGCTTCTTTGGCTTTTGACGTCTTTTAATCTTTGTTCTTCGTTCTTGTTGTGAAATGATATGGTAATTTCTCGATCTGCCTCTCTCCTATAGTGTCTTTACGTCTTTTCCACCATGCTCATATGTTCTTTGACTTTTGTTCTTCATATATCACGTAGTTCTCTCTTCATAAGCTTGATCTTTGACTTGTGAAAGTTTAACGTACTTGATCTTTGACTTTTCTTGAATTTCTTTGAACTTTTGTTATTCCTTAGTCTTTGTGAGAACTTTGCTTCAAGATATGAGCATGATGGAAAGATGGTGGAACTTCAGGTCTCCATGATTTGCTGCAGGTAAACAGTTAGCAATAAATCATCCGGCACTTACAGATTCGGACTTCGAGATTGTCAACAGCATAGTGTGAAGACTTTCTCTAATCCTAACCCAGGCCGTTCTGAATCGGATACCCCCGAAAGGGCTTACACAGACACACCAAAGTGCACCCACGATTCAGTGAGTCGCTGGAGATCACCCCACGACTGTAGACCATTTTGGAGCTAACACTAAGCGTAACCTACAAGGGATTACCGAAGTGACCTGCTATCAGGGCTGTTTGATGTTGACCCTGGCAGGATTTCTATTCAATCACTGAGAATCATAATTTATGAATTCTCTCATGAATGTTCTCGGCAGATTGCTAAGATCTGCGAAGGACACTCTTATATTTTATAACTGGTGTTCCTTTTGTTGAACAACCAGTGTATGCTAAGTGTACCTAAGAGATCTTTGATGTATCTCATGGCTCTAGACTCAATTAAGTGCTTAATTTTGGTCGTCGGAGGCATGGAGCAGAGTGCCTCCTTTTCAATATCAACACATCTCGGAGTAAGAGGTCGATAGATAATGAAGGGTTCTCCGTGTGAAATGAAACAAGTGTCTTTTGAGAGACACCTGAGTGGCTAGAAGGTTTAGTGCATTGCGTCACTGGGTCCATGACGACTTAAATCTTCAATACCAGTGTCACTGTAGTAACAACCAGTAGCATATGTATAGAACCCGGTGTCTGCCTTAAGGTTGAACAAATGGAGGGCTATTTCTTTTCACCCTTTTCATTATTTTTCTTTTTCATTCTTCAACCCCTTCTTTCTCTTTTCATTTCATTTCTCCTTTTTTTTTCAATCATACCTAGGACTTTTCTAGTACTAAACTATTGGATTTGTCCTTTGGTAGATCCCTCCGGCTTTGGCGGATCATAGGACGGTTTTTCCTAACCTTAGTCACCTTATAACTCCATGACTATCCATTGTTGCCATAAACCAAATCTTTTGAAAAATCTCTCAAAGTGCTTATGATTGTAAAAACATATTTTGTTAACACTTTGAGAGTTTTGTGATTTTAAGAAATACTCCCCCTTAACAGGCTTTGGAAATGTTTGAGCCTTTGGTGGTGAGGCATGCTGAGGCTCTGGAGGAGTGAGTGTTAAACGAGGTGGAGTGATGGGTGGTGTTTGAATATATTCATCTGCTTCATGTTCAGCCATCTTCTGCTCTTCCTCCTTCTTCTTTCGTTCTTCTTCCTTCTTCCTTTCTTCTTCCTCCTTATATTCTGCTTCAAGTTTGTTTGCAGCTTTTGTAGTTTCCTCCTCATCAGTCAAAGACTTATCATCATCAGTTTCCTCCCAAAAATTATTCAAGTTCTCATCATCATATTGCTCCTTATTACTTTCATCCTCTTCTTCCATCTTGTCATCCTTCATTTCCTTATCAGCTGTCTTTTCCTTGTCCTTGCCGGGTTGATTAACCGGACTGAGTGGAGGTGAGATGTCTTCAGTGTGAGACTCAGGCCTATCGGGTTGATTAACCGAGTCGGGCTGAGGTGTAGTATCTTTAGCAACTCCAGACCCTCCGGGTTGATTAACCGGATCAGGGTGGGTTGGAGTCACTTCTTTAACTGTTCCAGATCCTCCAGCTCATTTGTTTTGGTGTTCAATTCTCATTTGTGCTTCAAACCTTAACTTAGCTCTTCTTTCTTCATCTGCCTTGAGAGACTTTCTGCTTTCTTCCATTGCTGCATGAGTATCTAACTGTTCTTTCATGTAAATAGTTTCTTCTTCATCGGATTCAGTTTCAGAGTCAGATTCTTCTTCCTCCACAATCCTACCTTCCTCTGGTTCTGGCCTAGGAATTTTAACCTGAACTCTTCTTTTGATGACTTTTGGTGCAGAAGGTTTGATTTGCTTAGACGCACTAGAAGCACTACCAGTCTTGCTGCTTCCCTTTGAACGAGTCGTAGTTGATCCAGACTCTTCACCAAGCTTGGAAAACCCGACGTGGCCTTTACTGAAAGCACTATCATAATCTCTGTAAGCTTGAGTTTTCTTGACCGATTCTGTCAACAGAGCTTCTGGTAGTCTTATTCCCTGCTTGTGTGAGCTTCCTTTGGGAAAGTAGACCAAGCTGATAGTCTTGTCCATTTTGTACAGATGCATTTCTTTGTCTTCAGGACGTGGAGAAATGTCTGTGTTCTCGTTAAGTAGAAGACTGATGAGCAGTTTGGTGTATCGAACAAAAGGAATTTTGGTGAATGATTTCATATAATGACTTTGGATCTGAAAAGCAATGTCTTCCCAGATGAGTGCTGCATAGTCAATCTTTTCCTGATTGACTAAACCCCAGAAGAGTTGAAGATGTGACAAACGCGGATGCTCATGACCACTATCCCTCCCTGAGACTGAACGGACCATAATATAATATATGGTTCTCCAGGGTTGTGGGATGTACTTGGCGTTAACCTTTGAAATTTTCGTCAATGGTGTTCCCTGTTGTACATTGTAGCCAATCTCTATCAGAAATTTGAGGACTTCTGCTTCTGTTGGGGTAGGGTAGAATCTGTTTGCTGGTTCAGGTGCTTCTGGTAGATCCAATGCTCTACGAAGGTGGTTTGGAGTGACTTTAACTTTCTTACGATCCAGCTTGCATGTAAAATACCTTTCATCTGTATCCAGCTGTATAGTATTCCACATTTGGTGAATGTACAATTCAGGGATACTATCTGATCTGTCCAGTAAGCTCCTGCACTTGTGTTGTCTGAGTACCTCTATAGCAATTTGACAGCTTGGTTCAGCACACTTTATCTTTTGAAAATCTACCCTCGCATTGTTGTTGCCAAATTCTGCCTTATACCCTTGTGGAAAAATTTCTTCCTTAGTGAGCATCGGGAGTGGTTGTTGTTGTGGTGCAGCCATTTGAGATATCTAAAACATCATTCGGACACAGAATTGCAGGATACATGAACGTTTGCTTATATTTAAACTTGTTGTTTCACATGTAATCCTTTTATTGCTCAGTATGATTTTACAAGTTTATGTTATTGTTTTAAAAAAAACAATTTTGACACATTTCAACTTTTGACACATTTCATCTTTTGACAATTTCTATAGAATTTGACAATTTCGATAGAATTTGACAATTTTGATAGAAAATGAAAATTTTGATAATTTCTTATACAAGAAATTTCAATAGCTACTGTCGATGTACTGTTCATCAGATTATCGCAATTTTATCAAAAAATTGTCAAATGCTTGTCTGGTCTGTATCAATAGTATCTCATGATGTTTCTGAGTCTTATGTACAAATCTTAACACTTTTTAACCATAGAATCAAAAAGTTCATCCTGAACGTGTTCTTCTTAAACCCTAATTATCTAAATCATACCATTGGTGTTTCTGGGTTCAGTTCAAAGGCACAAACATTCAATTTAACACATAAGAACAATATCCCAATGGTTTAATTACACTTCAACACAATCAATCACTTTTCCCCAAATCTACGCTTAAACCCTAAAATTAGAACATGCAACAAATTCGTTTTTGGGTTCAATTAAGCACAGGCAACATGTTAAGGGACTCATTCTGACACTAACCCACCAAATAATTTCAACAAAATCACTCAGAATCAAGAAATACGATTATGCATAAACCCTAAGTTTAAAACATTCGATTGTGACAAATTGAACCGTTGGATTGTTAAATCCTTCAGAACCGTTTCTTATAATCATGCAATAAACATATATTCACTCACAAAATTGAAGAAACTTGAATGGATTAGCAGGTTGATTCTTGGCCGTGGATTTCGTTTGGTGTAAAAATTAAGTACGGTGGTTGAATATGTCAGGTGAAAGTTAATGCCGCATTTACTCCTCCTTTTAATCTATTTTAACTTTTTCAACTTTTACACCTTTAGTCCCTAAACGTTGTATTTTTACATTCAAGATCCTAACCCACAAACTCTAAGTTTTAGACTTAGCTTATTTTTCTTTTTTTTTCTTTTTTTTTACTTTTTTTTTCACTAACAACTTTAATACTCAAATTATATTACCACCATTCTTTTTGAAGCAACAATTTTGAAGAAATTATGCAAGTACAAAATTTTAAAAGATTTTAAAATTTGATTTTCTTTCTCCTCCTAAACACTTGTTCAGAATTACTTGTTAATGTTTTTAAATGAGCAATGTGAGAGGATGTACGATACACTTAATAGGACGTTAGTCCTTTACAACGAGTGTATGTGATACTTTGAGTGAATATGATTAAGTATATAGAATCTACTTAACCACAGTTAGAAGGTTATTTGATTATAGGAAATGGAACAGTGGTGGTTGTTGAATTTGATAGTGAACAATGAATGTTAACACTAAACGATTCAATATTATTTTAGAATAATACGAGTGATCTTCACTATCACTAGGGTTACAAAACCTTGAATCTCTATTACAAAGAAAAACTATTTTCTATCTTGTTCTATCAACTGAGTTAGTTTTTCTTATGGTTACATTAATCACAAATTCACACTTATTTTCAACACACAGACTATTTGTAACTAATATAAGATCTTCCTTTTATACAACTAAGGAGATCTTTACAATAAATGATAAGTCTTGTCGAACTACTTGCTTTGCTTGAGTGTGTTAGTCCTAAAGATACAACTTGTATCTGTGTACACAACTTGTTGACTGAACATCTATCAAAGATATTATCTACCGTATATCTTTGACTTTTATACACAAAATATCTTTGTATACTTATCCATACAGCAGTAGAATACGCGACACTTATCTCTTCAACAGCAGTATCTGTTGCACTAGCAGTAGAATGCTTGCGGCAGCAGAATCTCTAACACTAGCAGTAGAATGACACTTAGAGTATTTCTTTGAGCAGAACTAACCTTGTAAACGTTTAATTCCCAATACTAATCTTGAGAACATTTAATTCCCAACAATCCTCCCCTAAACATGTGATTTCCCTTAATCAACATGTTTCTTCTGAATTAAATTTTGATTGTAAGGATCTTTCAAACACTAAATAGTTAAACTCTTGATCTGAGCTTTTTCTCTGTTCTTCAAGATTAAATATCTTTCTGTCTAACTCATCTACCTTCTGTGAATCTCTTTCAGCAATAACATCATCTTTCTTTGTCTTGAACACAATCAATACCTTGAATAAAAGATGGTGCAATTTCCTTGGATGGAGGAATTATAAGAGGCAATGGTGTTGTGTATCTTGGATGCTTGTTCCAAGAAGTCTTCTTCTTCCAGCATGCCTTTACAAGTGATGAACAAACGTAGTGAACTGAAATTGAAACTGAAAGCTCCTAGATAGAACTTTCTCCATTTGAATGCTTCATCCCTTCTGAATATATATAATACTCCAGAATCTTCATTTGAAGAGCTTATTCCCAGTATCCATCAACTGAAAAAGTTTATTCCCAACATCCATCAACTGAATGCTTGTTCTTATTATTGGCTGAATAATAAGACATGTTAGCTTCTCAAAAAGCTGACATCATCATCTTGTATGCTCTTGTCTTTTCCATTGTAGGAGGAGATACAACAACTGCTTGATCAATTTCTCCCCTGTTTTGAGCATACACAACCACAATCTTTTCTTCCCTTATTGGTTAATCTTCCTCCCCTGAGATTGGAAGATCTCTCACCATGTACCAAAATATTTCCTCCCCTGTTTGGAAGATCTCTCACCATCATCTGATCTACCAATTAGAACATGTTTTCAGACAATAGTATACATGTTGGCCATCAATTCCTTAAGAGTTTAAATTGCTGCCCTCATCACTTCTAGGTGTGTTAACTCCTATGAGTGGTGAATCATGGGGCTTTGACTCATTGTCCATCATTTGATGGTTTTTCTGAGTCACTTTGAAAATCCCTTTTAAGAAACTTTTTACTTAGCAGTATGAATATGATTTTATTATTGAAAAATCATACTGCTCTCAACCATTTTGAAGGGATTAAGTGTGTAACAGACACTTAATCAAGAATTCGGTTTAACTTAACCTCTGGTTGTGTGAGAACAAATGTTTTCAGTTATAAATAACTACCTGTGTAAAGATAAACCTATTCAAAAGGCTTTCTTGACAGGGTTTCCAGCTCATAGCAATTGTTGCCTCTAACACAAGTGTTAGATTCACTTTTGCTAGCTGTTCTTTCTATCAGATGTCCTTAGACTTGCTCATTATACTTAAAAGTATAAAATGATAGAAAGTGAGTTGAGTCAGTTACTATCTGACCAACTGAGCCATCAAGTCAATGTGAAACATCATAATCAGGTTTCAAGAAAGAAGTTTTAAAGAATCAATTAACTTAGGTGTAAACCTTTGTTAATGAATTCCTAAACTCAGTCCATCATAAACCTATTATATCAGCAACTAGTATAATCATTCTGCTGCTTCCATTTCACTTGAAACTTCCTTTGTGCTCAATGTTCATACCTGAAATTGTTAGTCCAAAACCAAGAAACAAAATGCAAAACATTTGTCTTATAGCAGTAGGATCATATGACTAACAGTATGAACTTAACAAACAAAAATTTGTACTAGCAGTACAAACCTTTCAGTAACAGTAGTAATTAACAAAGTTAGCAGTACAAACAAAAATTGATATACAAAAACACAGAGTTTAAAATCATTGAGGATTAAGCATTCCAATACTTGCTACCAAGTACTGAAACCTTCCAACATCAAAAGCTTTTGTAAGAAGATCTGCAAAGTTGTGATCAGAATCAATTTTAAGAACTTGAATCAACTTTTTCCCATTGCAGTCTCTAATAAAATGATGTCTAACTTCAATGTGTTTTATTTTAGAGTGTTGCACTGGATTTTTAATAATGCAAATTGTACTACTATTATCAATATGTATGACAATGTAAAAGTCGGGTCTATGAAAACTCACCGAAATCAAAGTGCACAATCAAGTGAGATAATGAAGAACAACCGCGAGAATTCTACAAACAACCTATATAAATATATACGCGCGTCTTAGCTTCTAAAAATAATGATACATATCTCTCAATATGCCATGTAAGTTGTAACCTCAATTATGCTTGGTACATAATGTTTAAATAACTTTCAATGCTGAATTTGCCCTTTAAAATGATTAAAAATATGAAATATACTTATTACCCAATTTCAAGTTTTAAACCATGTTTTGACTTTAAGTCCAAAATGAGTCATAAGGGTCAAAATAAGTCCAAGGGTTAAATCTTTAGTCAAAAGGTTCAATTTATGTCTAAGGGTCCAAAATATATTGGTGGTTCAAAATAAAAGTTCAAGGTCCAAATATACAAGTTATAAACCTTTTGCATCTTTTAGTTTCAAATCTGATGGAAATTGTATACACTTAGTCACTTTCAAAAATTCGTATCTCCCAAACCGTAAGTCTAAAAATTATGTTCTTTACATCCCTAGCTTCCTCTATATCCCTACTTTACTGTAAAAACAAGTTTACTAAAAAATCTCCAAGTATAACCACTTTTTATAATTTTTGTTTACAAGTCAGTCCCAAAGGTTATGCTAACTGAGTTTTAGGTCTTGCCAAAAAGGCTATATCTTGAAATCTATAGACCCTATGAAGGTGAAATTAATTGGAGATGATAGCCCTATTTCTCTATATCAGGCCACATATTTTCTATTTAAAAAGTTATGCAATAAAACTTGAGTTTTGTCCCGAATGGGAACAGTACATCAGATCTGACTGTTTTTGCCACAAAAATCATAACTTAATCATCGGGTATCGTCACGGGGATCACCACCCGGGGAAATGACCACAAAACATAGATATACAACCACATATTTTTCCCTTAGGCCCAAAGTCTACTGATCAGCACAGTTAATTCTGTTTTTACCCTTGATCAGAATACTATTTTGCAAGTTAAGTCCTTTTAGGGTTTTCTTGTAGTTTTAAAGTGTGTACCAAGTGTAATCAAGCATAAACAACCTATGTATCATATAAATCACATAATATGACATGAATATCAGAAGTGAAATGAATGAATAATATGAGGGTTGGTTCCTTACAATGGGTGATGAACAAGAAAATCAATGTAACCAAGAACACCAAGAATTCAAGACACAAATCACCACCAAAACCATAGCTTTCAAATCACCAAGAATACTTTGAGTAACCCCTTGAAATCACAGCCCTAAATCACCCTTGAAACCCTAAGAAAACCTTTGATTAACCTTGACTTTTGGAGGAAATGATAACTAGAACAAGTTAACACCTAATGGATCTTCATTCTATACTAGTTCTTACAAGAGATTTAACACAAATGGTATGATTTTGCCCTATGAAACCCACAACCCCAAGAGGAAGAATGACCAGAATTTTTGTTGTTTTGCATGTAAAATAAGCTGCTAAAATGGTATTGTGGTTTTAGGGAAGTTGTGGGTAGTTAATCCTCAACACTTGTATTGTGTTGTGACAAGTGTTGAGGTGGTTTGTGATATGGGCGGCCAAAACAAGGTGCCAAAGAGTTAGTTGCAGATTTTTGGTAGTAATTTGGTTATAGTGGGTATTGTGTAGTGTAGGTTGCTCCCGGTACTCAAACGTAGGGTTTTTGAGACACATAATGCAATACCGGGTAACGTAAAAATGTAAAACTTCAAAAAAATATAACATCTTGTTATCATGACCTAGTTTATTATTTTAGATGAGTGGCGAGTTCATCGGAGTGTATAAATATAATTGAAACCTAAAAACGAAGGTCTAGAATACGTAAAACGTAAAAGGTGCAAGGTTTACGAAAAATGGAAAAAAGTGAAAAGTGACTTTTTAAAAATAGAATTGTAAGGAACCAGTGATCCATAAAATGTGTAGACTGGACATAGTCTAGTCTATATGAAGTGTTCATACTGATGATGCATGAATACGCAGCTAAACCATACTGGTTACGCGCATTTGAATACCCGTAAACCTAGTTTACGTAATGATGAATGATAACCATGAATAGTGATTGATGAATATTAAATTGTCGAGGTTTGAATAATGACCTGAAATTACGAATTGTCACATCTTGTTCCATAATTTTGAAGTTGCTATACAAGTCTATTAGTTCCATGGTGTCAAGGTCTGGCTTGTTCTTCCATACAACAACATGTATAGCCCACTCTTCTGGTAAGTTTCTCAGAAATTTTGAGTTTAAATCTTCTTGAGGTATTTCAACCCCAAGAATAGCAAGTTGGCTCACAATATTCTGAAGTCTGTTGAACATGTGGTCAAGAGATTCATTGTTGGTTGAGGAGAAGTTTTCAAACTGCTGCTTGAGCAGAGTCTTGTGGGTTTTCTTGGTGGCTTCATTTCCACCATACCTGGCAACAATGACTTCAAATAATGACTTGGCATCTTTTAATTTGCTGAAGTTTAAAAGTTGATCATTAGGAATGGTCATCATCAGCATACTTCTGACCTTTAGGTCATTTTTCTTCTTTATTCTGTCTTCTGCAGATGTTGGGTGGATCTGCAGAGTTGTCACCACTTTGCCTTCAACTGTTGATGTAGTGGTTGTAGGCTGGTAAGAGTTTCCATCTTCAATAATTTCCCAAAGTGCATAGTCTTGCACTTGGAAATACTGCTCTATCCTCAGCCTCCACATCTCAAACTCATTCTGTTTGAGCATGGGTAATTTTGCAGCAACATTCGTCTGAATAGATTCAACGTCCATTTCTTCTTCTTCTTCTAAATCAAAGATATCAGCCTTGCTCTGATACCAATTGAGAGGATGTACGATACACTTAATAGGATGTTAGTCCTTTACAACGAGTGTATGTGATACTTTGAGTGAATATGATTAAGTATGCGGAATCTACTTAACCACACTTAGAAGGTTATTTGATTATAGGAAATGGAACAGTGGTGGTTGTTGAATTTGATAATGAACAATGAATGTTAACACCAAACGATTCAATATTATTTGAGAATAATACGAGTGATCTTCACTATCACTAGGGTTACAAAACCTTGAATCTCTATTACAAAGAAAAACTATTTTCTATCTTGTTCTATCAACTGAGTTAGTTTTTCTTATGGTTACATTAATCACAAATTCACACTTATTTTCAACACACAGACTATTTGTAACTAATATAAGATCTTCCTTTTATACAACTAAGGAGATCTTTACAATAAATGATAAGTCTTGTCGAACTACTTGCTTTACTTGAGTGTGTTAGTCCTTAAGATACAACTTGTATCTGTGTACACAACTTGTTGACTGAACATCTATCAAAGATATTATCTACCGTATATCTTTGACTTGTATACACAAAATATATTTGTATACTTATCCATACAGCAGTAGAATACGCGACACTTATCTCTTCAACAGCAGTATCTGTTGCACTAGCAGTAGAATGCTTGCGGCAGCAGAATCTCTAACATTAGCAGTAGAATGAAATACACTGGCAGTAGAATGACATTTAGAGTATTTCTTTGAGCAGAACTAACCTGGTACATGTTAATTCCCAATACTAATCTTTAGAACATTTAATTCCCAACACAATGTATTGGAGAAGATTTTGTACTTGCATTTTTTTTTAAATGTTTTAAGTGAAAAAATCTTTTTGTGTTTTTCGTAAAATTATTTACAAAGATAGTTTTGATGTTTGACTCGTTTAATTGTTTTTGAGAAAATTTTCCAAGTCATTTGTAGTCAAACATCGCATACCAATCTGGTATACTAATTCCACAAATCTTGCATGAGGCAAGGCTTTGGTGAATAAGTCTGCCAGTTGGTATTCTGTACCCACGAAATATAATTCAATTGTACCCATTTCCACGTGCTCTTTGATGAAGTGATAGCGTAGAGCAATATGCTTGGATTTTGAATGCTGAACTGTGTTGCACGAGATAGCAATGGCACTCTTGGAATCGCAATACATTGGAATCTTGTTGAAGATGTAACCATAATCCATCAGTTGTGATCTCATTCATATGACCTGAGCACAGCATGCTGACATGGCCACGTATTCAGATTTCGTTGATGACAGTGATGTATAATCATGCTTCTTCGATTGCCAAGACACGAGCTTGTCACCTAAGAATTGAACTCCCCCAGATGTACTTTTCCTTGTGTCTATGCATCCTGCATGATCCGCGTCTGAAAAAGCAATTAGTTCAAAACCAGAATCCTTCGGATACCAGATGCCCAAGTGAATGATTCCCATTATGTATCGAAGGATTCTTTTAACAGCAGATATATGTCTTTCAGTTGGTCTGGACTGATAGCGGGAGCATAGATATGTGGCAAATACAATATCCGGTCAGCTAGCTGTGAGATACATGAGAGACCCAATCATACTACGATATTTCGTAGGATCAATGGGTGTGTCATGTAGATCAGCATCTAGCTTTGGGGATGAAGACGACTTGGGGGTATTATTGGTGTCAGAACTGGTCATGCCATGTTTTTTTCAAAATCTCTTGAGCATATTTGGACTGACTTAAGAAAATACCACGGGGTGATTGATGAACTTGCAGTCCTAAGAAGAACTTGAGTTCACCCATCATGGACATCTCAAAGTTTTGTTTCATTGATTTTGCAAAAGCATTTGAATATTTTTTATGAGTTGAACCAAAAATGATGTCATCCACATAAATTTGAACAATGAGAATATCCTCCCCGTGTTTTTGTATAAACAAAGTCGGGTCAACTGATCCTTTAAAGAAATGATTAGCAAGTAGGAATGCAGATAATTTATCGTACCATGCCCTCGGGGCTTGTTTAAGGCCGTAGAGGGCTTTCTTTAGCCGGTAAACATGATTCGGATGTTCAGGGTCGACGAAGCCCTCTGGTTGTGTAACGTACACCTCTTCACGGAGTTGACCATTCAGAAATACCGTCTTCACGTCCATTTGGAATACAGTGATATACTTGTGAGCTGCATATGCCAAAAACATTCGAACAACCTCAAGATGCGCCATTGGTGCAAAATATTCCTCGAATTCGATTCCTTCCTCTTGACTGAATCCTTTAGCAACCAACCGAGACCTGTTACGAATAACCGTACCATCCGCATCCAACTTATTTTTCCAGATCCATTTCAGCCCAACGACGTATACCCAATCTGGTCTTTCTATCAATTCCCAAACTTCCAACCTCTTGAATTGATCAAGTTCCTCTTGCATCGACTCAATCCAATTGTCGTAGGTAAGGGATTCTTTAATGCTTTTGGGTTCTGACTGACAAATGGTGAGTGCATAAATACAAGTTTCACCGTCTGTGTGGAGACGTTTACGTGTCATGACCGGGTTTTCTGGGTTGCCAATTACATTCACTAGAGGGTGATCCTTAGTCCACTTGTGGGTTGAAGGGTAGTGTTGAAAATTCTGATGCATATTTGACGGATCCAAATTGCTCGTTGAAGACTCGGCAATATCAGAAATGGTGGGAGCCGGAGCAAATGGATTGAAGAAAGCATTACCGTCATAATCTGCTGGAGTGGGTACTTCAGAAGAATGTAGAGGGGGATCTTCAGCTGCAGGCGCAGTGTTAGAAGCTATTTGTTCTACTGATGATGAGGTTTCCGTTGGAGGTGCATCTTCAGCAACTGTTGTTGTGGTAGTTACTGGTGTATCAGGTGCTTGATTATCGACGAGTGGTTGTGCAGCGGAACTTGTGGATACATCAGAAGCACGACTAACGATAGTATCATCAAATAGCGGAGCAAACAAATCTTCTAAGTCTTTGCGATTAAGAGAGAGGGGTGCAGCTGAATGATCAGGGAAGTTTAGACGGTTAGATTCGGGTCCTAAGCTATTTTGCTCAGAAGCCATATCGGTGAGCTCATCGAAATTAGCATGTATAGTCTCCTGAATCTCCCGGGTTTGACGGTTCCAGATTCTAAATCCTTTGGAATTTTCACAATATCCGACAAAAATCCCTATATCCGCTTTGGCTTTTAACTTTCCAAGGTCATCACGATCATTCATTGGATAGCAGAGAGCTCCAAAGACATAAAAGTAATTTATGTTCGGTTTTCTGCGGTGAACAATTTCATATGGGGTTTTGGAGTGCCTTTTGGTGATCATACATCTGTTTTGGGTGTAGCAGGCAGTGGAGACAGCTTCAGCCCAAAGGTAATCCGGTAATTGAGCATTGATCAACATCGTTCTTGCTGCTTCCACTAACGTTCGGTTTCGTCTTTCGACCACTCCGTTCTGTTCTGGGCTGCGTGCAATTGATGTTTGATGTTCAATACCCACTTTCTCATAATACTCCCGAAGAGTCTGATTCTTAAATTCAGTTTCGTTGTCTGTTCGAATTTTTCTGACGGTGTTGCGTAGCTGAACCTGAATCTTTGTGAGAAAGGTGATGATCATCGGAGGAGCTTGATCTGTGGTGCGAAGAAAGTAGACCCAAGTCCATCTCGAGAAATCATCTACTATTACCAATATATACCGCTTCCCATTTATTGTCTGAACACGCATGGGGCCACAAAGATCCATATGCAGAAGTTGAAGTACATGATCTGTACTGTGCTCAGCTTTTGGAGGAAAGTGAGCACGAGTACTCTTCCCTTGTTCACAAGCTGGACAAAGGTGATCTTTGGCGTATCTGAATCTTGGAAGACCATCGACCAACTTTTTACGAGCAAGCTCGGTCATTGTTTTGAAATTCAGGTGAGACATACGTTTGTGCCATAGCCATGCTTTGGTGGAATGTGCCTTGGATAGTAGGCAAATCAGAGAAGAAGCGGTCATGTCTGAGAAGGAGATAGTATAAAGATTGGTTCCGCGTTTTCCTTTCATAAGATCGTTCCCTTGGAGGTCTCGAACAAAACACGTTTTCTCCCGAAAAGCCACTTCCAAGTCACCATCGCAAAATTTCCCGACTGAAAATAAATTATGACCTAGGCCTTCCACGTAGTATACACGACTGATTTCGATGTTCCCATTGACATAATCACCATATCCCATGATAGCAGCGAAATGATCATTCCCGAACCGGACAGTGCCTATGAACTTCGCGATGAAGTTTACTAGAAGCTTTAAGTTGCCTGTCATGTGCCGGGAACACCCGCTATCAACAATCCATAGCACAATTTGAATCACCTGCATCACAAGAAGTGGACACAGATGGAGAATTGGAAACGGTGGATCCCGTTGGGTTAGTAATACAGGTTTTAAGCATCTTTGGTACCCAAGTAAAACTAGGTTTATGCTGTAACCAACGCTGCCACGTCCAACTAGACTCTGCTTTCTTCCTAGTGAATGCACTCGGTGATTGGTTTGTCCTAGGTGCAACTATGGTCTTGTCAACTTTGGTCTCAGAAACTACTTTCGGCGGTTTTCCTAAAATGGACTTAGCAGCGGTAATGGGCCTAGAGGAAATGCCATTAGTACGTTTCTGGTTACGTGACAAAAGGGTTTTAGCAATACATTTCTGATGATTACCAGACAACACACTAGTACGACAAAACACACAATAAGCATCAACCATAACATTATTACAAACATTCAAAGATTTAGCATTCGTTACATCATATTCAGAATTACACTTTGACAAGTTGGATTCTAATTTAGACATAACATGCGGCTTATTCGACTTCCTATTGAGAACTTCTACTTCAGCATCTTTAGGTGATCCACTCTTAGGTTTCCAGACACTAATCTTCTTGTTGGTCTTTTTGGTGGTCTTGGATCTTCTAACCTTAGGAGGGTTGCCTAATCCTGTGGAAGTTGAAGCTTGCACATTAGTGGTTATTGAAGATGCTTTCTTATGAGTCTCGTCTACTCTGTACATTCCTGGTGCAATCACATTATTTTGTACAAATTTCCCTTTGTCCAGTACTCTGAGTTTCTCTTTTAATTCAATGATGATGTGTTTTTGTTCTTGAATTTTTGAGTCCAATTCTCTGTTTAACCGAACAGTGTCATTTCTATTTTCACAAACTTCATCAATATCTTTTTCATACTCAAAAATTTGATGTTTTAAAACATCAATTTCTTTTTCAAGATTTTGAAGTTTTGAAACATGAACGTTTTGAGAAGACAAAGATTCTTTTTGGCTTTGTAGTGCTAACTCAAAGTTAAGACTCTGAGTCTGATACCATTGCAACTTTTGGTTAAGTTTGAAAATTTCTTTTGCACATTTGGTTTCCACATCATCATTGATTTGTCTAAGTCTCTCATTTTCTTTTCTCAGATTATCAATCTCAACTTTCAATGTTTCAATTTCAACACAGTGATCATCAACAAGCAATTCATTGCACGACAGATAAATGGAATTCATAAGCACAGAAATCACATCAGAACTTAAAACATTCGTCAAGAGTCGATCTGAATCTTTTTCCAAAGCTTTCTTTTGACATTTTTGTTTTGCAATCTTGTTATCTTTTGCTTTGAAAATGCTCATCATTGATGCAACTTCCGATTGAAGTTCTTGTTCCCACTGTGTAGCACAAAGTCGCAGGTGTTTGACATGTGGCAAAAATTGCTTTTGAAAAACTTCTCTCTTTTCTTTCTCATAGGGAGAGAGAAAAGTAGAGACTTTGATTTCAGAATTGCGTTCATTTGCGTCTTCCAAAAGGTTTATGTCATCCATGAATGTTTTGAAATATTTAAGGATGCGACATTTGTGAAGGATTGTGCAAACACTTGGGATGTGAATCTTAGTAACGTGTTTGGGATATTTATGTATGAATGTGATATAGTATGCGGAATCTACTATAACACACTTAAAAGAACACAAAGGTGATGAGTTATGTAAACGTGAGTAGTAATGAACAAAGAACACAACTTTAGTTAACACAAAACGATTCAATATTATTGATGAAATAATACGGATGATCTAACTATCACCAGGATTACAAAGTAATCTTGAATCTTTGATTGTAAAAGGATTTGTGAAAATGAGTAACTAAGTTACTAGAGAGATTGTTCTGTTTAGGTTATTAGTTGAAGAGATGCATGCACAAAGGTGGTGACTAAGGGAACCTTTTATAGAATAAGGTACCCTTATTACAAGTTGTCAAGTGGTTTAATATAATATGATACTTTGACTATTCTAGCCTACAATTAAATACAACTACCAATGTAACAACTCTGTATATTCTTCTGCATACCACAGAAGACTAAACTACTTCTACTAAGCGTGTTACAATGTACAAAGACTAATAATTCAACAAATATCTACATACAAATATCTATCAACTTGACATAAATCTTGGCAGGACCTTTGTCAACTAGCAGTACCTTCTTACCCAGAAGGTACTGTTAGTACATCTTCATATTCTTCAAAATCAACTAGCAGGCTCTTTGGCATATCTGGCAGGCTCTTTGACTTGAACATTTTATTCCCAACAATCCTCCCCTAAACTTGTTATTTCCTTTAAAATACACAAGTTTCTGATGAATAAAATACATACCTTGAGGATTTGAGGGAACTCTTCCAAAAACCTTTACTCTCTGTTCTTCCTTTTTCTTTCACATTGCTCAAATATGCTCCTCAGCAAACTTTGAACAACTTCTGAATTTTCTTCATCTTTGTCACATCTTAATCTCTTGGAGATCATAGTTGTAAGAACTTCATAACTAAGTGGATACTCTTTCTCAGCCAACATAAAGAGTTCAATCCCACTTTGTGTGTAAAGATGATGAATACTGCTAAGGCTTAGAAATTCCCATGTTGTTGAAGGATCATGATATGGAAACTTCCAATGAACATCTTTTGGACTAGGATCATACATCCTATTGAATTCTACCCATAGTTCCTTTTCCTTAACATCAGTACTAGAATTTGTGTCTAGCCTAATTTGAACTAGATTCCACAATTCTTCTAAGTCTGCTCTGTCACATGCTCTTACTAGATTTTCAAAATTCTTAAAGATAGCAGTCTGACCCCCAACCCTTGTTATTTTCCATGATTTTCCTAATTTATCATGGTGAATATCCCAATCAATAATAGGGCGTCTAGACCTAATTGGATCAGCATGTATGATAGTTGGCAAAGTAATTAACATCTTACTTACTTGCTTTGAATCCAATTTTGCTTCTTCTTTCTTCTGAGCGTCATTCTTTTTCATTGAGGGCTTTACATCAGATGGAATTTTGTAGTAAAGAATTTTGTAGGCTTGTAGATACAGGAAGTAGATTTCATCAGCAGATTTCTTCTTCAGTTGATAATCAGTCCAATTTGCTTGACCTTTTAGAAATTTCTTCATAAAAGACACTTGATCTTTCTGAGATTTGCCCACCTTAAAACCTCTTTTCTGGCTTTCTTTCATCTTTTCAAAAATATCAGCTAGAGCTGCTTCCTTATACTTTTTGTTGATAAAAGATTCAAGCTCTGCTGTTTTCTCATCAGAATTAAGATTCTTGTCATTCACTATTATTGCTGCTTGGCCTTTCACAATTGGATCATTGGCAATAATCCATTGCATCTGTGCATCAAAGGTTTCTTGAGCAATTTGAGTTTCAAGAAGAGTCTGAGCAGCATCTTTTTGCTCTTTCATCTCTGTTAGCAGTCTTGAAGCTTCAAATGCTTTCTGCAGTTCTTCTTCATGAATCCTTTTGGCCTCTTCTTCATCTCTAGCCATCTGTACTTGCTCTGATCTCTTCAACTTCTTGGGCTTTGGTTCATCTTCAACCATAATGCTCTTGCCCTTATCTTTTGGAGTTGGTTCTTGAGATGGAGCAGTAGATTGCTCATCAGCAACATAAATCCTCCCTTGAACAAACAAATCCCCTTGAGGCTCTAATTCCCTCTTTCTTTTGTACACATGCTCAGCAGACCCTTTGTAATCCATAGCCAATAGCCTTTCAATCCTAGCAGGCTCTCTTGAACTAGCAGGCTCTTGCTCTGCACCAGCAGGCTCTTCATCATAAACCTGAGTTCCTTCATGGAATTCAAATTGAGCCTCCTCTTCATCTTCAGAACTATCCATCCTCCCCTTTTTGGAAGAGTGACCTAACCTTTCAGCATCTGATCTTGAAGAACTAGATAAAACAACCTTTGAAGATCTTTTACCCTTTAGCTTCTTCACTTCAACCTCCAATTTCTTTACCCTCTTTACTAACTTGATGTTGATCTCAGAAAATTTGGTGTTCTGTCTTTTAAGAGCATCTTCTAAGAACTTCACCTTCTCTTTTAGTTCTTGCACTGTTTGAGGAGATTGGGGTGGTGTTACATGATGTGATGATGTTGGTGGTGTTGTAGATGGTACTGGAGATGGGATTGGTGATGTTTGATGTGTTGGTGAGATGTAACCAGTTGAAGAACTAGATGATGGTGATTCAGATGATGGTGTTGGTTCTTCAGGATGTTGTGGTAACATTTCATCAAATAGTGGTATTTCTTCCCCTCTGAAACCAATTCTCATGTTTGAAAATACTTTGTGAGAAAGTTTTGGTGTTTCATAAAGTGAGTGTGGGGGAAGCAACAAATGTTTTGATTTTGCAATGATGGATGAAATAAATCTTGGATACATCAAAAACTTTGTTTCACTATCCACATTTTTAATCAATCCTTCAAAAATATGTTTGGAAAAATTGTATTTTCTGTTTGTAGCCAAGCAGATGAGAGCAGAAGCCATGTTTCCACTAAATTGCTCCCAAGAGGTTTTCTTCTGGCTCAAACAATGAAGGATTGTATGGATAAAAAATCTCCATTGTGGAGTAAGATGCTTTTTAAGAAAGGTGAGTTTTGTAGAATTAGCATGATACCCCATTCTTTCCAAATTTTCAAAAATTTCAGTATCTGGCAATTGAGTAATACCATTTGAATCATCCAAATGAAGATGTCGTCTTATGGATGACTCAGTAAGAGTCAAATGTTTGCCATCCACTTTGGCCTTAATCCTTTGTTCCCCATTTTCAGAAGTTTTAATTTTAGCTGATTGCCAAAATTGTAAAATTTGAGATTCATAAATAGTGGGGTTGACTAGTAAAGCAAACCTGATGTAGGAAGCATTTAAAAAATCCACTATTTGATGAAAAGAGGCATTATCCTTAGACTTTTCTAAAAATGCTAATTGATTGTGACGTTTAACAAAGGTTAGAACTTCCATGATGAAAGATAATGAAAATTTTGATTATGATGGTGGGATTTGTTGGTGGTACTGGTAGAAGATGAAAGGTGTATGTTAATTGTGATAAGGACTGATGAAAGATGATATGAGAGAATTACTTTTAACCGACAATAAGAAAGATTATAATAAGTAAATGAAAAGGCGGTTAAAAAGATCTTTTATATGTGAAATATAATATAATATAATCATCAGTAATTTACATAACTACCCCAACGGCTAATTTTAACTACCAGGCCCAACGGTTAAAAACTTTTTCTGACAGGCTCAACGGTTATCTAGCAGTACCATTTTACTCTAGCAGTACCAATTTTGAACTACCAGTACCTTTGAAAGTTTTGCAAAAATCCCTTATAGTTTTTAGCAAACTATCAGCTATCAATGGATTTGAGTTGTCTTTACCAAAAGCCGTTTGCTTATGGACTAGTTAACTATTTACTGTTAAGTATGGTTAGTTAAATACCATATAGTTTTTGGTAAACTATCAACCATCAACGGATTTGATTTGTCTTTACCAAAAGCCGTTTGCTTAAGGACTAGCCAGCTCTTAAGTTTGTAAAAACTTGGTGAACTGAATACCAAAAGCCATAATGGCCTAAAGATGGTGCAATTTCCTTGGATGGAGGAAATTAAAAAGGCAATGATGCTGTGTATCTTGGATGATTGGTTCAACAAGTGAAATCATCTATTAGCATGCCTTTGAGTTGAAACTTTCCTTAGTTTGATCTAGATAGAACTTTCTCCTTTAGGAATGCTTCATCCCTTCTGAATAAGTGATCTAATCCTATCTTTTTCAAACTCTGCATCATCTTGTATGCTCTTGTCTTTTTCTTTCATAAATTGGTTTTTCTTCCATTCTGGGCTATCATTTCCTCCCCTGAGATTGTTACCTCCCCTGAGATTTAAATAACCTATATTTCTCATTTTGTTTGGAAGATCTCTTGTTTTGTTATCAACCTGAAATTTGTTAGTTGCAATCCAAAAGAACAAAGTGCAAAGCACTTGATCTATAGCATTGAAAACATTTAAGCATTAATATGAACAAAACAGAGCAAATTTTAAACTAGCAGAACCAATTATGAACTGACAGTACCTTTTTACTAACTAGCAGTACCATGTTTAAAAGCCAATACCAGTTATTTTCATGTACAAAAACACATGTTTTTCAAAGATTAATCATTCCAATACCTCCTACAAGGTATTTGAATCTACCTAAATCAAAAGCTTTGGTGAGAAGGTCTGCATAATTCTTTTCAGAATCAATTTTAACAACTTGTATTAACCTTTTCTCATTGCAATCCCTTATGAAATGGTGTCTGATTTCAATGTGTTTTGTTTTTGAATGTTGAACTGGATTTTTAATGATACATATAGTACTGCTATTGTCAATGTAAATAATGGTGTTAAGAAAGTTGTACCCATAGTCAAGCATTTGATTTTGGATCCAAAGAACTTGCCCACAACAACTTGCACCAGCAACATATTCTGCTTCAGTTGTAGAGTTGGCCACCATTGTTTGTTTCTTTCATTGCCAAGAAATGAGTCTGCAACCAAGAAATTGACATCCACCAGTTGTGGATTTTCTGTCTAGAGTTGCACCAGCATAGTCACTATCAGAATAAGCCACCAATTCAAAAGATGATACCCTTGGATACCAAAGACCCAACCTAGGTTGACCCTTGAGATATCTAAATATTCTTTTGACTGCTGTGAGATGAGAGACTTTGGGATGTACTTGAAACCTTGCACATACACATACTGAGAACATGATATCTGGTCTTGATGATGTAAGGTACATCAAAGACCCAATCATTGATCTATTATTTAGCAAATCAACATCTTCACCCTCAGCATCTTTTAGTAAACCTTTTTCTGCATCCATTGGTGTACTTGCAACCTTAGAATCAGCAAACTGAAATTTCCTTAGGATCTCTGCTACATACTTATCTTGGCTAATAAATATGCCTTCTTTGGATTGTTTCACTTGGAGACCCAGAAAGAAAGTAAGTTCCCCCATGGAACTCATTTCAAACTTACTATGCATAAGTTTTTCAAATTCTACACACAAGTCTTGGTTTGTAGATCCAAAGATAATGTCATCAACATAAATCTGCACTAGCAAGATGTCTTTCTTTGTTCTTTTGATGAACAAAGTTGGATCAATCTTGCCTCTTTGGAATTCATTTTCTAGTAGATAGAAAGCCAATGTTTCATACCATGCCCTAGGAGCTTGGTGTAGACCATAAAGAGCCTTGGTAACCCTATACACTTTATCTGGATACTCTGCATCAATGAAGCCTGGAGGTTGAGAAACATACACTTCTTCTCCAATTTCACCATATAAAAATGCACTCTTAACATCCATTTGATAGACAGTGAAGCCTATGAAAGAAGCATAGGCCAAGAATAGCCTAATTGCTTCAAGTCTTGCAACTGGAGCAAAAACTTCTTCATAATCTACCCCTTCTTCTTGAGTATATCCTTGGGCCACCAATCTTGCTTTGTTTCTGATCACTATTCCCCTTTCATCTTTCTTGTTTCTGAACACCCATTTGGTTCCAATTACCCTGTGACCTTTGGGCAAATCAACCAATATCCAAACCTTCTGAAGCTTGAATTGGAGAAGCTCTTCTTGCATTGCTTCAACCCAACTTGCATCATCTAAAGCTTTGTTTATGTTTTTGTGTTCAGCCTGAGATAGAAAACATGAAAATAGGCATATGTTGGCAACTTCATGATTCTTTTCTTCTTAAATAGAGGAGATAAACCCTTCTTGGTCTGAAGTCAAGACTTGAGATAAACCAACTTGAGATCTTGTTCTAACACCAGAATCAATGCTAACAATCACATCATCAGTTGAGTGATCTTTGAGAATTCTTGTGTTATGTGTTGTAGGAACTTCATAGGTAAATGAAAGATTGCCAATCCCCACTTCTTCTGGTAAAGAATCATCTGTTTGAACATTTAATGGCTCAGCAGTACCAATTTGTGAACTGGCAGTACCATCTGGTGAACTAGCAGTACCATTGTCATTTGCACTACTTTCTTGATTCTCTTGACCTTGAGTTCCATGATCATCTTCAGTACCTTCATTTGTTGTATTTGAAGGTTCTTCAAGAGTTGAAGATAAATCCAACCCTTTCCAAATTGGCATCCAGATGTAATCTTGATCTTTAGGTGTTTCAACATTGTCTTCAAAACCTGCATTATCATTAGTATTTGTACCTGAAACAGGCACATAATTCATAGATTCCGAAAGCCTATCAATATCAAACATCCAATCTGGTCCAATGCCTTTCACATTTGTTAGTTTCTCTTGAAACTCTATGTGAAGATTCTCTTCCACTAGCCTAGTGCAACTATTATACACTCTATATGCCTTACTTTGCAAAGAATACCCTATCAAATAGCCTTCATCAGCTTTTCCTTCAAACTTGCCTAAATGATCTTTGGTATTGAGAATAGTGACATGACATCCAAAAGGTCTCATAAAACTTAAAGATGGTGTTCTACCAAAGAAAAGTTCATAAGGTGTCTTTCTATGTGGTTTTATTACAAGAACCCTGTTTTGCACATAACAAGCAGTACCAACTGCTTCAGCCCAAAATGAAATAGGCAACTTAGAGTCTACTAACATAGTTCTAGCAGCCTCTATAAGTGTTCTATTTTTCCTTTCTGCTACTCCATTTTGCTGTGGGGTTCTAGCTACACTAAATTCTCTTTTTATTCCTTTTTCCTTGCAAAAGTCATCCATAACCCTATTCTTGAACTCTGTTCCATTTTCACATCTGATGACTTTGACTTTCTTATCAGATTGGTTTTCTACCTCAGTTATATAAGATTTAAGAATCTCACTTGTTTCATGCTTAGATCTTAAAAAGAAAACCCAAGAAAATCTGCTATAATCATCAGTAACAACAAGACAATATTTCTTTCCATTCAAGCTACTCACATTAGTAGGACTAAAAAGATCCATATGAAGCATGTATAAAGCCTGAGAAATAGAGTTATGGGTCTTGGGCTTACAAGAAGCTCTATGTTGTTTGCCTTTAAGACAATCAACACAGGTTTGGTTATTTTGAAAAATCTTTTTGGGTAAACCTCTAACCAAATCATATTTTGCAATTGTATTGATTGTTTTAAAGTTTACATGACCAAGCCTTCTATGCCAAAGCATAGGTTCATCCAATGAGGCTTTTGCTACCAAACAAGTTAAACTCTCCTTAGGATCAATGTTCTTTAAATCAACACTGTACATATTGTTCCTTTTTGGGATTTTAAGAAGGATCTGACTCTCATTAGGCATTTTAAAATCAGAAGAAAGAACCATACATTCATTGTCAGTAAATAGAACATTGTTCTTTTTGTCACACATTTGTGAGACACTAAGGAGATTAAACTGAAGTTCTTTCACAAAATACACATTTTCAAAATCTAATTTACTGGTTTTGATAGTACCTTTACCAGTAATCTTGCCCTTTATTCCCCCCCCCAAAGGTAACATATCCTCCATCAACTGTTTTGAAGTCTGTGAGAAAAGACATGTTGCCTGTCATGTGCCTTGAACATCCACTATCTACATATTCTTGATCACCAATATCAGTTGAATGTTCCAGCACATGAATAAACATATTAGTTTCCTTGGGGTACCCAAGCCATAACAGACTTGGGTTTGCCTCTTGCATCAATGAAATCAAACCTTTTTAGGATTGTTGATGCACCTTTTGATTGGATTGGTTTCCAGATCCAACATGCTGAGGACTTAACAGCATTTTCCCTTTTAATCCATTTTGTGGTCTTTGGTCTATCAGTACCAATTTTGGCAGTACCATTTGGTCTAGCAGGACCTTTTGGTTTTGGTCTCCAAATTTGTGTTTTGACCACAGATTTCTTTTCAATAGGATTTTTCACAACTTTTGGTGCATATTTGAAAGTGTTTCTTGCACCTTTTTCAGTTGGTTTTGAGTTAACAGGCTTATTTTGTCTAACAGTATGTTTAACTTTTGGTGTGTTAGACTTAACAAAACTTTTTCTGGGGTGAGTTATATTTGTTTTAGATTTTGATTTACTCCCAGAAACCCAGTTGTTACAATAAGCATGAAGATGATTAAAGCTACCACAGTAATAACAAGCCTTATTGTACATAACAAAATTATCACCTAGTTGTTGTGACTTAAGATTGTTCCAATTTCTTTGGCTACCTCTAGATTTGTTATTACATTTTTCACAACTTTCAACTGTCTTTAGAACAGCTTTGGCCTTAGTCTTAATCTCTACTCTTTTAGGACTAATTGGTCCTACTTTGTTTCCTTTGATGGAAACAGTCTCTTCTTCATCATCATCAGATACCCAATCTTCAATAATTAGAATATCTGGTTTCTTATCAGTGAGCACCTTAGAAAGTGAAGCAATCTTAGCACTCTCAATAGGTTCACTTTTCTCTACAGGTTTAGCTAGTGGTTTGTTGATGATTTCATGTAAACCTGATTCAGCAAGATCTGATCCTGGGGGACAAGGGATTCCTCTATAAGGAGGTGGACATGTTTTGTATCCAATTCCTGATTTGATTCTCTTATTCATCTGATTTTCAACTATGCTTCTAGTACAATCAGAAGCAGTTTCCAAGGTGGTAACTGTTAGTTGAATATTATCCCTTGCTAAAGTCACTTTAGCACACTCAGTTCTTAACATTTTTATTTCTGCATCTTTTAAAAATATTTGTCTATTAAGAATAGCTTTTGCATCAGTAAAAGTGAGTTCATTGTCCCTAAAATGGATTATTTGCTTCTCAATTTTAGCCATACCACACTTATGATTGACTAGGTCTTGATGTGTTTTTCTTTGTTCTAATGTCAGTTCATCATAACATTTTCTTAAAGTTTCTAATTCTTTAAAAACTTCACAATTATTAGAACATTTGGTAGTTTGTACCTCAGGAGTGGAGAAAGCCATTAAAGCCAATTCATCAGAAGTTGACTCCTCTTCACCCATGAAACTCCAATCAAAACCCATTCCATCAATAGCAACCATTGCTTTGGGTTCAGCAACTTCCACAGCCTTACTCTTGCTCTCAAAGCTTCCTTTCGTCTCAAAGCTTCCTTTATTCCTGTTCTCAAACCCTCTTCCCTTGTCATCCTGCTTCTTTGGTCTTCTACACTCTCTAGAGTAGTGACCCTTCATGTGGCAGTTGTAACACTCCACTTTGGACTTGTCATACCCAGCAGGCTTATTACCATCTATGATAATCTTCTTTCCAGTCCTCATTAGCAACTTCTTAGCCCTTATGCTCAGAAGTGAAAGTTGCCACTTTATGTCCATTTCTTCAAGATCATCAGGATTGATCTCTTGAAGATCTTCAAAAGTTAATATGGACCCATTGTGTTGAGATGTTAGAAAGGCACACTCAATTGTTTCATCTAGAATGGTTTTGGTACTGCTAGAAGTACTGGCAGTACCAAAGTTTGTGTTGGCAGTACCTTCTTCTCTGCCATCTTTTTCTTCATCTACAACTCTTGAGGTGCTTGGAGATGATACAAAAGCCATACTTCCTGAGCTTGAACCAGTAGTCTTCTTTACTTCATGCTCTACTATTTTAAAGTTGTTGTAGAGATCATTAAGACTCATCTGATCAATATCTGGCTTGTTTTTCCAGACAATGACATGCATGGACCATTCAGAGGGTAAACTCCTAAGAAATTTGGAGTTTAAGTCCTCTTGAGTTATCATCACTTCATGGACGGCTAACTGACTTGAAAGCTTCTGAAGTCTATTGAACATGCTGTCCAAGGATTCATTTGTTGTGGCTGCAAAGTTTTCAAACTGATGTTTGAGGAGAGTTTTCTGTGTTTTCTTGGTGGCATCATTTCCACCAATCTAGCCACAATAGCTTCAAAAAGGGTTTTAGCATCTTTGTATTTGTTGAAGATCAAAAGCTGATTATTTGGAATAGTCATCAGTAACATACTCCTGGCTTTTAGATCATTTCGCTTTTGAATTCTTTCTTCTACACTTGATGGGTTTACTTGCACATGTGTTACAAGTGCATCGTTTAGTGTGGTGGTGGTGATTAAGGGTTTGAATGAGTTGCCTTCTTCAATGATCTCCCAAAGTGCATAGTCTTGCACTTGGAAATATTGTTCTACACTCAGTCTCCATATATCAAACTCATTTTGTTTGAGTAATGGAAGTTTAGCAGCAACATTTGTTTGAATATGTTCAACATCCATTGTTCTTTTAATTTGTAAATATCAGCCTAGCTCTGATACCACTTGTGAAGGATTGTGCAAACACTTGGGATGTGAATCTTAGTAACGTGTTTGGGATATTTATGTATGAATGTGATATAGTATGCGGAATCTACTATAACACACTTAAAAGAACACAAAGGTGATGAGTTATGTAAACGTGAGTAGTAATGAACAAAGAACACAACTTTAGTTAACACAAAACGATTCAATATTATTGATGAAATAATACGGATGATCTAACTATCACCAGGATTACAAAGTAATCTTGAATCTTTGATTGTAAAAGGATTTGTGAAAATGAGTAACTAAGTTACTAGAGAGATTGTTCTGTTTAGGTTATTAGTTGAAGAGATGCATGCACAAAGGTGGTGACTAAGGGAACCTTTTATAGAATAAGGTACCCTTATTACAAGTTGTCAAGTGGTTTAATATAATATGATACTTTGACTATTCTAGCCTACAATTAAATACAACTACCAATGTAACAACTCTGTATATTCTTCTGTATACCACAGAAGACTAAACTACTTCTACTAAGTGTGTTACAATGTACAAAGACTAATAATTCAACAAATATCTACATACAAATATCTATCAACTTGACATAAATCTTGGCAGGACTTTTGTCAACTAGCAGTACCTTCTTACCCAGAAGGTACTGTTAGTACATCTTCATATTCTTCAAAATCAACTAGCAGGCTCTTTGGCATATCTGGCAGGCTCTTTGACTTGAACATTTTATTCCCAACAACATTGTATTGGCATTTGTGGAACAACACCTGGATTTGGTAAAGGTCCATTGACTTGTGCTACAGTGGTTACTGGACCAACTTCAGAAGAAACATTTATTTCAGTTAAAGACCATGTTTGTTCTGATTTATCTTTTTGAGGTAAAAAAGTTTCAATAATATGAGGTGCTTTTGAGTAATCATATGGTTTGTTATAAAAGACACAACTCAATTTAGATCGAATCTCGTCCTCGTGTTCCATTTCCGCTTCATTATCATACACAACAACACGCTGGAAAGATTCATCAAACAAGTATTCTGCACTGTACAACTTGGGATTTTTCTTGAGTGCCTTTTGTAAAAAACGTGGTTGATCACTTCCAATTGCAAAGCCATATCCTTGGGGATTTGGTTTGACAGTTAGTTTTTGAATTGTGGATACAGATTCACCCGTTTTATACACAACGTTTTAAAATTCTTTAAGTTTGGATTCCAACGCAACAATTTCCTCAAGATATGAGTCAACACGTTTCCTTGAATTTTGTTTTTTTTCAAAAAGATAATCTTTACATTTTGACAACTCTGTTTTAGTTTTAGAAAGCTCAGAGTGTAAAATGTCAACTTGTTTTTGAAAATCTAATCGTTCTTGTTCTTTTTGAGAAATCAAATCATTTTTAGAAACGGTTAACTCATGTACTTGATGTTCTAAATCTTTTACCTGCACATATGATTGTTGGAATGCAACCTCAAAGCTTTTCTCTCGTTGTTCTTTATTTTCAAAATTTGACAGTTGAAGTTTGTAGCACTCAAGGTCCTTTGTTAACAATGCAACTTTTGCTTTTAGATTTCAATTAATATCATTGCATTTATCAATTTGGGATTTTTGAGCATCTAATTGTGTTTGGGTGGTCAACAGCAAGGTCATAAGCTCTGGATCTGTATCATGCATAAGATCATTTTGTTCAATGTGATCATGATTGTCATCATCAAAAGGATCATCAAATGAAACAACGGGGTTAATTTGATCTTCATCAAATGTAACAACGGTGTTTATTTGATCATCGTCTTGAGAGGAGAATGATGAATCATTTTGACCAATATTTTCTTATGCAGACGAAGATACAGAGGGTGATGCAATTTCATGAATAAGACATTCAGATTTAGGTACCTGAGATAAGCCGTCGGTATCATAGACCGGGCATGTCTCACCCATATACATTTCTTGCATGTTTGCCATCAACATTATAGCTGCATTTGCCTCAAGATCTTCCATGTCGTCATCTGAGAATGCATTTGCCATAAAGTTGTGCTCTTTCTCGGTCAAAGTACCACCAGCTTCATCTTTCAAGGCCAGAAAAAGAGCTTCCTTGTGATAAGCACTGCCCATTTTCCGTGGCTTGGGGCATGCATTTGCCATGTGACCATTCCTACCACAATTATAGCATGTAATTGTTGTGTTTGCAATCCCTTTCTTTTCTGTTCCAGCAATCTGAGCCCTCCTCTGTGAATTACCCATGTTATTTCTTCCACTTCCTCCTGAACTGAACCTTTGACCACATGAATTCCCCATATAATTTCCTGAACCAAATCTCTCGGAAGCCCTGTTTTGGATTTCAACCCTTCCATCATTAACAACTGCCTGATTCCTTGTGTTGGATGAAGATCTGAGACGGTTGTTAGATTTGTTTGAGAACTTGCTAAAAGCTCTAGCGATCAACGCAAATCCTTCATTCAGTGAGTTAAAAGCATCATCTTCATCATTGTCAACGTTGGAGTACATCATAGAGTCAGTGTTGTCGTATGAAACCAGTTGATTATTAGAATATTGTGAGGGTGCTTCGTATGGGACAAGTTGGTTTGAAGGTTGTGAGGGATAACCCGAATGAGGTGGTGGTTGAACAAAATCCTGATTTGGTGGTAAAAAGTGAGACTGAGCCATTAAAGCAAGTGAGTTTGAAGTAGGTACTGATGAAAATCCTCCACGAGCGGCTCTGTCCTTGTCAACTTCGGATTGATGATGCTTTAGGTAATCATACAACAACCCATAAGAGGCGTTGTGTAGATTTTTGGCTTGTCGAACAAACGTCACGTACTTCTGCCAATCTGGTCCGAGACATCCCAGAAACTTAGAGTTCACAGCAATCTTTGGTAACACAATGTTGTGACGGTCCAAATCATTGATAATGTTGGTAAACCGATGGTAGTATGATTCCAAAGATTCCCCAGCTTCAATCTTGAAATGTGTGTATTCCATATAAAGCTTAGATTCCAAATCCTCTTGGTTTAGTTCTGTTCCTTCCATAAGAAGGTGTACATGCTCCCACATATCCTTTGTTGTCTTTTGGGCATCGATACTCCTGAAGATAGGATTGGGAATCCCTTGGAGTATGTAAGACATGGCTAGCTCATTAGCCTCTTGCTGAAGAACTTGTTCGGTTGTTAGTTGAGCTAGAGGAACGGGGGTTGTAGTAGCTTCTCTGGGAGGAACATGATTTGGATCTGCAGGAATAGTTGTCGTTGGAACTGGATACGGTCCATCAATGATAACCTTCTTCAGATACTTTCCATGAGGTTTCTTTAGCTCGATAAACCGGAGAAAACGACTGGACCACTGCACATAATTCCCTGGTGTTAACATTGGTGGTGTGTCCAAAGACCCTGCTTCATGTCTCGACTGTTGACTGCTTATAGCTTCGCACATTTTGTTAAACCAGTGTGGTTCTCTTGAAGGAGGTTGGTAAGTTTGCATCGGTTGTTGAGGGATTTGTTGCTGTGGAAGAAATTGATGTTGCTGCATTAACATGTGTTGTTGTTGATACTGTGGTTGATATTGTGGTTGAGGATACTGTTGTTGATATGGTTGTTGTTGACGATACTGTTGTTGCTGATTGAAGAAATAGTTGTAATTTGGTGGCTGAGACATTCTTGTGTTTTGTGGATCTTGTAGACAATTAAGATGTGTGTTATGAATTTTGAAGTTTGGTTTTGGTTAAGTGGTGTTTTTGTTCAATTTCGATAAAGTTACTGTTCACAAACAATTTCGATAACACTGTTCACACTGCCAATTTCGATAAGGAATATGAATTGCGATAAGGATCTGAATTGCGATAAGGGTCTGAATTGCGATAAGGTTCTGAATTGTGATAACTCTGTGAATTGCGATAACTCCAAGAATTTCGATAGCTTCAGCAATTGCGATAGAAATTAATAATTGCAATAATCTTCTTAAATTGCGATAGAACTAACAATTGCGATAAGTTATCTAATTGCGATAGAAAAGGCAATTTCGATAAGTTAGCAGAATTGCGATAGATCTAGCAATTTCGATAGGTTATCTAAATTATAATTTCGATAACTTTCTCAATATCTTATACAAGATATGATATTAGCCTCCAAGTCGAAGTATTTTCACAAACTTATACAAGTGATGAAAACACTGAACTCCAATTGCGATAAACCCTTAGATTACTGAATTGCGATAAAACCCTTGAAGACAATTCCGATAAACCCCAGCGACAATTTCGATAAATCCTTATACAAGGAATTCCGATAAACCCTTGCGAGCAATTTCGATAAACCCTCAAAGACAATTGCGATAAACCCTCTTGTCCACCAATTGCGATAAAACGCACACTTTTTCAGATTAATTTTATCCGATTGTTTTTTATTTCTAACGTTTAATAATACGTAAATATGAAGAAAGTTGCAACCTTTAACGTGTAAACCAAAATTTGGTGAATTTCGATAGCTAGCAACGAACTAAAACTAGTGTTAATCTAATCAAACTCGAACAAAAACTCAAATATCGACTTTAAATCTAATCTCTATTCACTATTTTTATCTTTTCACTTTACAAGCTTGAAGATAAGTGAAATAAATAAGATTTTTGGTCGTTTTTAGCCACAAAACCAAGCGTAAATATACGAAATCAAACGTAAATCTACTAAACCAAACGTATAAATGTAAATAACGATCAAATCTACTCTTAAACACACAACTAATTATCTTTTAGCGAATGATACCACTTGATAGGTCCTAGATTTAGCTTAACACAAGATATATCTAACATTCTACAACTAATACAACGTATAATTATAACTAACAATCACTAGATTATGAATACGAGAGAGATTAGAGATAGAATGAGATGAAGAGAATAAGAGACGGATGATTTCATTCACTTAAACAATTGACAAGAGTTTAGCTACCTTAGAGAATAAAACCAACAAATGAAATGAGCACCCATGCACCCTATTTATAGAATAGAATTAGGGTGACATGTGCATGTGTGCTTCTAGAAACAATTTAGATAAAATAGTCGGCCCATGGGCTCCTAATGAGCCGTGGGCTATAACACTAACTTAGAACCCATATTTAGCAACCTATTTAACGTACAATGACTAAGACTTGGAATAATACAAAACCGTGTTCCCAACAACTTTGACCCTCAGCCCACTGATGCAGAAGTAAAGGCCGAATTGCTTTTACTAGGGCCACATGATGAAAAACATCCTGAAGTGGCCCCAGGAACCTTGTGGCAATAACATGCTGTCTGGAGGATCTTGATGACCTTTGTCATTCAGGTCCTTGGTGGCAATAAATCCTCCACGGAGCAATTGAATACATCACAACAATTGATGGTGTTCAGCCTCCTGGAGGGTAGAAAGATAGACATCAGAGAGATAATCTTCTGAGATCTCGTATCCAAGCTATCAGGAAAATCTAGGCAAAGACACATGTATTACCCTAGGTTCATTTCCTGTGTGCTTCAGGACTTACTAGGCTCTGAATATGTTAGGCCAAACATTGAGGAATCTAAACCTGACGTCTTACACAAAGCCAACTATTCAAGAGACCTTACTGAGGTACAACCAGTCCCCCTGACCACATACATGCTGATGGTCATTCAGGGGGCACAAGCTGTCTCACCTGTGGAAAACTAGAAGGGGGGGTTGAATAGTTTTACGTCTTGTAAATTTTATTGTGAAAACTTTTGTTTACTTTTAAAAACTTCGATTCGATCTTATGTGACTTCAACTCTTAAACAATATGAACAAATATAGACAAATGTAAATAAGTAATGCAAGTAAAGTAAAGAGTTAAGTACATTTTTGGTCCTTGTGGTTTACCGGGTATTTCACTTTCAGTCCAATTTTTAAAAAAATATCGGATCCTCTACAAAAGTGACTGACCCGTTACGGGTTTGGTCCAATATGTGTAACTCCGTTAAGTTTGGCCGTTAAAAGCTGCACGTGGCTATCACTTGAGGGCATAAGTGTCTTTTTATTCCCCCTCTTCAATAACCCCTAACACATAACCATGGTTTTATATCTTGTTGACTGAAAATCCACCAACACATAACCAAAAGCCACACTAACACATACAAAAAAACACAGTCATGGTTTTATGTAAAAGATGCCGTTCACCAGCCGTGATTCGCACATCATGGACTCCTTTGAATCCTGGAAGGCGTTTCTATTGTTGTTCTAAAAGAGTAAGCCCTCAATTTTGGATTTGGTTTTACTTTTTTAACTTTGCCCTAATTTTGTTATTTTCTTTGATTAGGTTTCAAATTGTGGGATCATTGATTGGTATGATCCACCTATGTGTGAAAGGTCTGTACAAATCATTCCTGGGCTGTTAAGGTCTATCAATGGGTTATAAGCGACAGTTGATGAAAATCGTGGTGAAGCAAGAAAATGGAAGATATTGTTAGGGTTAAGTTGGTTGTTTTTTGTTCTTCATCATCTTTTGAAATGACTGGGGTAGTTGAATGTATTTTGAAGTAATTGTTAGGGTTTGTAAGTTGAATGTGTGTTGAAATGACTGGTTAAGCAAGAAAATGAAAGTATTTTGTAAGTTGGAGTTAATGACAATGAATGGATGTTTTTGCCAATGAATCATGTTATTTTGCATATGTGAAAGAACCCTTTTAGCACAAAATAATGTGACTGCATTATGGTGCAAACAACAAACAACCAAAATACAGCAAACATTAGTCAAACAACCCAAACATTTAACAAGTCAAAATAACCAATAACAGTCAACAATAACAAGTCAAAATAACCAAAATAACCAAATTCTTAACATAGATAAGTCTGACCAGTCTTAAACATACATAAGTCTTAGACATAAGTCTGCCCAAAATTCTTATCATAGATAAGTCTTACACAAAAGTCAACATACATCAGTCAACATTAACAAAGTTTGACCAGTCTTAAACATAGATAATTCTTAGACAAAAGTTGCATAAGTTCATTTCATTGGTGATAACCTCTTGGCAGTGGTCTTTGTAAACCTTGATGGTGAACCTGGTGCAAATGGTTGAGCAAATGTCTGTGAAGGTGCAGCTTGTGTTGCAGCTTGTGTTGCAGCTGGTGTTGCAGCTGTTGTTGCAGCTGGTGTAGCAGATGATGTAGATGAGGGTGTAGTCTTTTTTCTAGCTTTTGGCCTTACATTTGCAGACTCCCTTTGTCCCTTGCAAGAGGATTTATTGTGCCCTTGTTGACCACACTTGCCACATGTCACAGTCTTACCAGCTCTACTCAGTTTCCCTTTTTTAACCATTCCATCATACAACTCCCCTGCACTCTTTTGCCTTTTCTTTCTAGGTCTGCCAATTGGAGGGACATAGTTGGGTGGGGTGAGTGTGATTTGGATATCTCTATTCTTCCACATGTCTGGACCATCAACTGGATTGACTTTGAACCTGTACATTTCCTCCCAAGTTTTCAACCAATAACTCTCATGAACCCAAGACTCTGGTATTCCAGGTTCCATCCCATTGGATGCCATATTCCAAATGGCAGCCACTGCATGTTTGCAAGGCATACCAGTGAGCTCCCACTTCCTGCATGAGCAGCTTCTCAAGTTCATGTTTACCACACACTTGTCCCCCCATGGACCACAAGCTTGATATAAATCACCCCCATTCCAAGTCACTGTGTACTGAGCAGCTGCCTTTAAGATGGCATTGAAAATTTTGGTGGCATTAGGTGTTAAAGGGCCAGTACTCTTTCCAATTGCCTGCTGAACAATCACAATTCTTTTCATGAGATACTCTCTGATGAACTCCAAGCTTGTAATTATAGGTTTGTCTCTGCCATCTACTAGTTGTCTATTCAAGACCTCACACATGTTATTCAGTAGAACATCACAGTGGGCTCTACCTGTAATAATCAAACCAACTTACATTTAATACCTAAACTAACATATAAAACAGTTATGGATTGATTAAAATGATAACAACATACCAGAAAAGTGAGATCTAGCCCAATGTTGAGGTGGGATCTTGTTCAGCCAGTCATATACTTCATTGTTGGTGTTTTTAAGTTCTTCCATATTTCTGGTAAACTGTTGAAGTGTTGTGGCTGTTGCACATCTCCATAATAGGTCCTTGAACTGTTGTCATCTCCAGCTCAACTTCATGTTGTCATAGATATGCTTCAAGCAATATCTATGTTCAGCAGCAGGGAATGTTTCTTGCAATGCAGGTATTAACCCCTGTAAATAATGAACAAGTATAAGAACATTGCATGTATTAACATCACAATTATATGAAAAAAAAAGTAGAGCTGACAGAAGTTTAAAAGTGTACCTTTTGCCTGTCTGTTATGAAGGTGAAGTTAGAGTTTCTGTATAACTCTAAGTCATCTCCAATGCAATCCAAAAACCACAACCAAGAGTCTTTTGTTTCAGACTCAACCACTGCATAAGCTAAAGGGTAGATTCCATTATTTGGATCTACCCCAACAGCTGTCAAGATCTGACCTGGATATGGTCCTGACATGAAACACCCATCCAGCCCCAAAAGGTCTCTCTTCCCAGCCTTAAATCCACTCTTCAAACCCCCCAAACAGATGTAAATTCTTTTGAACTGCCTAGTGTGTTTGTGTACATCATACTCTCTTTCAACTTCAAACTTTATAGTAGTACCAGGATTCCTTTCCTGCAATTCCAAGGCATAGTGTTTCAACTGAGCATACTGGTTGATATAATCCCCAATCACCCTATCCTCTGCAATCTGTTTTGCCCTAAACACCTTCATCTTAGAAACCCCCAATTCGTATTTCTTTTGTAATTGATCTTTCAAAGCAGCTAAAGGAATCTTAGGGTTTGGTTGTATGGTTTCCTGAACCTGTTTGGATAAAAAAGTTGCAGTACACTTTCTTACATTTCTTGATTGTAGACAAGTGTGGTTATCAACAAAGGTTTTCACCCACCAAGTATGTTGATTCTTGGATTTAGAGCAATGTAAAAGCCAAGGACAGCTTTTATTATCTTCAACCACCACCCTCTTTCTACTTTTAATATTCTTTCCTTTTGACCCACTAGCAGCATTGGGCTTACCATCATTGGGCTTATCATCATTGGGCTTGACAGTAGGCCCATCTTGTTGACTAAACACTGGAACAATACCTCTGCATTCAGCCCTAAGCCTTGTTTTATCATTCCTAGTCAAATGTAACTCCCTTCTTTGCTCAACTGAAATCCTAGTTACCATTTCTTTAATCATTTCTTTGTTAGGGAAAGTCTGTCCAGGATAAAAGTTATCAGAATAGATTTTACCATCTACTGGCTTGTTCTTTTTGGCTAACTTCTTTAATGCTTTTCTTCTTTCAAACTCTTCCTCATCAGACTCAGGTACACTATCATAATCTTCTAGGTCTACTTCTTCAAAATCAAATGGTTCATCATGTGGAACTTCTTTCTCTGTGGAACCACCCCATTCTACATTCTCATCTACATGCTTACTAAAGTCAGCCATGTCTACCTCAACATCATCAATCATATCCTCTGGATCAACATCAAAATCAGAATCCTCATCACTATCCTCACTATCCTTACTATCCTCACTATCCTGACTATCCTGACTATCAACACTAGAATCAGAATCAGATGAATCATTTTCTTCACTAACTAAAGGAGTGTCACTCACATTTGGTCCACTAGCTTTAACTTTAGAACTTGACTGACCTATTCCACTAGCTTTAACCTTACAACTTGACTGACCTATTCCACTACCTTTATTCTTAGAACTTGACTGACCTATTCCACTTTTATTCTTAGAACTTGACTGACTAATTCCAGACCTCTCATTCCCTAGATCAGACACATTTTTATTGGCAAATACAACTTCATCAACTGGATGATCAACAAACACATCAATTACCTTACATTTACTAACATACTTTGCCATATCCAAAACATCCATATCAGTTTTCAAAGGTACAAGACCATTATCTAAATTAGCATTAGGTATTTTGTAATAAAACTGCATACCCTGATTAACATAACCCAACTCCTTAAGCATAGTTGATACTTCTATGACTGAAAATGAGTCTGTATCAACATCATCAAACCAATTGACTTTCCCTCCTTTGTATCTACGATTTGGTGGACTAGTAAACTCACCACCATGGTTGATCTTTATGGAACAAACGGTTGGGTGTTTACCTGTTGCAATAAAAACAAACCATTATCAATGCAAATCTCATCATTAAACATGCATGACTTTTATCAACACAACTCATGAAAATAAAAAACCCAAGAAAAATTAAACTTACGATATTCTTTGTAAGGATCATGTGGATGACCTTGTGGTCTCAAGGACCAGTTACATGGAATCATTTTTCTTAGATTATACTGCAATTAGGGTTTGTGTTTAAGAGATGATCAAAAAGTTAGGTGGTGGACTGATGATGAAATGACTAGTGTGTTTAATGGCTTGTGTGTTTAATCGAGGTGAAAGAGTGTTAGCGGGAAAGATGTAAAGACAATTATGCCCTTAATACCACATAAATATACAAGATTTACATCACGTGTTTCTCACGTGAGAGTGTTTAACAGACGGAGTTACACATATTGGACCAAACCCGTAACGGGTCAGTCACTTTTGTAGAGGATCCGATATTTTTTTAAAAATTGGACTGAAAGTGAAATACCCGGTAAACCACAAGGACCAAAAATGTACTTAACTCTAAAGTAAATGAAATGAAATGAAAGATAGGGATGGAAAGATCAAACCACAACACAAGGATTTATAGTGGTTCGGCTACAAGGACACCTTCCTTGCCCTACTCCACTCCCCGAGTCACCTACTCGAGAGTTCTCTTCACTATGTCAACAAACTCCCTTATGGCGGAGAAAACCTTACACAACTTTAGCTTACACCGGCTTAACGACACAAAGCTAGATGTCGGGTTCTAATCGTAGCTAGAACCAATCTCACAACTTCTACACGATTTCTTCACGACTTATTCACAACTTCTTCACGACGGCTTCACGACTTCTTCACTACGGCTTCACACCTTCTACACGACGGCTTCACAACTTCTAGACTACGACTTCACAACTTCTACACTACTTCTTTACAACACAACTACTTACTTACACTTTGATCTACTAATTACAACTACACAAACACCTTATCAAATACTTTACACAATTATACAAATATATGAATTGAGCTACAATACTTCTTCTCTAGATGTTGAAGAAGTATTCTTCTTTTGCACTTGGATGATGAAAGCTTGGATCACTTGGAAACCAATGCTTAAGAGAATATGATCAAAGAATTTTAGAAAGGATTTACAAGGATTAGAGAAGATTTATAACAGAAGGTTTGGGGTGCAAAAGGTGAGGAAAAAGTCCAGAGATGAACCAGAATTTATAGGCAAATCTGAGGACCTAGAGGAGCGGGGCGGTCCCCTTAAATAGGTGGGCGGTCCCCTTAAAATTAAGGGGGCCGCCTAGTAAATTAAGGGGGCCGCCCAAATCCGAACGTTGAACAGATTTGTCTTTTTGTGGGGAAGGTTTTTCTGGAATATTTTTACCATTTTTGGTTGAAAATTTGAATTCATAAATTTATAAAGGATTAAACATTTTTATTTAATACCAAAAATGATTTTCTAAAATATATAAAATGTTTGGGTCATTTTATAAAAAATCTAGTGATTAAGAAAATGTTCCTTTGATCATATAATGCATTAAGCATTTGTTTATTCATACCTTAAGTGATTGAGTTGTTAAAATAGATATTAACAACTAAATACTTGTTTACGTCATAATTTTCCGTTTAATGATTTTACATTTTGTGATTATCAAAACGTAGAGATATCGAAAAATATTAATAACGTGTTTAGGCATTATTTATATCAACAATCTCCCCCTTTTTGATGATTACAAAATCTAAACTCATTAAATTGAAAAATTAATTTTTAGACAAGTATTTAGTGAGTTTATATCTACTTCTCCCCCTTTTTGTAGAATCAAAAAGGTTATGCCGACAAGTTTTAGATATGAAATTTGTCGGGACGAGAACTCCCCCTTGATGTGTGCTCCCCCTTGTTTGAGAGCATAATGGAAACGAGATATGGAATACTTGCAAGAAAAATATTAGAAGCACAAGCATATATATAGCAAAAATAAGCAAGCATATAAAAGAAAGACATTCATTAATTAAAGATGTTGTGTATCAATACACAACCAAGTAGAGTACATCATAGGTGAAACATACAAAATGCAACAAATAATACAATTAATGATACTACATAATTATCCCAAGAGTACATGATCCTCATAGAGCTTGCAACCAAAAAGAGTGGAAAACATTATTGGTGTTGAAACATTTTATCTAGTTTGAAGAGAATGGAGGAGGTGGTGGTGAAATGGGTGAAGATGGTGGAGGTGGTGGTGGAGGTGGGTTGGTTAACATGTGCTCATTGCATGAGAACATATATTGCATTTCATCCCGAAGACCAAAGATGATGGTTCGGTTATGAATGCAACAAAGGCAAGTATCTCCATGAGCTTCAAGGAGACTCCAAGGTATAGGATTAACAAAGAGAGGTGGTAGAATTGGTGAGGATGAAAAGTGAGCATCAAGAGGTGTGATTGGTGAGAGGGAGATGGCAAGCTCGGTGGATGGAGGTTCTTGAGTGAGATGTGGTGGTGATGTTGTTGGTGGTGGTGTTATTTGTGGTGAGGAGAGGTGTTTGTTGATGTAGTCATTAATGGATGAGGTTGAAGGTATGGAAGAAGAGGAGGTACCATGGGTGGAAGGTGTTTTGGATGGTGCATTAGGTGCACTTGGAGATGAGCATTTAGGTGGTGGTGATGGAGTGGTGTTGTCTTCTTTAGTAAGATCAATGAAAAGTTGTTTGGGTGGTATGATGACCAATTTTTGTTTCTTAGAGGTCTTGGAGATGGAGGATTTTGGTGATAGCATGGTGTTGTAGGTTGATGTTTGAAGGAGATGAGGATTGATGAAATGAGGGTTTATCATTTGGAGGGAATTTATAATATGAAAGTATGGTTGGTTTGGGTAAGGTTTTGAGGTTTAGTAGTAATATTCCAAACTCAGTTGGGTTATTAAGAGAAAGGGTTGCTGAGACTAGAGAAAAGGGGTCACAAGATGCAAAAGAAAACAGTGAAATTCACTGTCCAGATGGCTGGTCCCCTTAATTGTAGGCCGGCCCCCTTAAAATTAAGGGGACCGCCTAGCAAAATTAAGGGGGCCGCCCATCTGGTGTTTTCCCAGGCGACCAAAATTGAAGAATTTCCAGAAAATGGTCAATTTTTGGGGTGTGTTTGCAGCAAGCTCTATTTGAACCATGTATACCAACAATGATTAAATAGTAGCATAAACATATTAAACAATCATTCATACATTTAACTCGCTTAAAGTGTATTTTATGATGTTAAGGAGTAGTTGTAATGATATTTTGATAAAGAACAAAAAACATCCAAACGCTCCCTTATACATCATAAGCCTCTTTGAAATGTGGCTAGACAAACATTAGATTGTATGTCTAGCTATTTCTTACGAGTATTTATGCTAAGTAACTTATTAAAAAGATGAAAACGTAGATTTTGACTCAAAAATGTCTTTTAATTTATTATGCCAAACGTTCCCTTTTTCTAGAAAAATAAAGACTAATATCTCAATATACATATGAATTATGTATCTTGATGACTCAAAATGACTAGTTACATGTTTATAAACATGTCCATTAGTTGTGAAATTAATTTTGACTTAATCTTGACGATTTTATGACTTTAATCCAAACACCCTCTTATGTTTATAAAATCATTTTTCATGATTCGAAAAATATATTTTTAGGATTAAAAGTTGTGATATTATAATGTGGTTAGTTATAATAAGTGTTTATGGCATAATTCAACAATGTATAATAAATTTTGAATGAGAGTGTTTGGTTTTTCAAAATTTTGGCATGAGGGTTTTAGATTACTTAGATTCTAGGTTAATTAAGTACTCTAATCCTATGGGAAGCATTTGGCAATGATTATCCTAGACTTAATTTCAACATAAATTCGAATTTAAAATTTTTTAACTAAAATATCTAATTGTGATTAGACTCGAAATTTGATGAAATTAGATGAAATGTGTTTTGGAAAACTTACAATATATGTTGCTAATCGAGATATAAGTGTTTGCCCCTTGCGAATTTAGCCCGAATTGGTGATTTGGTAAGTGGTTTTGATGGTTTTTGGGTGGTTTAGTTCGTTCACAGCAGGTAGCAAAGGAAGGGTGTGTGAGAAATTGAGTGTTTGGCAAAAGTTTTAAGAGGAAAATAATTTTTGGTAGCAGCAGATGGCCGGTCCCCTTAAAAATTAAGGGGGCCGCCCTCGTTAACTAGCCGGTCCCCTTAATTTTAAGGGGGCCGCCTACCAAAAATGGAGTTTTTCGAATTTTGTTTCTGAGATCAAAATATTTATATGTATATAGATAGATTTATAATATATCAAAAATACGTTGGTTTGTATATGCACGAGGAAGGAATACTTGACACATTTTATTAACATTTCGTTAAAAAATATCTTGAGAATTTTGGATAAAATAATCAAGATGTCAAGTCGACAATGATTTTGAGGAATGAGAGGGAATGTGTATATTTATATATATGTATATTACATGGGAAATTTGGATGTTGAATGGTGTCGAGAGATGATGAGATAGAGACAGAGATGAGTGCTGACGGCGTCGGGAGTTTGTTTCATCCATAGTTTTCTTTGCGCGAAGGTTTAAATTCTACTTCTATGTTTATCCACTTAACTCACTTCTCTTCATCACCATAAGTTTTATGATAGTGGACATAGAAGATTTTCGTTTTGAACGTTAAAGTCCAAAAGAGCATAGGGGGAAGAAGAAGTTCGAGGACGAACAATTTCTTTTAGTTCTAGATAGTCAACAAATGACGTATCTAGGTTGTGAGAGGATATGTATATATATATATATATATATATATATATATATATATATGTAGGTAGGGATACAATGAGAAGGGGCTTAAAATGAGAAGGGTAAGAAGGATTGTGGGAGTGACATGTGTCATCCCCATGCCACATCATCATGCCGCATCACGGTTACTGCATCGTGATGCAGTAAAAATTTTGGCGGGAAATTTTTTTTTTCCCGCAAAAAAAAAAAAAATTTTTTGGGCAAAAATTTTTTTTTCCCGCCAAAATTTTTACTGCATCACGATGCAGTATAAATTTTTACTGCATTACGGTTACTGCATCACGATACAGTATATTTTTTTACTTCATTACGGTTACTGCATCACGATGCAGTATAATTTTTTACTGCATCACGGGAAAAAAAAATTTTCCCGCCAAAATTTTTACTGCATCACGATGCAGTAAATATTTTGGCGGAATGATGATGTGGCAAAGTGACACATGTCACTCCCACAATCCTTCCCACCCTTCTCATTTTAAGACCCCTTCTCATAATATCCCATCTCTTATATATATATATATATATATATATATATATATATATATATATATTTTATATATATATATATATATATATATATATAGTAATATAAGTATATATAAGTATGAATATATGTATATATATAAGAAGAAAACTCACTAACAAACACATAAGTATTAACTAAACTTAAGCATTTAAGACTAACGGGGGCATGCAATAAGCTAGTTCATTAATCTAAGCATATAGTGGTAAGCATGAAAGAGAGGCGTACCTTTTTTTCTTCAATGTGTGATCTTCAAGCACTTCAAAGCGTATATATATTGACTTATAGAAGTCAATCATGAATGAGATACCGACTTTCCCGATGAGTAGAAATTCTAGCCACTTGGTCCCCATGGTCTAATTGGTCCATAGTTGTTTGAACCAAACATGGTTTGCAATTGAGTAGGATGCATATATGGTGGAAGTATTCCCCAAGGATTGAAACTTGGTGGACTTGAATAATTCCACATTGGGTGACTATTATTTTGGTGGTTTGGTCTATTTTGGTTTCTTCTAGGTTGAGGAGTTTTAGGCCGAGGGTGAGGACTAAGTGGTCTTTTAGGAGGAGGTGTTTTTTGACCTTAATTTTGGTTTAGAATATTCTATTTCGGTTTTTAAAGATAGTTTGTAGAAAAATTTTACTTCCTCATTACTAGATATGGGTATTTTTCTATCTTTCATAAGTATATATTTAGGTTTTGACTCTAAAGATTTTTGCTTATTAGTTTCACATTCAAACTTTACATTTTTAGTTTCACTAGTTGAAGCCTCAGTTGAATTAAATCCTAAGCCGATTTTATCTCCTGATACTCTTTGAATACTTATTACTTTCCTAAGTGAATTACTACTATTTTCGAATTTTTCAAGTTTACAAATTTCTTTCTTAAGTTTTTCGTTTTCATTTTTAGTCTCTAGACATGTTTTACATTCTTCAACAGCTTCTTTGCTTTTTTCTAAGTTGTGTAGTTTAATTTTTAATTCAAGTATTTCGTTTTCTAATTGGTTATTTATGCGTTTTAGTGATTTATTTTTAGTCATTACTTTTTGACCTAGTTTGCATAACCTATTATATTCACTATCTAAGTCTTTTTCGTCTAATGATAAATATTCATCACTAAAGTATTCGGTTTCGGAATGTACCTCACTTGATGTCTTAGCCATAAGACACTTCTCCTCCTTTGTGGTTTCTTTCTCATCTTCGTCACTATCACTCCATGCTCCTCCAACGAACGCCTTTTGATTTTGTTCCCTTGACATTATTGGACATCTTTCGATGAGATGATTTGGATCACCGCATTTAAAGCACTTCCTCTCACTCTTGCTAGTTTTGTCATCTTTATTTCTTTGGAATGCCTTTCTTTCGTCATGTGGTTGTCTAACGAATCTTCCTCGTCTTTTGAAGAATTTCTTGAAGTCTCTCACGGCCATGGCATATTCTTCGTCATTACTTTCGGAGGTTGAGCTATCCTCGTCACTAGATTCTTTTCTAGCCTTCAACGCAATTGACTTGCTTTGCTCTCTTCTTCCTTTGACCATCTCAGAGTCTTTCTTTATTATTGCTTCGTAGACTTTCAAGTTGCCGATCAACTCGTCAAGTTGAAGAGTTGACAAGTTCTTCGATTCTTCAATCGCCGTAACTTTAGCCCGCCATTTTGGATGAAGCGCCCTAAGAAATTTCCTAACAAAATTCTTACTAGAAAAAATCTCATCAAGTGCTTTTAAACTTGTGATGATTGTGTTAAACCTAGAAAAAGCATTATCAATTGATTCCTCTTCCGGAATCGTAAATTGTTCATATTGTTGAACAAGAAGATCTATTTTATTATCTTTGACTTGACTATTACCTTGGTGAGTTATTAGTAAAGAGTTCCAAATTTCTTTTGCGGTTTCACACATAATGTTATTCACTTACCTATAACACATGAAAGGTACAAGATCTATGGATCGAATAGAAGTATTTTAGAGAGAGAAGTAGAAGAGTTGGAACCTTAGTGAGAGAAAGAGAAGTAAGATGTATTAGATTGTGAGAAAAGGTCCAACCCTCTCCTTTGGTGAGAGGGCTTTATATAGTACTACATAGGGTGCCCCTAGTGGGCTGTGGAGCGAGCTGACAGTGGGTAAAAGACCCGACCCACTCCACAATATTAATACTAACTAATCTACTGCTAATATTACTAATAAACCTACGAGCTATTAAGTGCTATTAAGTACTCGGGGTGACCGAGTCTTCAACTGAATATTTATATTCCTAACAATCTCCCCCTAAGGGAGGTCACCCCGGAAGTAACGTTCTAAATTCTAGCACTCTATCCTTGAATCTTGACTTCATAGCTCGTAGACCTTGATTCTTCTACGTAAAAAATCTTTGTGCCTTCAGCAGTGAACTTGCGATGACTGTTCTTTGTTTTGGATGATTGATGAGGCGAAAAGTGTACCGCTTTTAAGGGGTCATTTAAGCCCGAAATCGTATTTATTTGATCAAATATTGCCCTAAATCGTTCCTTTTGTCATTTTAGGTACTTTTGAGGAGAAATCTGGAAAAGGAGGCATTTTGGACGTTTTTGGAGCATTAAAGTGAAGAATACGACAAAGTCTCAAAATCGGCTGAAATTTACCTTTGACGGCGTCAGAATCATCTCTTGACGGCGTCATGCCTTGGCAAGAAAAGTTGGATGTGAAATTTACTCATGACGGGCCAGTGAGTTAGCATGAGAATTCTGACGGCGTCACGCTTTAACTAAATCAAGGGCGTCACGGCTTAAATCATAAGGGGACGGCGTCACGTTCATGATCCGACGGCGTCAAGCCTTGATAGGCCAGAATGGATTTTTGAAGAGCTAAAGAGGGACGGCGTCAAGAAGGTCACCCGGGAACCCTAAAAGCGGCGAGGTGACGGCGTCACAATGCATAAGGTGACGCCGTCAGATCCAAAAATCTATATATAGTTTTCTAATTTTTTGTCATTAGGAGAGAGCTTAGTGTGTGGAATTTTGGGATAAAACCCTAAGACGATTTTAGCTACTTTTTCAGGGCTTTTTGCCTTGAGATCTTCCATGTTTCATTGAAAGATAAGTTATCAATTAATCATTCAATATGTCTATGTGTTGTTTGATTCTATCTTATGCTTGTCTTTTGTTTAACATGTTAGGCTAATTTTATCTTGTGTTTGCTTAGATCTAATGAAACCTAGCTATTGATTATTGGTTGTTAGTGTGTTGTTAGTTGTATTGGATGATTGTTTATCTATGTTAGGCTTAAGAAAACTGGCTAACTTCCTATTCGGTAACTTGCTTGAACGTCTTAAGAAACATGAACCAAACGCGTACTAAAGGTTTTTATGGTTGTATTTAATGCACAAGCGAATTCTAGTGATCCCATGTTAGGAGCTTCCTAGCCGGCTCGACATAGGAGTGAAGTAGGAGCTTGTAGAGTTGGGGAAGTAAGTACGCCACCCCACGAATGGTATTAAGGAATACACCCGTCATCCACGCGACTAATACACACTAATTAACCGGTAAAAGATAGTTAGGGAGTAAGGAAATCTAAGTAAACACATTTCTCTACACATAAGTTTCTCACCACTTTTCATTTTTGTTATTTTATTTTATTTGCATTTGTAGTAATTTGGGTTAGTTGACTAGCAACTAATTCCGCCCACTCCTTCAAAAACCGAGATTTTACTTGCTTTCATAAAAATTATAAAAACATAAAAAGAATCTTCCTCAACCCTTAGACCTAATTAGAGTAGCCTTTCATACCTAACAAACACTATTCCCTGTGGAGAACGATCAATCCCCCGTACTTACCACTACACTATACTACATCGGTCAGGTACACTGCCTGGTGGGGTTGTAAGCCTCTTGAGATCCCTCGAGAGGTAAAACCTGTTGTAAGGTTACAAAACCACGCAATCAAGTTTTTGGCGCCGCTGCCGGGGAATAGTTATTGTTTAGGTTGAATTTTTATTTCTATTAGGTCTACTCACTAGATTCCTTTCTAGTGAGATTTTTATTTTATTTTTTCTAGGTTTTCTTTAGTCTATCTATTTTCTTCGTGTCTTTGTTCGTAACCATACCATCCGACATCATGGAAGATGGTAATATCCTTAACCCCCACAACCCACCACCACAACAACCACCACCACCTCCTAGAGCCCGTACTTTAGGAGAGTATTCCCGTCCTAGCCACCATGGCTATCGAAACACCATTGAGCTCACTCAAGGAGCCAATATCACACCCTTGCGATCCGACACCATCCGGTTGGTGCAAAGTGGATGCGCATTCCATGGACTTCGTTCTGAAGATCCTAATCAACATCTCAAGGACTTTCTTAAAATCGTTGATTCTATAGACCTTGATGTTGCCACTCGAGAGACGACCCGATTGCGTCTCTTCCAATTCTCTTTGCGGGACCAAGCTAGTCAGTGGCTAGAACGTCAACCCGCAGGATCCATTACCTCTTGGGATGATCTCACCACTCGTTTCCTTGCTCAGTTTTTCCCACCGGGAAGAACTACCAAGCTAAGGAATGATATCTTGATGTTCCAACAACGTCAAGGCGAAACTCTCTACGAGGCATGGACTCGATTCAAGGACTTACTCCAAAAAGTCCCTCACCATGGCATAGAACTTTGGCTCCAAGTCCAAATCTTCTATGACCATATCAATCTCTCCACGAGGCAAACCATTGACCAATCGGCCGGTGGCAAGCTACGTGATCTAAGTGCGGAACAATCATGGGCTCTCCTAGAGGATCTTGCTCTTTATGACAACGAAAGTTGGAGTGATCCCCGTGATTTGAATAAAACGGTCAAGGCAATATCTTTGCCTTCTAACAATTCAAGCACTTCTGACCGTAGGATCATAGAACTTGAAGACCAAGTCAAGTTTCTCATGAAATCCTACGAGGCTCCTAAATCTTCAAGCCAAGTGAACAAAATCACTTCCTCATGTGAATTATGTAGTGGTCCCCACGACACTCGTGATTGCATGGAACTCCCCGAACAAGCTTTTGTGGACTACGCATCCTCGCGTACCGACGGAGCGGGAGACAAGTGGTACACTTTCAAACCCGAGCCAAACCATTATGGTGATTCATACAACCCCTCATGGAAAAATCACCCGAACTTTAGGTGGAAACAAAACCAAAACTCACAACAAACCAATTCTTCCAACCCACCTAATCGTTTCCAATCAAGCGGTTCCAACTCGAACCGTACTTTCAACAACAATCCTTCCGGCAATGGTGGTACCAATAACTTTGAAGGATTGATTTCCCAATTTATGGCATCTCAAGAAGCTCGGATAGCTAGATTCGAGACCGAATTCAATCAACAACAAACAGAGATGACCAACAAAATTGACAACTTGTTGAAAGCCCTCAATAACCAAGTGCTATCACCTCCACATAAGGACGCTAGGAACACAAATAGCGGACCCCAAGTAAAAGACCCCTCTTCATCCAAACACGTCCACTTTGTCAACATTGTCACTATTAAACCAATTGATAGGAATGAGGATAATAGTGAACCTAAGGATGAGGATAGGAAAGTCGAGGTTGATAAGAAAGTTAGGACAAGTGAGATTGAAGAAGTAGATGATGATGAGGACTACTTCAATAGGCTACCCACTAAGGAAGAGCGTGCATATCATACAAACCTATTCGATGACCCCGAGACACCATACTTCCTAGGTAGACCAATCATAGAAATAGGCGACCCTTCTAATCTCAACATACCATGCAACATCGGACATCTACATGTGTGGAAAGCTTACATCGACCTTAGATCGCCCATAAACATCATGACTAGAGCCCACTACAACTTGATAATGAAAAATCAACTTGGGTATAGGATGCTCCCTGACAAGGGTTGGATGAGTAACTTCACGGGAAGAGTTAAGGGATTACCGGTTTATGTAGGAAACTTCACCTATGTCACCGACTTTGTAATTGTAGAAGATATCCGCCCAATAGTCGATGCATCCTTGACTCAAGTGGTTTTTGGAAAACCATTTGTTGAGGTCTCTAGAATGACTTATGAACCTTCCTTAGGGATAGTTAGATTTAAGGATGAGACCGATGAAGTAAGCTACCAAATGCCATATAAGATAGAACAATTCCAACACTTGTCAAATGTTGAGAAGGAGCTTAAGCAAGCGGTCTACTATAGGAATGATGAGGATAGAAGTAAAGGAGTAGACTATGTTATGGAAAGGATATTCGGTTTCTACAAGGATTGTTTGAAATTAGGACCGGAGTATAAAACCGGGAAGGAGAATGGCCTAGGAACCGTGACCGATGATGGAATCACGTAATGTACGTGACTTTGAGTCTAGCTACAAGACTCGTTAATAAAGAAAAGCGCTTCTTGGGAGGCAACCCAAGCTTTATTTGTTTTATTTGCTTTGTGTGTTTATTTATTTGTTTGTTTGATTTTATTTGTTTCCGTATGTGTGTTTAATTTTTATTAGTATTGATTCATGTTCAAAACTAAATTGTGAAAATGCTTTATTTTGTTTTTAACTTCGTCTTAACTACATATAAAGGTATTTTGCAAAAGATAAGTGTAAGGGAAATCTAAATCGGTTTATTAGAACACATATGAACATGAATCGTAATAATAATAAATTAGCATACATATTAGTGTTTTTTTGAGTCAAATGCTTGTATCGAGTCATAATGATGTTTTGCAGGATTTCCAGGAAGTAAGGTAAAGGTTTTTCCAGAAATTTTCCGGAAACTTAAAATGAAAATTTTTGTCAGGTCATTTCTGACGGCGTCAGGAGTTATAACCTGACGGCGTCAGATTTAATTTCCAGAAATTTTTGAAAGTTTTGTTTTCATAAAAAGTTTTTATTAAATCTCCAACTTATAATCTCCAGGAATCTGCAAAATTATCATTCCACAAGCATTATATCCTTATATATAGATTTTATCCCGCCGATGTTATGCAGGTTTTCGTGTTTGTTTTCTCAGGTTAACAGGTTATATTGGACAAGGAAATGTTTTTTGGATCAAGCTTATGGCGATGCATTAGTCATGGAGCTTCAACATTCTCTTTGGAGGAAGATTTAACCGTGTGATTTCACTATCCAACGAGCGAATCAGGGAGTATTTGATTTCATTCTTTTACTTTATGCTTTTACATCTTGTTATTTGAACATTGGGGACAATGTTCATCTTAAGTGTAAGGGGAGGGTAAAAGTACGATTTTAGATAATACAATTGCGCTTGATTTTTGTTTGTTTAATAATAGATGTGTAATAAAACTGAGAGAAATACTTGATTAGGGTAATTTTAGTGCCAAATTTAAAATTTTTTACAACATATAGGAGTGAAACTTTGATCTTAATGAGCGTCTCACGGATAGGAGTTATATGACTAGCACAAAAACCGTACCACTAAAAATTTTTCCACCCCCAAATATGTGAGGTTCGCCCCTAGAATTGGTAGGAAAAGCATTTATGCTATGATGTGTGTACCGGTAGCACTTAGATTCTAGAACTTGCGTTAGGACCATTCCGAGGCCACAAGTGAGACTACATTCGTGTAGTTATATTTACTACATGATAAGAGGCATTAGGATTAACCCATTGTTTTACACCTGTGTTTTTGTTATAATTACATTGGCTACATTGGTCAAGTAATTCTCCCACACCATTTGCGTTGTACTCATTTTTAGTACACGATACCCCTAGTACACCCCTCAGAGCCTATCTTTTCGTTTCGACCTTTAAGCATTTTACTTAAAGGAAGAATTTGTTACACCCCACTAAAATGTACACCCAAATCGCCTTAGCCTACCTTGTATGCACTCATCTTTAGTGCATTATTGTGTCAACATTTGTTTAAACCCAAGTTAATTATCTAATTGATTACATGGTTGCTAAGTCGAGTCATATCCTTGTACATATTGTTTTGGGACGATTGGGACTCATGGGTAAAGTACTAGTGTAATGGAGTAATGGGGAAGAACATCATTTATTACCCCCATATGTGCTAAATATTTTAAAAGTACTCCAAGTTTTTCAATTATCTTAATTCGAGTCATTAGAATAGTTAATTGTAAAGTTATGTAAAAGTTCAAGTGTAAGGGGAATGCAATGCCCCTGTGATGTATTATTTTGGATGGTAGGGCAAGAGTGTATGCAAAAAAAAAAAAAAAAAAAAAAAAAAAAAAAAATACAAAAAAATGAGAAAATGAAAAATAGAAAAAACATACGGACTACCATCCCGTTTCATTTTATGTTTATTTTTATGTTTTTGTTATTTTGTTTTTAGCTTAAGATCGAGTCGAGTCTTGGCTTAGCAACATTGTATAGTACATGTAATTGATCAAGATCTTTAACTAGCCACCAGTAAAACATCCTTTATCCAACAAAACCGTGTTCTCCTTTTCCCTACACCTAACGTTATAACCCATTTAAAAGCCCTCTTTGATAGTTTATCTTAGGTGCTTACGCCTAGTGGAGGAGGTTTTCGATCCTTTCCCAAGCCTATGGTAATCTATTTGCTATGACAGGTAGTGAGAGATATTTTCCGTTTTCATTTATGAGATTTATTTTGATGACACTTGAGAGATGTGAGTATCTAAACACTACTTGTGAGGTGCTAGTATGTAATCTCCGTGCTTATTATGATTGAAGTGGAACGATTATTTGTTGTAATTACTTTTATGTTTGCATTAAATGACCCCTAACTTGTATTTTGATTAGAATAAAAGCGCATTTGCTTGAGGACAAGCAAATCTCAAGTGTAAGGGTATTTGATGAGGCGAAAAGTGTACCGCTTTTAAGGGGTCATTTAAGCCCGAAATCGTATTTATTTGATCAAATATTGCCCTAAATCGTTCCTTTTGTCATTTTAGGTACTTTTGAGGAGAAATCTGGAAAAGGAGGCATTTTGGACGTTTTTGGAGCATTAAAGTGAAGAATACGACAAAGTCTCAAAATCGGCTGAAATTTACCTTTGACGGCGTCAGAATCATCTCTTGACGGCGTCATGCCTTGGCAAGAAAAGTTGGATGTGAAATTTACTCATGACGGGCCAGTGAGTTAGCATGAGAATTCTGACGGCGTCACGCTTTAACTAAATCAAGGGCGTCACGGCTTAAATCATAAGGGGACGGCGTCACGTTCATGATCCGACGGCGTCAAGCCTTGATAGGCCAGAATGGATTTTTGAAGAGCTAAAGAGGGACGGCGTCAAGAAGGTCACCCGGGAACCCTAAAAGCGGCGAGGTGACGGCGTCACAATGCATAAGGTGACGCCGTCAGATCCAAAAATCTATATATAGTTTTCTAATTTTTTGTCATTAGGAGAGAGCTTAGTGTGTGGAATTTTGGGATAAAACCCTAAGACGATTTTAGCTACTTTTTCAGGGCTTTTTGCCTTGAGATCTTCCATGTTTCATTGAAAGATAAGTTATCAATTAATCATTCAATATGTCTATGTGTTGTTTGATTCTATCTTATGCTTGTCTTTTGTTTAACATGTTAGGCTAATTTTATCTTGTGTTTGCTTAGATCTAATGAAACCTAGCTATTGATTATTGGTTGTTAGTGTGTTGTTAGTTGTATTGGATGATTGTTTATCTATGTTAGGCTTAAGAAAACTGGCTAACTTCCTATTCGGTAACTTGCTTGAACGTCTTAAGAAACATGAACCAAACGCGTACTAAAGGTTTTTATGGTTGTATTTAATGCACAAGCGAATTCTAGTGATCCCATGTTAGGAGCTTCCTAGCCGGCTCGACATAGGAGTGAAGTAGGAGCTTGTAGAGTTGGGGAAGTAAGTACGCCACCCCACGAATGGTATTAAGGAATACACCCGTCATCCACGCGACTAATACACACTAATTAACCGGTAAAAGATAGTTAGGGAGTAAGGAAATCTAAGTAAACACATTTCTCTACACATAAGTTTCTCACCACTTTTCATTTTTGTTATTTTATTTTATTTGCATTTGTAGTAATTTGGGTTAGTTGACTAGCAACTAATTCCGCCCACTCCTTCAAAAACCGAGATTTTACTTGCTTTCATAAAAATTATAAAAACATAAAAAGAATCTTCCTCAACCCTTAGACCTAATTAGAGTAGCCTTTCATACCTAACGAACACTATTCCCTGTGGAGAACGATCAATCCCCCGTACTTACCACTACACTATACTACATCGGTCAGGTACACTGCCTGGTGGGGTTGTAAGCCTCTTGAGATCCCTCGAGAGGTAAAACCTGTTGTAAGGTTACAAAACCACGCAATCAATGATATTTGAGTATTCTTTGAAGTTATCATCCAACATATGTCTTCAAGTCATCTTGTGGCTTCGTCATCATGAGAAGTTGTGATCTTGGAGCCCTTTTTGAGATCATTGGCCACCATAAATCTCTGAGCTCGTCCATTGTAGTAATGCCTCCATGTGATTTGTTGTGACTGTTGGACTCGCATGCTCACACTTTTCTGGATCATGATAACTGTCATCAGAGTTGCGGAAGCTGTGTCGTAGGTCTTTCATCTATCATGATGTCTTTGATAATGAATTGGAAGTGTGAGCATGGAGTGTGGATTGACACGTCTCTGCTGGAATCAGGAACCACCATCGCTATCTTTATATGAATCTGAAATAAAACAGTTAGCAATAAAGTTGGAGAACGAATATGGCTTTGTCATTCGTTCGATCTGGTGGTTGGATTTAACCTTCGGTTCTGTGAAGACCGACCTGTGATCAGGTAGAATCCCCTTTAAAGAAGATTCTCCTTGACAGGAATTTCCAGCTTGTAGTAATGAGTCTTCCAACACATTAATGTCAGAATCATCATACTAAGCATGTTCTCATACCGAAAGGTCTCAAAGCAGACAGCACGGTAGAGTGAATCAGTGAATTAAATACCCACTGATTGACGAGAAATTGATTAGAAAAATCACTTGCGTGTCACTTGATAAACATTTTGTGCAACATGACAAGGGTTTTATAAATTGAATCACATTTCTGTCAAAAATACTTTTGTTTGAAAATTTTCACAATCAATGTGCTCGAAACTTTGTTGGTGAGCACATTGAAAGGTTTTCCAAAAGTATCCGTCAATCCATTTCCTGGAACAAGTTTGATTCAAATTTGAATCACCCCATCGTTTCTTTCCAGTTGTCACAAGCATGATCCATGAAGGATCTCACATGTCACCCACCAAGAGCTTGTTTGATGTTGGCTTTAGAAGGATTTCCATCTTCATTGTGAATACTTTACGTATCACTCGGATGTTCTGGCAATACCACAAGGATAATGCGTAGGACTCTTCATATATATTTTCTTGCTTTTCACGGTGTATGAAACAGCAAGCCTATTGGAAATGTGTCCTAATGAGATTAATGGATGATCTCTTGGCTCTAGACTCAATAGTGCGTTTTGATTTAGTGATCGGAGGCTAAAGAGGACTGCCACCTTTTCAATATCATCTAACTCGGAGTGAGATAGACGATAGCCATGTATTGATCTCCGTGACAAATGAAACAAGAATCCTTTGAGGGACATTGAGTGGCTAGGGAGGGTTGTGCAGCGTATCACTGGGTCCATGATACTTTGTCATCAATGTCAGTAATCAACTACGTGATTCTGACAGCATATATATTGATTCGGTTTCTGCCTATGATGAAAGGAGGGCTTCTTTCTTTTCACCCTTTATCTTTACATTTCTTTTTCATTCTTCAACCCCTTCAGCGCTTACCGAGACTTCATTACTAGCACCTTGTTGAGTTTGTTCCAGCATTAGCTCCATCTCAGTCGGCACTCTTCCCTTATTCACTTTATCTCTTTTTTTTTGTAATCATACCTAAAGACTTCTACACTAACTAGTGGATTGTCCCTGGGTAGATCCCTCCGGTTCTGGCTGGATCATGGGAACTAATACCTAACCTTACCATCCTTATAACTCCAATACATAAAGTAAAATGGTCGGTCTTTGGTATTCTTTCACACTTGCCATCACAAATCATTTGCTCCCCCTCAATATGTGCATCGATATATGAAAAGGTTTGGCACATATGGGAGAGCCTACACTTGAGTTTCAAAAGATCACATTTTTTATCAGAATTCCATATTTAAATCACATTCTCTCCCCCGATCAAAAATTTCAAACCACTTGCGATTTGTGATCCCAATTGATTTAAATAAGTGAGAAATTTTGGGAGAAAATGTGGTCAGGTTATACTGTGTTCTGATTATGGAGCATACTATGCTCCCCCTTAAACCACGAGAGAGTGTCACTGCTGATGTTGCACAAATTTGGCAAGGTGTCAAAAATTTGAACAAATATTCTCCCCCTCAATTAATGACCCGTTTTCTATTTAAGGAGCTGTAGTCATTCAATTGAGTGACGAGTATTTGTGAAAATTTAATTCAATTTACCACCTTGTGTAACATCAAAACTCTCTTGAAGAATCAAAGAAGATAAAGAGTCTGATGTAAAGAAGACTTCTCTTCTTATACACGAAATGACGCACTGAAACGTACATCAGATCGGACATCACACATCACACACACACACACACACACACACACACACACACATATATATATATATATATATATATATATATATATATATATATATATATATATGTATATATATATGTATATATATATATATATATATATATATATATATTTTATATATACATATATATATATATATATATATATATATATATATATATTGCAACTAGATCAGTGCAGTTTTAATTATATAATATGATTACACGACGCCAAAATAAGACAAAACAAGACAGGGAAGACACGATCATTTTGTTCTCTGCAGCAGTCGGTAATCTCCTTCACGAATTCTGCCACCAACAAAGCTCTCCAGGTTGCGGAAGATCGTCCTTGTTTTCAGCCTTCGTTCAATGGCTCTCATGAACTCCTCACTTCGCAGCACATCCTGTTTAGTCCAGAATCGAGTGTTCAATCCTGGATTGTGAGGATTGATCTTGACTTCTTTTATTCTAAAATCCAAAGCTTCATCGATCATTCTTAGAGTTCCATCACTGAACTTATGGAACTCGTTGAATTGCATGATCATCGGAGCCCCATACTTGTCAGTAAACTTGACTGCCTTTGGAGATTCAAGGACTTTGAAGTCGTGCATGAACTCTAAAACCGTACCTTCCCAGTTTGGCTTGGTGAGATTGAGTTGAGTTTGATAGCTCTCAATCCTGAGTTGAAAATCACTAACCCTTTGTCTAATAACGAGGCCTCTGATCCACAAGTTAACAGCAGCTGAGAGCGCTTTCTTATCACGAGGAGACAGATGATCCAGATGTCCTTGAAGATTTAGCAAGTATAGATCTTCGAAGTCGCTTGGGAACAGATGTCTGAAGTCACTTTCAACAATAATGTATTCGTTCAGATCAGCACGACGAAGCACCATTTTCTTCAGATATTCATACCCATACATGGAATGGATTTTAACTTTGATTACACTCAGGATTCTGAGATGAGAACATACTCCTCGACGACTACCCTCTGCTGAGTGCCTTTCAATGTAGAACCGTTTCTTGTGGAACCACCAATGAGTGATACCATAAGATGCAGCAACATCATACGTGTATTCTTTATCCGACCACATCTGATCGGGCACCATTTGTTCCAACTCGGCATCTGGATAGTATGCTGCCTTCATTTTGGTTATAGACAGTGCCTGCTTGCAACCTTTGTCACCTAAGCGGAGATAATCCAGATCTTTATTGAAGAAGTAGTCAGCTTGAATGGTAACTTGTCCGGGTGGTCCACCAACGGGGAGAGGACGGTTGACATTGTATGAGAGAATCAGGTCATCTACTTGATCAGTTAAGAGTCTGTGACATTCCTCCATCTGGAATTGAAGATGATGCACATCCGGGTGAAATACTTTAACAATCTCGTATGCTGGTCCTTCCAAATCCTGAGGAGTGAGTGTTGGAATTCCTTTCTCCTTGCAAAACCAAGCAATGAACGATCCCATATCACCTGTTTTTGCTAGCAGTGAGTTCTCAGGAGGTGATTCATGTTGGGAAGCAATCACAGTTGCCCAGTTGTTATTTGGATACAGTGCATCTGATGATGATACAACCCATAATGGTTCAGGAATGGGTGCTCTTTCTTCATCAGTCAACGGTCTTAACCAAGTGCCCATTTCTTCCCTGGATGGACGATTCCTAGGTGAGTCCTGATCTTCTGGTGTGTCATTCCTAGAGAATTCCTTCCACCAAACCTGATTTACTTTTGGAATATGTGCATTTGCTGTGTCTTCTTCGTCATCAGTGTGAGAATTTAAATCTTCTGCGGCTGATTCCTCATGCATGACGAATTCCTCTGGGATGGATGGAAATGAAGGCTATAATCGAGTATCAACAGTTGTCCATGCAGGAAATCCAGTAGCTGATACACTCTTAGATGTGCTAGGACCAGACGAAGGTTGAGTGTGATCTTTTCCAACAGATGATGCAAATGGGGGATGATGAGGTTGAGCTTGGGTAGAACCTGAAGCTCCCAAAAACCCTGCTGCTCCAGAATCACCATCTGGTGGAGGAGGTGGAGGAGAATGTGGTGGAGATCCAGGTGGTGTACAGGGTTTTTCATGTTTCTTTTTCTTCTTCTTCTGTCGTTCATTTAGTTCAGTTATGAGGAAATCACGATCATCCCGGTCCATTGATTTTTCCAAGGCTTCGTATAGCTTCTGATGATCTTCATGTCCTTTATGCTGACCAATTTCAAACATTCTGTTGTGAAGAATAGCCTTCATATCGACAGTGGGAAGATCTCTGAATCGAGCTTGCATCGGTGCTTCCATTGCCCATTTGACCGCCTCTTTTGCATATGTATCAACAACAACCATAGCCTTTTGTTCAATATCAATCTTTTCTAGCTTCAGCAATCTACGTTCATAATTGTTCATCTTTTGTGACATATCAGCAGACTGTTTTAAGGCTGCTGCTAGTTGTGATGCTAAGTTTGCTGGTGCCTTTGTGGAGACGTTTGCGGCTGTGGTTGCTTCAGGCGAGGAAATTACTATGACGGGTGCTGGTGTGGAGACTGGAACTGTCATAGGTCTAATTCCTGACATGTCTTGTTCAATCGGCACCGACACCATTGACTCAACTTCTTTTTCGTCATGAGTTTTTCTAGTCTCAGTAACGTTGCCATTAGCTTTATCCATGAGAAATTGGTCACCATAACTGAAGTCGGGTTCAAGGTTTTTGAGTGAAGACAGGGTGCCTGTAGACTCCGTTGGTTCATTTAAGTGAGTCTGCTCGGAATTACCAACTTTCTGACTGACTTCTTGCTGGTCTGACGTAATTCCAGTTTCACTTTGTCTTCCAGGAAGGTGTGAATGGAGTAGGTAAACTCTTCCCAAATCCTTTCAGCGAAATCTATGTTTGCACGTTTTACAACCCCCCATAAGATTTGTAGTACTGGAGCCCTAGGCCTTTCAAACCTTAAGTCTTCCCAGTAATACATAAGTTGATGATAGTGGCAATTGCTCTCCATGGTTGATACATGTCATTGGTGATTACTGATGACAACCTGTTGACAGTTGTAGGGTAGCCCAGGTCATTTATGAAGTTGATGAGAACCTCGGATGAGGGTGGTTGAATAAATGGTTTATTCTTGATGACAAGTGAGATTTGAAGAGCCTCTCTGAGAGTGTCTTTAGTGAGCTCATACCACTGTTCATCTAATTGACAACGGTAACCCCCAGTATCTTTGTTGAGATGGACTGTGTTCCAGAACTGCTGAATGTATATAGACGGTATGGATGCACAGGCTGTGAATGCTCTGAAGAATGTGGTTTCCTTTAGTATATCAACTGCTATTTTGTAAATGGGATTAGGTTGAGACCTTTCCATATCTACATAACAGTTGCTCTTTCCAATAGGTACCCATTTGTCACGTGGGAGAATTTGTTCGTCTGTACGAACTGGAGTTGGGACCACGTGGACTTGTTTAGAGGAAACATTAATCTCTGTGTCAGCCATTAAATCTGCACACACACATTCATGGAAGAACCAGCATACATATGTTGAGTTAGACAGGAGCGAATGCTCGAGGTTAGTACACAGTATATGATATCACTGAAGGCTACTGATTGAGAAAGGACTCGACATCACATAGCATGCAGCACATAACAATTATAAGCATACATATGATATGAACATGGATTTGAATAACACAATGACCTCAGTAAACCAATATACAGCCATCCAGTCGCAATCAATTGTAGATAACACAAATCGCAACATTCATGAAACACATCATATAACATCACATACAAATCGCAAGCATGCACTGGATCAAAACGCAAAGGTACACAAATCGCAACAATCACCGAACAGGTCAAGTCGCATAAATTATGAGTTCAAATCGCATGTTTGAGATCAGATCAAGTCGCAAGTAATCACATAAGACCAAGGCACTCAAATCGCAACTGGAAACATGTTCCTTGCAATATGAGATCAAAATGCAAGTTTGCGATTAGATCAAGTCGCAACAATCCCATAAATCCCAATTATTCAAATCGCAACTAGACACGTGGCACTAGTCGCTTTATGAATCAAATCGCAACATTGCAAGATCATACAAGTCGCAAACATACAGCACCAAGTCAAACCGCAATATGCGTACTTTTATTCACTAAGTTGCAACTGAGTTAGGACAAAACGCAAACAAGAACAGATAATCAAAACGCAACCATGGTCATACAGACAAAATGGAACTTAGAACATTATCCCGAAAAGTCACACAAACATTCATCACTTGAAATAGACATTCTAGGGGCATCCCATTCACTTTCAACACACAATTTGGACAACTAAAGATAGATCCAAACTTGACTAGGCAACTATTCGATTGTCTCACACTAGCGATATATCCTAGCGAATTCACCCAACAAGATCTAACTCCTAAAAGTATGAATGAAATGATCTATCAGCACATGTTACAAACTAATACCCAAACACTCATTCAAAAGACTGGACATACGCATGATTTTGACTTATCGAGTCAAACTTCATTCGACCACACCACTAATTAACATCATAGAGTGTAAACGAAAGCAATAATCATACTCATAAAGCATCTACACACATTATAATGAAAATCCCACCAATCAACATACAAAAATATACACTAACCAATAGAGGATGAAGAATCGATCGAGCGACCTAGGAAATAAAAGATTGATTAGAATCGTGTTGTGTTAGTAACAATAACCTACTAATTTTAAACACCACTCGTCATTTACCTAGGAAAAACTCTAACAGATTCACCAATGAATCGAACAAAGATGCGATATGAGTGAAGAAGATGAACAGTGACGACTTGACTAGGAGAGAGAGAGTGTGTAGTTGGGACAAAACGCTAACTCGTTTAAGGTTATATATGCCTAACTCACCACTTTCAAAATATGACACATTTGGTCCCTGTCCTTTCTAGCAAGTGAACTTCTTTCAACTATATCATATTAAGTCCCTGTCTTTCCTAGCAAGAGGAGTTCTATACATGATGGGAATCAATCTACGCATAAACTGCCAAACTCTTCAGATAAAGCACAACAGATCACTAGAGTCCTTATGGGTGCCCGGACAAATGCCATAAATTGCTATTGCTCTCCCCCTCAATCAATGACTCGATTTCTGTAGAGGAATAGAGTCGTTGATTGTGAAGCAATTTATCACGTGGTAAGTCCAACAGTGAGCATTTAAGGCAACATAATACCACCAAGGGTATAAAGAAGATTTCTCTTCTTTCTGATGAAATGATGCACTGAGGCGTACACCAGATCGAATGAACATGGATATAAAGTAATCCACGTTCAGGTGAACTTCACCTCGAAAGATAGCTGTCTTTTTGGTGACAAACTGTCATCAAATGGAAACACGGGTTGCTATCTAAAGTAATAGCAAGCCTTAGAGAAATGATTTACTTATTAGGATCAAATTCTGTTCGAGCTTCATTTAAAACCCCGTGTCATTGTTGAATGACATTTCTAGGGTCGTAAATGTTATCGATATCCAGAAGACATGCCTCTCACTACTCTAAACACATTTCACTATAAACAGTTAAAACATATACCTATTCAATTAGAAGAACAAAAAATATATATACAAAGGATACATGACCTTCTTTCCATGATATCAATACGAGTTTTGAACTGATCTGTTCAAAAATCATTGTGTCCGTACATCACAGATGGGTTTTCTGAACCTCCACCATGGGAGACTTCATCCCTTTTGGTCGCCACACTTTTAGTTTCTTCTTGAAGCATTCTGTGAAAGTACCTGCACTTATACACGGTTTCCCTGCACTAACATATAGATTTTGTTTACATATGTATTGGTTAGTGACAATAGTATCCTGCCTTTGTAGTTTCTTGCAGTCATTCTTGGAAGTGTTTTCTATGTCAGTAGGTATCCACTTAAGACCAATTTTCTTAAAGACTCTACCTGTAGGTAACCATCTTAGGCACACCCTAGAAGGATTAGATTTCTTATGCACCATAGTGTGTTTACAAGACGGATTTTCTTGTCTTTCAGCAGTAGGTCCCCCAGACTTCTTAGGGTGCTTCACCAGTTCTACAGGCCTATTGTGGTTTTTTGTCGTAGGGAAGTGCACTTTGACATAATCATTTACTTCCTTAGCTTGTGCCTTGTGAGACATATCCTTAAAGTGACAAGTAGCTGACTGACCCTTATGTCTAGGTTGTGAAGTGACTGGTTTTGGCAAACTCTGAATCTCATCAACTTGGGCTGCACACCTTGGATCAGAAGCTGGTGTTCCCAAGATTGATGGTTTGTCAAACTTAGTGTTCACACTATGTTCAGCTAATTTCCTCAAGTCATTTTTAAGGGCAGCTATAGTGAAACCTTTCCTTTGAATTTGTGCTTTGAGTTTATCATTCTCAGCCATCAAGGATTTTATTTGTTCTATACCCTTAGATTTGGTTTCCATGATAGAATCATCTAGTTGTTTACATTGCATTTTCAATGTTTCATTTTCAGCATGTAACTCAACAGCTTTAGTAACATGTGTGGTTTTAACATCATTGTACATGTCATGCATTTCAATCAGTCTGGTTTTTAAGTTATTAATTGTCAAGTTCTTGGCCTCTAGCTGATCTTTCAAATTGTTTACCATAAAAAATTCACGAAATTCAGGTAATTCCTGATTTTTTGTTGGAAGGTTAGGTTGAATACTTTCTTTCATTTGTTGCATTGAAATTTAGAGATCAATAAAATGTTTTTTCCAGTTCTAAAAATCTTTTTGAAAGTTCATTGTAAACCTTCTTTTCAATCATGTCATGTGATTTGAAAGACTCAACCATAAACAAAGACCTTGACGCATTCTCATGTTCAGCATCCTGACCAGTGTCTCCCCTCCTTTGACTCATATGTGTTGAAATAGAGGTAATATCGCTATCAGTCTTTTTCACCATATATGTGTCACAAGTAGGTTTACATTGATCAGTGTGTTGATGTTCATTAGTGAGGACCATATGTAGATCAGATTGATGTACCACAGCAGACGGTTCTTGTTGATCTTCATGATCGCAAACTCCCGTGTTAACACCATCATCAGACTTGACTGAACTTGCATCATTCCCAACTTGGTTAGCCCTTTCCTCAATGAACCCATTAACATCCCTTATCAGTTGTAGCAATGTTGTTCTAAACATGGCAATCTCTGTCCCGGTGTACTTAGCAAAACACTCTTTTGTCATTTGACTATCATAATCATAGTCCACAGTGTATTGTGAGTCACTGAACACTTGAAGTTGATTGTTGATCACACTGAGAGCGGCTCTGGATTTTGCTTCAGAAAATTCTTCTTTGTCAAGTTGCTGTTCAAGTTGATCCAGATATAGTGTCATTTTAACTGTGAAATCATGAACCTCTTGACCAAAGAGTGTTGCGAAAGCCCGCGTGTACCCCATCACGTATTCAAAATTTTCAAACAGAGCCTTGAGAAGTGACTAAAGTGAGCGGAAGCCCGCAAATCGACTTTCCTTTTCATTGGCTAACTGCATAGACTGAATACATTCTTCCATGTGTAACTGTGAGCATGACTCTTCCATTCCAGCAGGATCAGAATCACTTGCTTCAGTTTGTGGCGTGTACTTGGAATTCCCATGATCATCATTAGCATCGTACAATTTAAGTACCTCCGATATGAAAGAGTCTGAATTAGTGGTCATTGTTGGGAACTGATTCATTTGCAACATGTTACCCAATTCAGAAGAGATCATAACCCAAGAGCAATTTGCGAAATTGATTATCAATGATGGTACAAGATACAATTGACAAATCTCAATTTGACCAAATCGCAATAATCCAAGACACAGCTTGACAAATCGCAATAAGACCAATCGCCAGCTTATCAAATCGCAATAAGTCAAGTCACAAGTGTTAGCTTGCAACGTCAAATCGCAATAGACCAACTCGCAACTATCAAATCGCAATAAGTCAAGTAGCAACTTGTCAAATCGCAGACAATCAAATCGCAATTTGTTAACTATGAGTCAAAACGCAAAGTTCAACTCGCAATTGCTCAAGTCGCAACTCACTATATCAAATCGCAACAGACAAATCGCAACCCTGAATCTACAGACCGCAACAAGCAAATCGCAACTCTAACAAGTCGCAACCCCGACAGATACAAGTCGCAACCCACAAATCGCAAGTCACTAGAAAACAGAATTGTCGCTATCTTTGTCAAAACGCAACACACAAAACGCCAAATACGTCCCTTTCTTAGCAGTTTGTCGTCTTTTACCAAAAACGGTAATAAGCCAAATCGCAACTTCGAGAAACCTCAAAACGCAACTTGCACTTACCCAACACTACACAAGTAGCTACTATGAAACTTTCACAGAGGGACAAAACGCTACTATGAACACCTTTTAACAAACCCACGAATCGACCAAAAACCACCACACAAAGCCGAAAATGATGATTCCAAACACCAAACACAACTTCTACACTAACCCTAAGCAAGAAAGTACAAGATCTAACAACTTCAAGCTACAAAACGAAGCGCAAAAGAGATTTTTAAGAAACTTTCTATTCGAACCAAAAGTGCCCCAAATCTACACAAATTGTTAGGATTCGACACACGGTTAAGGTGGTTAAACCTTTTGTTCTTTGTGTGTATGATATATTGAGTTAATATGATTAAGTATGCGGAATCTACTTAATCACACTTAGAAGGTTATTATGATTATGGAAATGGAACGGTTGTGTTTGTTATTGAACAAGGAACAATAAAAGATTAACACCAAACGATTCAATATTATTAATGATAATAATATGAGTGATCTTGAAATATCACTAGGGTTACAACCTTGAATCTTAAGTTTCTATTTCTTGTGATATTGTTTTTGTTCTATGTTCTTGAGAGATATATTTTTCACTATAAGTTTAACACACACACTTATCTCTAGACTAAGATCTTTCTTTTATAACATAAGAAAGATCTTTACATTAATGTTAAGTTTTGTCAAACAACTTGCTAGCTTATCTTATTTGTGTCAGTACATAAGATACAACATGTATCTGTGTACACAACTTGTTAACTAAGAGAATAAGATAAAGACTGAGCACATGGGGTAAGATATTATCTACCGTGTATTATTGACTTTTAGTCAACCAGACTTAATATCTTCATCAACCAGAATTAACTCTGATAGTCACCAGAATTAAAACTTGACTTAACCACCAGACTTAACTTCAACGACCAGACTTTAACCAGCAGATAACCAGCAGACTTAACTTTGGAATTCACCAGACTTAACTCTACTGCTACCAGATTTAATCACTTTAGAGATTTTCCCGATACTTAAACTTCAGAATATTTAATTCCCAACAATCCTCCCCTAAACATGTGAATCCATTTCAACATGTTTCTGAATTAAATTATGGATTGTGAAGATCTTTCAAACACTTCATAGTCAGACCCTTAGACTGAACTTTCTTCTATTCTGAAAGATTAATATCTATCTCAGTAACTCATCTGCTTTCTGATCTTTGACTTCAACAATATCATACACACATCTTTAGACTTCAAACATTGACCTAAAAGATGGTGCAATTTCCTTGGATGGAGAAATTATAAGAGGCAATGGTGCTGTGTATCTTGGATGCTTGTTTCAACAAGTGAAATCATCTATCAGCATGCCTTTGCAAGTGATGAACAAAAGTGGTAAACTGAAATTGAAACTTTTCTTCGTTTGACCTAGATAGAACTTTCTCCTTTGGAATGTTCTTGTCATTTTCAACCTCCATTTCATCATCTTGTATGCTCTTGTCTTTTCCTCCCTTACATTGGGTTTGTCTTCCTTTCTTGGGCTTTTATTTCCTCCCCTGAAGCAAATAAAATTTTATCCTCCCCTGTTTGGAAGATCTCTCACCATCATCCCATCATTATCTGATCTACCAATGTGAACTTGTTTTCAGACAATGTTGTACATGAAGCCATCAATTCCTTAAGAGTTTAAGTTACTGCCCTCATCACTTCTAGGTGTGTTAACTCCTATGAGAGGTGAATCAGTGGACATTTGACTCATGGTCCATCAATGGATGGTTTTTGTGAATCCTTTGAAAATCCTTTTAAGAAACTTTTGCCTTAGCAGTATGTAATTGATTTTATTATGAAAAACCATACTGCTTTCAACCATTTTGAAGGGATTAAGTGTATAACAGACACTTAATCAAAATTTCAGTTTAAAGCAACCTCTGGTTGTGTGAGAACCAATGTTTTCAGTTATCTTGATAACTGCCTATGTAAAGATAAACCTATTCAAAAGGCTTTCTTGACAGGGTTTCCAGCTCATAGTAATTGTTGCCTCTAACACAAGTGTTAGATTCACTTTTACTAGCTGTTCTTTCTATCAGATATCCTTAGATTAACACATTATACTTGAAAGTATAAAATGATAGAAAGTGAGTTGAGTCAGTTACTATCTGACCAACTAAGTCATCAATTCAATGTGAAATTTCATACTTAGGTTTCAAGAAAGAAGTTTTAAGGAGTTTTAAATTCCCAAACTCAGTCCATCATAAACCTAATATGTAGCAACTGGATATTCTGATTCTGCTGCTTCCATTTCACTTGAAACATCCTTTTGTGTTTACATGTTCATACCTGAAATTGTTAGTCTAAAACCAAAAGAACAATGTACAAAGTACTTGTCTTGTATTAGAATAAACATATGACTAACTGTATGAAATAACACAATCTTAAAGTAATAGCTAGTACAAATTTACAAAGACAACAGTACAGACAAAAATTTAACTACCAGACTTAATTGAGTAATCACCAGAATTAACCACACTGGTATATATATAAAAACACATAGATTGAAAAATTTAAGTATTAAGCATTCCAATACTTGCTACCAAGTACTGAAACCTTCCAACATCAAAAGCTTTGGTTAGCAGATCTGCAAAATTAAATTCTGAAGCAATTTTAAGTACTTGAATTAATCTTTTCTCATTGCAGTCTCTTATAAAGTGATGTCTAATTTCAATGTGTTTTGTTTTAGAATGTTGCACTGGATTTTTAATAATACAAATTGTACTACTATTATCAATATGAATAACAGTGTTTAAGAAATTGTACCCATAGTCAAGGAGTTGGTTTTGAAGCCATAGAACCTGACCACAGCAACTTGCAGCAGCTATATATTCAGCTTCAGTTGTTTAATTTGCCACACTTGTTTGCTTCTTACACTGCCATGAGATAAGTCTACACCCAAGGAATTGACATCCTCTAGTTGTTGACTTTCTGTCCAAGCTAGCACCAGCATAATCACTATCCAAAAATGCTACCAAGTCAAAAGGTGATTCCCTTGAATACCATAGACCCAACCTTGGTTGACCCTTGAGATATCTAAAAATCCTCTTGACTGCAGTTAAATGAGGCACCTTTGGAGTAACTTGAAATCTTGCACAAGCAAAAACAGAGAACATGATATCAGGTCTAGATGATGTAAGATACATCAAGGAGCCTATCATAGATCTGTAAGTGTGTACATCCACATTTTCTCCATCTAAGTCTTTTAGAAGAGGCTTCTCAGAGTCCATTGGTGTGCTTGCACTTTTGAATCAGCAAATTGAAATTTTCTAAGTATCTCTGCAACATATTTGTCCTGAGAGATAAAGATTCCTTCATTTGATTGCTTAACTTGCAGACCCAAAAAGAATGTAAGTTCTCCCATAGAACTCATCTGAAACTTATCATGCATAAGTTTCTCAAACTCTAAACACATCTCCTTCCTAGTAGATCCAAAGATAATGTCATCCACATACACCTGCACTAACAGAAGATCCTTCTTGTGCTGTTTGATGAAAAGTGTCTGATCAATCTTTCCTCTTTGAAATCCATTTTCTAATAAGTAGGAAGCTAGTGTTGCATACCAAGCTCTTGGTGCCTGATGAAGGCCATAGAGAGCTTTAACTACTCTGTACACTTTGTCTGGATGGTCAGGGTCAATGAAGCCTGGAGGTTGTGTAACATACACCTCTACTTCAATTTTACCATATAAAAATGCACTCTTGACATCCATTTGGTAGACTGTGAAGCCTAAAAATGAAGCATAGGCTAGAAACAGCCTAATTGCCTCAATCCTTGCTACTGGAGCATAAACTTCATCATAGTCTATCCTTTTTCTTGTGTGTACCCTTGGGCAACTAATCTAGCCTTATTTCGAATCACTATTCCCCTTTCATCCCTTTTATTCTTGAAAACCCATCTAGTGCCAATTACCTTTGCATTCTTAGGTAAATCAACTAGCACCCATACCTTCTGAATCTTGAACTGAAGAAGCTCCTCTTGCATAGCTTCTACCCAGCTTGAATCATCTAAGGCTTTCAAAATGTTCTTTGGTTCAGCTTGTGAGAGAAAACATACAAACAAGCAAGAGTTCGAAAGTTCATGCTGCTTTGAAGCATAAAGGGCATCAAGAAGCTGTTGTTGGTCTGAAGACATCAGTTGTTGTCTTGTCTTCACACCTGACTGTACATCTCCAATCACATTTTCTAGGGAGTGAACTTTGTGAATTCTTGTTTGTGGAGTGGAAGGAACTTGATAATTTGATGGAAGATTGTTGAAATCCACCTCATTATCTGAGAATTCTGCTTCTTTTGTTTCTGAAGGGCCAGCAGCAGAATCAGTTGGCCTAGCAGCAGAATCAGTAAGCTTAGCAGCAGAATCACCAGCAGAAACAGATACACTACCAGCAGCAACAGAAATGCTACCAGCAGAAACATTTTGTTGTTCCTGAGTTCCATCTTCTTTCCTTTCATCTTCAACACCTTCTTTAGCTTTCCTAGAAGAAGATTCATCAGTTGTTGAAGTTGATTCCACAATTGTACTTGACCATATTGGCATCCAAACATGATCTTGGTTTGTCTCCTTTTCTAACCTTGCCTCATCTGTTGCTTGTGAACCTGAAAATTCATTAGTTTCTGCAACAACAGGCACATAATTCATTGATTTGGTTAGTGATTCAAGATCAAATAGCCATTTTGGTCCTTGACCTTCTACATTGGATTTATCTTCTAAAAACTCCACATGTAGGTTTTCTTCTACAATCATAGTTCTTTTGTTGTATACTCTAAATGCTTTGCTATTAAGAGAATATCCAACAAAGAATCCTTCATCTGCTTTACCATCGAATTTTCCTAAATGGTCTAAGGTATTGAGAATTGTCACATGACATCCAAAATGTCTAAGAAATCCTATTGCAGGAGTTCTACCTCTAAAAAGTTCATATGATGTCTTATTGTGAGGCTGTATAACTAAAACTCTATTTTGAACATAGCAAGCAGTGTTGACTGCTTCAGCCCAAAAAGTTATAGGTAGCTTGGAATCAGCTAACATTGTTCTAGCAGCTTCAATTAGTGTTCTATTCTTTCTTTCAACTACACCATTCTGTTGTGGTGTTCTAGCAACACTAAATTCTCTCCTAATACCCTTTTGTTTGCAGAAATCATCCATAACTCTATTCTTAAACTCTGTCCCATTATCACATCTAATGACTTTCACTTTCTTGTCTACTTGGTTTTCTATCTGTGTAATGAATGTCTTAAGGATGCTTGTAGTCTCATCCTTAGTAGATAGAAAGAAAACCCATGTAAATCTGGTATAGTCATCAATTATAACAAGACAATATCTCTTATGCATTATACTACTTACTGAAACAGGTCCAAATAAGTCCATATGCAGCATAAACAATGATTGATTGATAGAGTTAAAAATCTTGGGCTTACAAGTGGCTTTGTGTTGTTTGCCTTTAAGACAAACAATGCATGTTTGATCATTTTCAAATCTTTTGTGAGGTAAACCTCTTAGCAAACCATTCTTAACAATTTTATTTGTGGTTTTGAAATTAATATGACCAAGCCTTCTATGTCATTTCATTGATTCATCCAATGTGGCCTTTGCAACAAGACAAGTTAAATTCTTTTTAGGAACAATGTTCTTCATGTCTACACTGTACATATTGCCTTTTCTAGGAATTCTAAGAAGTACTTGACTTTCATCAGGCATCTTAAAATCAGGAGAAAGTACAAGACATTCAGTCTCACAGAAAAGAACATTGTTCTTTTTGTCACACATTTGTGAGACACTAAAAAGATTATAATTTAGCTCTTTTACATAGAACACATCTTCAAAATCTAAATTTCCAGTTTTAATGGTACCTTTACCGGAAATTTTGCCACCAACACCTCCTCCAAAGGTAACATAGCCTCCATCTATTGATTGAAAATCTGAGAGATAAGACTTGTTGCATGTCATGTGCCTAGAACATCCACTATCTGAGTATCCTTGATCCTCTTCCTGATCATTTGAATGTTCCTGCACATAAATAAGAGTGTTAGTTTCTTTTGGGGACCCAAGCCGTTACTGACTTGGATCTGCCTCTTGCATCAATGTAATTTAATCTTTTAAGGACAGTTGATGCAACATTGGATTTAAGAATCCAACATGCTGAGGCCTTAACAGCATTTTCCCTCTTTGCCCAAGCAGTAGACTTAACTACTTGCCTACCAGAATTAACTGTTGGCTTAGCAGAATTAACTGCTGACTTTGTAGTTGTCCCCTTTTGTTTCCAAACTTGTTTTTGGACCACTGCTTTTGTTTGAATGGGCCTTTGAACAGACTTTGGTGCATGTTTGTAAGATGTTTTTGCAACCTTAGCTGTTGATTTTGGGTAAACAGTCATATATGGTCTAGCAGAATTAACTTTATTGAAGCCAGACTTAACAGAGACTGTTGTGGGTTTAGTTCTTTTAACCTTAGAACTAGAGTGAAAATGAGATTTAGGTGTTTGCCTTTTGTGGTTCACTCTATTGTTTTCATACCCAGATACCCAATGGTTGCAGAAAGCTGCAAGATGGTCAAAACTACCACATGTGTAACAAGCTTTGTTTGAAAAAGCAAAGTCATCACCTAATTGGTTAGACTTGAGGTTATTCCAATTTCTTTGGTTACCTCTGGGCTTGCTAGTGGATCTGTATTGTTCACAATATCTAACTGGTTGCCTAACATGTTTAATGTTTGATTTAGGCTTATCAGTATTGTGTTTGACTATCTTAGGAACACTTGTTCCTACTTTCTTAACCACATCCGGTTTAGACATAACCTGTTCTTCTTCATCATCACTATCAGTTGTGCAATCTTCAACAACTATAGCATCTCCTTTCTTAACAAAGGACACTTTGTCCTGATAAAGTAAAGTTTTATCTAAACTTTTACTTACTTTTTCTACCTTAAGGCTCTTGCTAGCTTTAGAACCATATTCCATGATTGGTTCTTGAAACTCAGGTAAACCTGAATTTACTAGGTCAATCCCAGGGGGTTTTGGGATGCCTTTATAAGGAGGTGGGACACTCTTATATCCTACTCCTGATTTAGCTCTATTAATCACCTGACATTCTACTATGTTGTGCACACCTCTAGAAGCATGTTCTAGTGCCTGTGTAGTCAAGTGAATGTTTTCATTTTCCTTTTTGACCCTATCAAAAGCTTCTCTCAAAAGCTTAATTTCAGCATCTCTAAAGAATATGTCCTGTCTTAGGAGAGCTTTGTCATCAGAAAAAGCTAATTCATTTTCTTTATAATGTGTGATTTGTTTCTCCAAAGTCTCTAATCCACACTTATAGTTTATAAAGTTTTGAAAAGTGCTGATTAGCTCTTTCTTTTGATCATCATATTGTTTCATTAAAACCTGTAGAGCATTAAGAGCAGTGCAAGTATTTGAACAAGCTTTATGATTTTGTACCTCAGTAGCAGAAAAAGCCATAAGTGCCATCTGAGTAGGAGTTTCTTCTTCATCTGCCATGAAGCTCCAATCAAAACCTAAGCCATCAATAGCTACCATAGCTTTTGGCTCAATAACCTCCTCTGTTTTAGATTTGCTTCCAAAACCTCTATTCTTGCTATCTTGCTGCCTTGGTCTTCTGCACTCTCTTGAGAAATGACCCATCATGTGGCAGTTATAGCACTCTATCTTTGACTTGTCAAAACCAGCAGCATCAGTGTTGCTGATTATGAGCTTCTTCCCCGTCTTGTGATAGAACTTCTTGGCTCTCATGCTAAGAAGATAAATTTGCCATTTAAGATCCATTTCCTCCAGATCATCTTCATGGATCTCTTGGAGGTCTTCGTAGGAGAGCATGGACCCATTATTCTGACTTGTAAGAAAGGCACAACAAGTCTTTTCATCTAAAATACTTATGGTACTACTTGATGAACTAGCAGCACCAACATCATCAACAACTTTCATCTCTTCACTTGATTTTGAGGTACTAGGAGTTGACATAAATGCCTTGTTCCCAGTATTAGAACTAGTACCTCCATTCTTCTTTAAATCTTGCTCCACAATCTTGAAGTTGCTATACAAGTCCATCAGTTCCATGGTGTCTAAGTCTGGCTTGTTCTTCCAGACAACAACATGCATAGCCCACTCTTCTGGTAAGCTTCTCAGAAATTTTGAGTTCAGATCTTCTTGAGGCATTTCAATCCCAAGAATAGCAAGTTGGCTCACAATATTCTGAAGCCTATTAAACATGTGGTCAAGAGATTCATTGTATGTAGATGAGAAGTTTTCAAACTGCTGCTTGAGCAGTGTCTTGTGGGTTTTCTTGGTGGCTTCATTTCCACCATACCTGGCAATAATAGCTTCAAATAATGACTTGGCATATTTGAACTTGCTGAAGTTTAGAAGTTGATCATTTGGAATGGTCATCATCAGCATGCTTCTTGCCTTCAAGTCATTTTTCTTCTTTATTATATCTTCTGTAGATGCTGGCTTTGTCTGCAGAGTTGAGACCACTTTGCCGTCCACTGTTGATGTAGTGGTGGTAGGCTGGTAAGAGTTTCCATCTTCTATGATTTCCCAAAGTGCATAGTCTTGCACTTGGAAATATTGCTCTATCCTCAGCCTCCACATCTCAAACTCATTCTGCTTGAGCTTGGGAATCTTTGCAGCAACATTTGTCTGAATAGATTCAACATCCATTTCTTCAGCTTCTTCTTCTAAATCAATAATATCAGCCTGGCGCTCTGATACCACTTGTTAGGATTCGACACACGGTTAAGGTGGTTAAACCTTTTGTTCTTTGTGTGTATGATATATTGAGTTAATATGATTAAGTATGCGGAATCTACTTAATCACACTTAGAAGGTTATTATGATTATGGAAATGGAACGGTTGTGTTTGTTATTGAACAAGGAACAATAAAAGATTAACACCAAACGATTCAATATTATTAATGATAATAATACGAGTGATCTTGAAATAATACTAGGGTTACAACCTTGAATCTTAAGTTTCTATTTCTTGTGATATTGTTTTTGTTCGATGTTCTTGAGAGATATATTTTTCACTATAAGTTTAACACACACACACTTATCTCTAGACTAAGATCTTTCTTTTATAACATAAGAAAGACCTTTACATTAATGTTAAGTTTTGTCAAACAACTTGCTAGCTTATCTTATTTGTGTCAGTACATAAGATACAATATGTATCTGTGTACACAACTTGTTAACTAAGAGAATAAGATAAAGACTGAGCACATGGGGTAAGATATTATCTACCGTGTATTATTGACTTTTAGTCAACCAGACTTAATATCTTCATAAACCAGAATTAACTCTGATAGTCACCAGAATTAACACTTGACTTAACCACCAAACTTAACTTCAACGACCAGACTTTAACCAGCAGATAACCAGCAGACTTAACTTTGGAATTCACCAGACTTAACTCTACTGCTACCAGATTTAATCACTTTAGAGATTTTCCCGATACTTAAACTTCAGAATATTTAATTCCCAACACAAATCCGTGAATATAACCATACATGAACCTAACCATGGCTCTTGATACCAATTGTAGTATATTCACTTACCTATAACACATGAAAGGAACAAGATCTATGGATCGAATAGAAGTATTTTAGAGAGAGAAGTAGAAGATTATGAACCTTAATGAGAGAAAGAGAAGTAAGATGTATTAGATTGTGAGAAAAGGTCAACCCTCTCCTTTGGTGAGAGGGCTTTACATAGTACTACATAGGGTGCCCCTAGTGGGCTGTGGAGCGAGCTGACAGTGGGTAAAATACCCGACCCACTCCAAAATATTAATACTAACTAATCTACTGCTAATATTACTAATAAACCTACGAGCTATTAAGTGCTATTAAGTACTCGGGGTGACCGAGTCTTCAACTGAATATTTATATTCCTAACACATAAAGATTCTTTCGTATTCTTTACGTGGTAGCGCATTATAAATAACCATTTTTGCTTCATTATTTTTAGCAAGTTTTCTTTTTAAATCATCATTTTGTTTTTCAAAAGGTACTATCTCATCCTTTTTAGTTTCTGGATTATTTTGAAGAGGTAAAAAATCACCGTTAGTAATAACATGCCAAAGATCTAGATCTTTTGATTTCACATAAGTTTCGAATCGATTTTTCCAATAAAGAAATCCATCACTTTCAAATAGTGGTGGTCTTTGTATAGATTGCCCTTCTAAATATTTTTCAGATTCCATAGATCGTTTCAAGTTTTAAAATACAGTTTATTTTAAAAATCTTGTTTGACCTGGCTCTTGATACCAATTGTGGAAAACTAGAAGGGGGGGTTGAATAGTTTTACGTCTTTTAAATTTTATTGTGAAAACTTTTGTTTACTTTTAAAAACTTCGATTCGATCTTATGTGACTTCAACTCTTAAACAATATGAACAAATATAGACAAATGTAAATAAGTAATGCAAGTAAAGTAAATGAAATGAAATGAAAGATAGGGATGGAAAGATCAAACCACAACACAAGGATTTATAGTGGTTCGGCTACAAGGACACCTTCCTTGCCCTACTCCACTCCCCGAGTCACCTACTCGAGAGTTCTCTTCACTATGTCAACAAACTCCCTTATGGCGGAGAAAACCTTACACAACTTTAGCTTACACCGGCTTAACGACACAAAGCTAGATGTCGGGTTCTAATCGTAACTAGAACCAATCTCACAACTTCTACACGACTTATTCACGACTTATTCACAACTTCTTCACGACGGCTTCACGACTTCTTCACTACGGCTTCACACCTTCTACACGACGGCTTCACAACTTCTAGACTACGACTTCACAACTTCTACACTACTTCTTTACAACACAACTACTTACTTACACTTTGATCTACTAATTACAACTACACAAACACCTTATCAAATACTTTACACAATTATACAAATATATGAATTGAGCTACAATACTTCTTCTCTAGATGTTGAAGAAGTATTCTTCTTTTGCACTTGGATGATGAAAGCTTGGATCACTTGGAAACCAATGCTTAAGAGAATATGATCAAAGAATTTTAGAAAGGATTTACAAGGATTAGAGAAGATTTAGAACAGAATGTTTGGGGTGCAAAAGGTGAGGAAAAAGTCCAGAGATGAACCAGTATTTATAGGCAAATCTGAGGACCTAGAGGAGCGGGGCGGTCCCCTTAAATAGGTGGGGCGGTTCCCTTAAAATTAAGGGGGCCGCCCAAATCCGAACGTTGCTCAGATTTGTCTTTTTGTGGGGAAGGTTTTTCTGGAATATTTTTACCATTTTTGGTTGAAAATTTGAATTCATAAATTTATAAAGGATTAAACATTTTTATTTAATACCAAAAATGATTTTCTAAAAGATATAAAATGTTTGGGTCATTTTATAAATAATATAGTGATTAAGAAAATGTTCCTTTGATCATATAATGCATTAAGCATTTGTTTATTCATACCTTAAGTGATTGAGTTGTTAAAATAGATATTAACAACTAAATACTTGTTTATGTCATAATTTTCCGTTTAATGATTTTACATTTTGTGATTATCAAAACGTAGAGATATCAAAAAATATTAATAACGTGTTTAGGCATTATTTATATCAACATCACCAGTACCTTCTCCTACAAAGAAGGAGAAGAAGAAGAAGGCAGGGTCCAAGAAGGTGGTTAAACCCAAACCACTCGCCATTGAGACTTCTGCCTCAGAGCCTAAAGAAAGGCAAACAACGACCAAGACCTCTGAGACACCCACTACTGAGACCCTCTTGACCGTAAAACAAACGCCAACGGAGGGTACTGAGAAATCATCCTCAGTGTCCTCGGTAAACCCTTTCCTCATGGATCTACTGACATACACAAGTCAGTGGGTTCTAGAACCTTCACCCTTTCACATCCCGATGAAGGCATTAGTCAATCACAACCTTTTCCTGAGGGAGTACAGGGTCCTATACCCTTAGTGGAGCAGCATTACTCTGCTGAGAAGGGGACCCACACCCAATCACATCCTGTTTACGGTCCTGAGAAATCACACTCAGGATCCCAGGGAGAAAAGGTCCCTAAATCCTCAGAAGGGCAGTACAACCCTGATGGGAAGGGGGACCTCAACCAATCATTGCCTAGTGATAGTACTCGAAAATACCCGCCAGTCCTTGAAGGCACTCAGGGGGACAAAGACTCAGAGGGATTAAAACCACCCGCTGATACGGAACTTAAAACCCCTCATGGCGGATCCAGTCACTCGGGAACTGACCTTGCCGACCAGGCTGAGAAAACCCACTCAGTTCACCTGGAGGGGTCAAGACCTGGCCACAACGAAGGCAAACCCTCTTCTGAGAGGGAGCTGGATTCTTACAAGGTTCCTTCTCTGGTGGATATTCAGACACTCATGGATGAAGAATCCGATGAGGAGATGGTAGATTTTGGGGACGAAGAAATTTTTGGTGCTGGGGAGGAAACGGAGACTGACACATACAAATCTCATCAGCACACTGAACAACTATCTCCTCCTCCTGAGGATCAACCAGAGCCCCTAACCCAACCATCAACATCATCATCATCATCAGGTCACTCATCTGCTCCTGCTACTCCTGAATACCTGCAGAAGTATGATAATGTTCTTCCTCTCACGGAAAGGCAACTAGTGAAGTTCCTCCGCAAGGCCAATCATGCCCTATTCCGAGAGATCACTAAAGAACAATGGGACCAGCATACTGAAGCGGCAGTCTCCTATGCCGACTTCAGGGCTACTGTTGAAACATCTCAGGCTAAACTGAGGACATCCCTGGACAATCTGGGTTCTGCCCAAGACATGCAGTTCTCAAATGTGTTAAAGGCTCTTGACTCCGTTCAAGGCGAACTGAAGGATGATCCTACCCTGATGACCAAGCTGACTGAGTACATGGACACTCAGAAGACCACCTCAACCAACATTACCGAACTGCTCAAGCTCCTGAAAGAGGTGGATCATAAACCACTAAGGTCTCAGCAAGACTCAATCCAACAGTCAGTCGCTAGTTCCCAAGAGTGCCTGACCAAGATATCCACAGCATTTGATCAGCTCTCCACCAAACATAATGAGCTGATCAACCATTATACCACAAAGGTCACTGAACTCACAACAACTCAGGCTACAATGGCGGCAGACATCTCCGCCCTGAAGAATGAGACCTCTGATTTCAAGCAAATGGTCTCCAGTATTCTGTCTATTCTTCAGGCCTCTTGTAACACCCCCATTTTTTGATATACGCAGTGGAATATAAGTTGGGGTATTACTTCATGGTTCACAGTCATGATAATAGAAAATGACTCGAAAAGAGACGTTTTAAATAAAATTGTTATCATTCATTTATTTATATCAGAGTACATAATATAGGTCCCAACAGGAAGTTTTTGAAATACGTAATAAAAATACATTATTCTTTGAATGATAACAAAGTGGACACTCTTGTTATAAGAAGAAAGTCCACAGCCACTCCGTGCCAAGTCATGCCTTTAGTCACCTGAGATAAACATGCTTAAAAAGTCAACACAAAGGTTGAGTGAATCCATAGTGTTTTCAGTTGTAATAGGTTTGAACACAAGCTAGATAAAAAGTAATCAGTAATACTGCAGTGTAAAATATATATATTGCATTAAGTCTCATGGCACGCAAAATGTTAATAGGTTATCTTCATAGTTATAAGCTATGAGATATAAATTACCCCATAATTAAATGTAGGTAACCTTGCCCCCGAGTAGGAGATTGTCAGTCTCTTTATTTAACTCAAATAAAATGCATTTGGTTACGTTACGGTAACACAAAGGGGTCGTCACACCCAATAGATCTATCCATTATATTCGCGCTCACCCGTAGGTGATTAGAGGTCCATGATTAGGGGTCTTTTTGGCAAAAGCAAACTTATGCAATACAAATCAGGAAAGCATACAGAAAATACTTGTGTTCGGTTTGTAGCATGTATCTCCCCACAAGTTTAGAAAAACGTAGTAAAAAGTGGGACTATGAACTCACCTGAGTAGTCTGAATGAAACACAAAGTTAAGTGAAGTTGATAAACGTCTCCGGCACGCTACCTGGGTTGGTGTGTCAAGTTCTTAGTAATTGTTTCGGAATATATAAGTTTTTATTATTCCTTTCGTTACGTTTTCGGTAAATATTAATTTAAGACAACAGGATGTTTCCCCAAAAGTTATAAGATTTTATCTTATATCTTATATGTAGGTTTTGGTTCTGTCTGTTCATTATTTAGACACTCCGTTTGTTAGTTATTGTACAAAACGTATATTAGGTTTAAATTCCTAATAATAATAATAATAATAATAATAATAATAATAATAATAATAATAATAATAATAATAATAATAATATTATTATTATTATTATTATTATTATTAATAATTTAATAATATTATATTATGAATTAGGGTTTTATAAACATATTTTCACTTTAGACCTTTAAGTTTCTAGGGTTGGCAACTTTTACCCTCAAACTATATGAAAATGACAACTTTTACCCCTGAACTTTAGTTAAATTACACTTTCTACCCTTAAGTTTCAAAATTGACAGTTTACACTCCTAGGGTTTTACTCGACTGCAAAACTAGTCCAAGACATGAAACTTAGTAGTGCTTTGGCAAAAACAGTCCTTGAGACTCCTAACTTACTTCACTCGACATCCTTATTACAAAAACAATTTATTTCTCACGTTTGGTGACGAGAACTTCTACAACTCTTTTACCAAAACATTTATAAGTGTATTAAGAGTATTTTTGCAAAAGATTACACCTTGGTTTGAACACACGACTTCAGAAACAATTTATGAAAGGGTGCGTTTTCAGTTTGGTTCGACACAGAAAAGACTCAACAAAACATGCTTCGTTCTCACTCGATACTTAATGAAATTTAGTGATTCTTTTTCCTACATGTAGCCTTCTATGTGACCTTTAACCATGCCAAAAACTAGATTTTTAGAAATCCATTTACTAGTCGATTTTAAAGACCAAAGCAGCAGGTCTGCTGTTCGATCGACAGAAAGAAAAAGAAGAAAAATTTGGTTTTCTTGTTATCCGATTATTATACCTAGTATTTTTAGTGTATACTTAGTATTTCTAACATGTTTAAAGCATTCCTAATCCATTTTTATGATCCTAGGGTTTTTAGAAATTCATTTCATATGTATATATATGTATGTCGCTCGGTAAGAATTAAATGGAACAAAAATTCGTTTCTGTGGTTTCTGGGCTATGACTACTTTTAAGATGTGTTTTAATATGTTACTAGATATAAAATAAATATAAGAAAGTAATTGAAAAAGGCCAGAAACATATCTTTGATTATAAGGTCGACTAGGGCTATATTTTGGGATTAGGGTTCGAATTAAGCTCTCCAAAGGTCTAGCTTCTTCCTACTGCACTCTTATATCTATGTAAGCTTATATTGTTTGTGTGGAATCAGGGTTTTTACTATGGATGGTTGGGAAGTTTGGTTCGATGAGTATGATGGTGAGTTAGGGTTTCTAGTGTGATCTTCTATTTATAGGAAGTGATTAGGGTTTTCTAGGGTGTTTATGGAAGTAAGGGAAGTGAGGTGTATGGCTCACATGGCGCCACAAGGTAGGAGGGGGGTTTGGGGTGATGTGGAACTTTATGTTTCACACAAGTGTGATATTTCTAGAAAGGGGAAAGTGTGGCTTACTATGGTTCATACAAGTGTATTCTTAGGGTTGAAGGAATAAGCTAGGGATTAGGGTTAGTCATTCTTGTTCTAGTCGAACTAGATGTAGAGAACTAAGTTAGTTTAGTTCGAATGGTGCATAGGGAAGTTGTACATAGGCTTTGTTTGCTTGTAATCTAGGGTTTAGGGTAAAACTAGGGTTTCTAGGTTTAGGGTTCACTTAGGGAAGGTTTCTAAAATCATATGACACATTTTTACCTATATCAATTTCTATATAAATGTAGAAAAATGATTTTTATGCTTTAGTAGGTTGTACCTTAGGCTTGAAAGACTTGTACTAGAGTTAGGAAAATAAGAAAATATAATTTCAATTATTTCTAAATTTTACATAATTTTTATGTAATTTTTATTAAGCTTTAATCACATATTAATGAGTTTTTAAGATTTTATGCATTGGTGAGTTGTACCTTGAATTTATGGAGTTGTACATATGTTAAATAAATTAATAAATTATTTTTAGAATTTATTGTGTGAAAATATTACATAATATGTCATTTAAATAATTATTTTTAAAGTTTTTATAAGGTTTTTACTTTCATTTAAATGTTGTGCTTAAATGACTTGTACCTTGGCTTATAGGGCTTGTACTTAATATTTTTATAAAAATATTAACTAGGGTTTGTGAATAAAATAATAGTTTTTGAGAAATTAGGGTTTTATCGAGAGTTATAGTGGAATTAGGGTTTTCGTGCTTTAGTGACTTGTACATTACTCTAGTAATTTATATTTTGGTATTTCTAGGGTTTCGTTAGTTATATTTGGTATTACAGTGGTTTAAATTCTCATAGAAACTATATCGGGTGAAAATGGTTTAGTTAAACTAGTATGTTAACGAATTAATGTAAAGTGGCAAATGGTAATTTGTAAAGTACTATACTTGACAAGGGAAACGTTTATAAACATAAAATAGGCCAAGTTTAGGTCGCGTGCGAATACGTTTATCATAGATGTGAGTTACGTCACATGAGATAGTGGTTACGCTCAGGCAAGTAAAAAAAAATTATATGCAGAAAATGGTTAAGTATAGTGTTACCAGATGAGATTTTTCGCAGTGGTTACACCTCTTCGGTTCCCCCACCTCATCAGTTAACAGATGCCTTTACTGAAGCACCAACATCTGTTGAGGGGGAGAAACTTGATGATCTTACTCCTGAGCCTTCATCTTCAACACTTGTTGTTGCTACAATCCCTGTACAACCTGAAGCCATAGCAACAGAAGTGCCTGAGACCTCCTCTAGTCAACCCCCTCTCACTGACAAATGGAAGAGAATCATGGTGACTGACGAATCTCCTCTTCAATTGCAATTGGTTCCGGCATCAACTGAAAGGCGTCCAGACCCTGATGCACCATTTGAGGTTGACTTAGATGGTGGGAGGAAATTCTTTGGAACTCCAGCAGAAGTGGCCACAGTCCTAGATGAACAGGATAGAATCAGGGATGCGAGGAAGGCTGAGCAACTCAACAGACCTGTAATTGTCGAGGTTGCCAAAGAGGTAATCAAGGAGACTGATCAAGTAATCAAGGGGGAAGAATTCCTTAAGCTTCAGGCTGACCTCATTAAGGAACACAATCAGCAGGCCAAGCTTAGAGAAGAAAGGAGGAAGAAAACCTATGAGAGATATATGTGGCACATGACGAAGACCAAGGGAGAAGGCACCATCACTGATATGACCATTCACCTGACCAAGCCTATAACCGTAACAGTTCACAGGGGGCCAAGAAAGTATGAGGTAAGCAAACCCTTCAAGTTCTCAGACTATGGGCTAAGGGAATGAGACATGATGATGCCCATCCTGAGGAAGAAGCAAGGCAAGATTGTTCCAAGTCTTCTAGCTACCCTGAACTCCAAATACGAGGAACTGGAAAAGGTAGCTAAGAGTTTAGGAATAGATCATGAGAAGGCTCGTGCTTCTCAGGGACTGTCAATCCCTGAACCTACTCAGAAGATTGGGGAGAAAAGGAAAGCTGTGGAACAGGAGCCTGAACAGTTCATAGCCGCCCTTCATTGCAACAGGATTCCTCCTCAAGGAGTGAAATTTGTTCCCAACAAAGTCATCAAGACACCTGAGTATGGTATCTACTTCATTGATGAGTTTCAACAACCAGCCTTCCAAAGAGTCAGTGACATCAACATGGTGGAAACAACAACTCTTCTTGCATACAAGCTAATGGTGATTCATGTGAAGAGCCCTGAGAATGAAGAGTTCATAAAGCTAATGGATAAGATGATGAATGAGAGACCCGAAAAAGAAGTCTTGGTGTCAAAGAAAGTGAAATTGGAGCTCATGGGTATCTTAGAAGGCTGAGTACAAGAACCCTGAGTATTATGTTTATATATTAGGACAAATGTAATGATATTAATAAAATGATGGCCCATGTTTTGTTATATCAGTATCCTTTCATAGCTTTCTAGTATATTCAGTATGAGAAGAAGCCCATTTGCTCACTCATAACTGATCAAAACACTTAGGCATAATTTATATCCAAATAGGGGGAGATTGTTGGGTCCGTCAGTACCCAAGCGTCCTGAAAACAGGATTTGGACACAAATTAGCCAAGTGTTAATCAACCTTAAACACTCTCAAGTCACTGAGTGAACAGTCACTCAGTGAGTTACCTTCAAGATACTTAGGACAAGTCTAAGAAGAAAGATTCACCATTGAGTGAGGCGGAACTCCCTGAGTGTCACTTAAGCCAAAGAAGAAGGTAATGGGTTCAGTGAGTATTTGACAAGAACTCACTGAACCCCAGTCTCCTCAACAACTATGATGATTGAAGACTGAAGACTGAAGACCTAGACTGAAGAATCTGAAGTCTGAAAGAAAGGCGGGATTAGGCGGGAAGAGTTTGAAAAGATAAGGAGATGTCTTATCGGGCCGAAAGCAAACTTTCCCTAAAATGGCTTAAAGTCAAGATGTGTCATCGCTGACACTCGGAAAGCACTTTTAGCTTATTCCCAATGCAGATTCTTGGAAATGACAAATACTGTTTGTATTTATCAAGCTAGCTAGGTTATTCCTTTTGTACTTCTAGAAGGTGCTCTTTTATACTTGTGTATAAATAGGAACAGATGGAGAAAAGTGGAATAAGTTTTTGTGCATTAAAAGCTTAGACTTTCACAAAACCACTTTTCTCCTCCAAAGAGTAACCAAGTCCCTGAGATAGCTCAGTGGGTCATTATTGTTGCCACTCAAGAATAACTTGAGTTTAGAAAGGAGAACACACCATACCTTGTCTATTCGATCCCAAGTGTTTATTCCGCAAACACTTGGGTAATAGATTCTTTTGATTGATTTCTAATAAGAATTTAAACGTTGAAAAACTTGTGTTTTTATATTTACGTTTTACTTATTTGTTTAAATTAATCATTACGTTAATTCAGTCATAGAACACAATTAGATTAACTTTGTAGTTACTTCTACTTATGTAACGGGAACAACAGTTTTGATTTACTATATATTGATGTCGATTTATGTTACTGTGGTTGTTCATGTGTATTGTGATTGTATTCAGACATGTCGTGATGTTACTTGTGATTGTTATGGTTCTTTAAATATTACAACTGGAATGAAATTACAAACACATAATAAAGAAAACTTCAAATAAACTTGATGAATGAAGAGAAAGTTGCTGAACTTCAGCTTTTGTAGATGATGAATCACTTGATTATAATTTCACATTGTGACAATATTGATTAGGACTCATATACACACTCCCGTATTACTCAAATTGTTCTAACATGGTCACTTATGTGAATTCTAAATCTATATTTCTTGTGGTATTAATAGAACTATGGCTCGTACGAGAAAAGAAACCACCACTCCCATAGTCGCAATGACTCTTACAGATGTTCAGAAACTGGTTGCCGATGGCATTGCGGCAGCTCGTGAAACTCAAACAGCTACACCAGCCCGCTCAAGTAACAACATCAGGGCAACAACTGAAGGCGAGACATTTGCACCTCGTAAGTGCACTTACAAGGACTTCATAGGTTGCCAGCCAACTTCCTTCAAAGGTACAGAAGGAGTGACCGAGTTAGCTCAGTGGTTTGAGAGTACAGAGACGGTATTCATGAGAAGCAACTGTGTAGAGAACAAAAAGGTCACCTTTGCAACGGGGACCCTACGGGAAGACGTATTGTCTTGGTGAAATGCTACCGCCCAAACCATGGGTATGGAAGTAGCATATCAAATTTCCTGGGCTGAACTGAAAACTAAAATGCTGAAGAAAAACTGCCCCCGTACGGAAATAAGGAAACTAGAGGAGGAATTCCACCAGTTGATTGTAAAAGGGAATGACCTGAGAGCCTACAACAAGAGTTTCCAAGAGCTGTCAGTGCTATGTCCAGCTATGGTGTTGGATATTGAAAAGACATTGGAAAGATACGTTGAGGGACTGCCTTAAAGCATCAAGGGAGATGTCACCTCGTCAAACCCAAAGACTCTGGAGGAAGCTATCGCACTAGCTCAACGATTATTAGAACGGGTAATCAAACGGATTTCTACCTCCACAAATAATGATCACAAGCGAAGTCTGGATAATCATGGGAATAACAACAACAACAACAGGAACCCTAACAACAACAACAACAACAATAACAACAACAACAACAGAAACCCCAACAACAACAACAGAAACCCCAACAACAACAACAACAACAACAACAACAACAACAACAACCGTAACCAGAACTACCAACAGAATCGCAACATCCACCACCACCAACAGAACTGCAGGCAGGAAGCTGCTAGAGCTTATGTTGCTCAACCAACAGAAGGAAAGGGAGTTTATGCCGGGAACCAACCCCAATGCAACCGATGTAAAGTACATTACAATGGGCCTTGTGTTGCAATTTGCGGCAATTGCCGAAAAGTGGGTCATAAAACTGTTGATTGCCGAGCCACGGGTGCAAATACACAGCCGATAGCAGTAGTGTGCCATAGTTGTGGCGAGAAGGGGCATTACAAGAACAACTGCCCAAAGAACCCGAACAATGTTGCTCATGGGAGAGCATATGTGCTTGGTGACGTGAATGCAACACCGGACCACAGCGTCGTAACGGGTACATTCTTACTAAACCAACATAATGCTAAAATATTATTTGATTCTGGAGCTGATAAGAGCTTTGTGTCTACTTCATTTGCTTCATTGCTTAATATTGCCCCAGTAGAACTAGACACTACCTACGATATTGAAATAGCTAACGGAAACCTTATAAGCACCAACACAATTATCCAAGATTGCACCCTAACACTTCTAAACAAACCTTTTCAAATTGATCTCATGCCTATTCAAATTGGTAGCTTTGACGTCGTTATTGGCATGGATTGGTTATCCAAGCACCACGCCCGAATCATTTGTGACAAGAAGGTCGTCCAAATTCCACTCAACGGCGAAACTCTTATCGTTCGTGGCGATCACAGTAAAACCCAACTCAACATCATCTCTTATATCAAAACGATGAAGTACATGGACAAAGGATGTCACATGTTTTTGGTTAAGGTGACGGAGAATGAATAAGAAGAGAAACTACTCGAAGAAGTGCCAGTTGTCAAGGAATTCTCTAAAGTATTTTTGGAAGATTTGTCGGGTATTAAACCAGTTCGTCAAGTAGAATTTCAAATTGAATTGGTGCTTGGAGCAGCGCCAGTTGCTAAAGCACCTTATCGATTGGCACCCTCAGAAATGAAAGAATTGTCTGAGCAGTTGAAATAGCTGTCAGATAAAGGATTCATCAGGCCAAGTTCATCACCTTGGGGAGCTCCAGTCTTGTTTGTCAAGAAGAAAGACAGAACTTTCCGAATGTGTATTGATTACAGGGAGCTGAACAAACTTACTGTGAAGAATCGATATCCATTACCCAGGATCGATGATCTATTTGACCAGTTGCAAGGATCGAGTGTCTACTCGAAAATTGATCTAAGATCGGGATATCATCAGCTACGAGTCAGGGAAGAAGACATTCCCAAAACAGCTTTCCGAACTCGTTACGGGCATTATGAATTTCAAGTAATGCCATTTGGTCTCACCAATGCACCAGCAGTATTCATGGATTTGATGAACTTAGTATGCAAGCCTTAATTGGACAAATTCGTGATCATGTTCATCGATGACATCTTAATCTATTCACGCAACAAAGAAGAACATGCGGAACACTTGAGAACCATTTTGGAGTTGCTCAAGAATGAAAAGTTGTACGCGAAATTCTCCAAATGTGATTTTTGGATTCCCACTGTACAATTTCTTGGCCATATCATCAACAGCCAAGGTATCCACATAGACCCTGCAAAGATTGAGGCGGTTAAAGGTTGGGCATCTCCTACAACCCCAACTGAGATTCGTCAATTTCTAGGTCTTGCTGGTTACTACCGAAGGTTTATAGAAGAATTCTCAAAGATTGCAAAGCCTCTCACCGAATTAACCCAGAAAAACAAGAAGTATATCTGGGAAGAGAAACAAGAGTCAGCTTTTCAACTCTTAAAACAGAAACTTTGTGAGGCACCCATCTTAGCACTACGTGAAAGAAGTGAAGACTTCGTGGTGTACTGTGATGCATCACATCACGGTTTAGGTGCAGTGTTAATGCAAAGAAGCAAAGTGATAGCTTATGCTTCTAGACAGCTCAAGAAAAACGAGGAGAACTACACCACTCATGATCTGGGATTAAGAGCAGTGGTCTTTGCTCTTAAAATATGGAGACATTACTTATACGGTACCAAGTGTACGGTTTTCACCGATCACAAGAGTCTTCAACACATACTGGATCAAAAGGAGCTGAACATGAGACAACGCCGATGGTTAGAACTGCTCAACGATTACGATTGTGAAATTCGCTATCACCCCGGTAAAGCGAATGTTGTGGCTGATGCCTTGAGCCGCAAAGAAAGAATCAAACCTCTCAGAGTCCGATTTCTGGGAATGACCATTCATTCACCCCTTCCATTACAAATCCTCATAGCCCAAGCGGGAGCACTCGAAGAAGAAAACAGACCCCATCAGAAGATATACGGTATGCCTGAGAATGAAAACGGTTTTGTAAAAAGATCAGACGGTATGCTGTGTTTCAAGGAAAGATTTTGGGTTCCACTCTACGGTGGTATTCGAGATCTCATCATGCATGAATCTCATAAATCCAAGTACTCCATTCACCCAGGTTTTGACAAGATGTATCAGGATCTCAAAAAGATCTACTGGTGGCCAAACATGAAAGCCGACATCACTGAGTATGTGGGAAAATGTTTGACATGTTCAAGAGTCAAGGCGAAAAGTCAAAAACCGGCGAGATTACTTGTGCAACCTGAACTACCAGTATGGAAATGGGAAAGAATTACCATGGATTTCATCATAAAGTTACCAAAGACGTCAACTGGATTAGACACTATCTGGGTCATCATTGATCGTCTCACCAAGTCTGCTCATTTCCTACCAATCAAGGAAACTGACGAGATAAGCACTCTTGCTCAGTTGTATCTCAAGGAAATAGTAACTCGACATGGAGTTCCAATCTCCATCATCTCAGATAGAGATAACCGATTTACCTCAATATTTTGGCAAACTCTACAAAAAGCTCTCGGTACACGTTTAGATATGAGTACCACTTATCATCCTTAGACTGATGGTCAGAGTGAAAGAACAATCCAAACCTTGGAAGACATGCTCCAAGCATGTGTAATAGACTTCGGAAAAGGTTGGGATAAACACTTACCGTTGGCTGAATTTTCTTACAACAACAGTTACCACGCCAGCATCAAGGCGGTACCATTTGAAGCACTATATGGTAGAAAGTGCAGATCGTCTGTTTGTTGGACAGAAGTTGGTGACATACAACTCACAGGACCAGAACTGATACACGACACAACATAAAAGATTTTTAAGATCAGACAACGACTAAAAGCTGCTCGCGACAGACAAAAGAGTTACGCTGTTGTACGATGAAAACCCGTGGAATTTCAAGTCGGCGACAGAGTTATGTTGAATGTTTCCCCATGGAAGGGAATGATACGCTTTGGAAAGCGTGGAAAGTTGAATCCATGATATATTGGACCCTTCAAAATCCTCGAAAGGATTGGTCCAGTTGCTTACAAACTAGAGCTCCCAGAAGAACTCAGTAGAGTACACCCCACATTTCACGTTTCACAATTGAAGAAATGTTTGTCAGACGAAACCCTCATCATCCCACTAAAAGAAATCAGACTTGATGACAAACTCATGTTCATAGAAGAACCAGTAAAAATAATGGATAGGTAGGTAAAACAACTTAAGCAAAGCCGTATTCCCATTTTCAAAGTTAGATGGAACTCTAAACGAGGACCAGAGTACACATGGGAACGCGAGGATCAAATTCGGGACAAATATCCACATCTATTTCCCTAGACAACCCTCACAACTACTTTAGACTATATTTTCAGGACGAAATTCTGTATGACTGGTGGGTACTGTAGCAAACTGTAAATTTCCCCTGTAATTTGTAACGATTAATCAAATATTAATTATCATCACTGTTCAGTTAACCAATTTTATGGGGGAAAATTGAACTTTCGTTTATTATATTATAATAACACAAACACGTTAATACGTGATTCACCAAATATCGGAACGAGCTCACACGGACCACGAATAAATAAACTCACTCAATTTTTAACTAAACGGATCCTTATTAAAAATCACAGCCCAATTTATTTCCTAATCTGTTACTATTCATTCGGCCCAACACATATATAACTTTTATTAAAACACTTATACCACTCGACCAACTCACTCTAACTTGACCTTGTTTTCTCTCGAATTTGAAACACACCATATGAAATATTTTGCACCACTCGAATCTCCTCCCACCAAAGAATCAAGGTGTCGAATTTCATCTTTTAGTTCCAACATTTGATATGTGAACAATGACCAAAGTAAATAACCCTTTACACACCCATTCGAGTTCACTATATTTTCACAAAAGTGTCCAATTCGAACTAAACCCAATTTTGCCTAGCATAATTGTTTTCTTGGATCATTTATATGTTCTCAAATGTGTTTATCACATTCTAAGCCAATATCACACGTTACTATATTTTTTGGACCTTTACATGTATGTCGACATACATATTTCTATACCAAATCGAACCAAATCCAAGTCCTACACTCACAACACCCTTATACTCATTACAAAATCCTTTTTAAAGTCCAAATCTCTTACACATTCCTGACATTCTACTATTGGAACCAAGTGGTACTTCAAAAGTCTTATATATACATTGTACGTAATACAAACATGCACAAAATTCACTTCCCATAACTCCTTTTCACACTATAGCTTTTGCATGCATATTTCTTAATATTTCACTCCCTATTCGATCACCAAAGAAGACCAGGAGCTGTGTTCCTTTTTCATTCAAACAAATTCCAAGTCGAAGGTTTCTTTTTTCGAAGCATTGGGTTATAAGTTATATCGGGTTATTGATTTCTAGTTCGTTACATGTTTAACTCTCACCATCCTTGAGTTGTAAGTCTTTACAAACTCATTTCAATACTTTCCTATGATTTAAAAATGTTCCATGCATCGTACTTATTTGTTTCGAACGTATACTTAATTCTTTTGCATTTTACGTATTCGTATATTCATTTTTAGCATAAACTTGGTTGCCTCCTATGATGGAAGGCTAGGAACCAAGTTTACATCATCACACAACTCTTACATATTCGTTTTTATGCTTAACGATCACCATATTTAATATATGTTCAAAGGTATAAAATTATAACTCTTATATACAAGTCATTTTTCTTTTTGTACAACACGCCTCAGTCGACTAGAAAAGGCTCACTAAAATTCGAAACCTACACACAACACATGAATTTTATTACTTGTCTTGATTCTTTATAAGTTCACCTAGTAAGTTCACGTTATGAGTTTCCTAATATAAGCTCTTAAAAGCTCTCTAAAAACGCCCAAGCTTAGGCTACTCGAAAAACTGTTTTTGAAACTTATATTATTCGATGGGCTTATTAGCCCAATAAGTCATTTTTAAGCAAACCATATAAGCTCCTGGAATAAGCTCAACTTTATTGTTTTTGTAACTTTAAAACAAGCCCAAAGATAAGCCCAACATCCCTTAAAACCCCCCGGCTCTAAAAACGTTAATGGGCCTTTAATTTTGCTCGTTAAGCTCACTTAGCTTAAAAATAAGCACTTCACATAATAAGCAGTTGAAACTCACTTAAATAAGCTTCATTAAATTACTAAAAGTCTCGGATTACTTTTCCCATTTTTTTTTGTGATTTTGGACTAACTTTGCAAACTGTTTCAATTAGAGGGACTAAAACTGTCAACTATGAAAAACTGTGATTAAAACTGCCAAATCAGTAACTTTAGGGTGGAAAATGTTAAAATGTTAAATAGTAAACTCAGAATGTCATATTGGAAGTTTTTGGACTAAAAATGTATGATATACATAACCAATGACTAACGGTGCAACGCAAACTCCGTTAGGGTAGAAACTGTAAAAACTGTAAAAATTCAAGGACCAACAGAAACTTTATTTCATTTTCATTTCTATTTTGTATTTTACACTTTTCCATACTATCACGTGCATTTTAACATTTCTGTCACATATTTAATAAACGTTACGTTATATTTATATATAACGAGTTTTAAACGATTTAACTTAACGTTTCGTTTCACCACTTTCGAGGAAACAATACTATTGGATGTAAAGACATAAAAACAAGATAATATTATGTATAATATTATTTTTGAACTTTAAGCATTTTAAGCATATCACACTCACATCACCAATCAGATCGTTATCCGTTACTCATTTTCACAATCACTATTCACATTTAGTCAAATTCTCAAACTTTACCATTATCCAGGTCATGTGTTGGAGCCGTTACCGTAATCTCACTTGAATTTACATATCACCTCACCAGTTATACTCCAGGTGAGTCATAGCCCCACTTTTACTCATTTTATCACTTTATACTCCGTGGGGGAGATACATGCTACAAATAGAACACAAGTATTTTTATGTATGCTTCACCTGATTGATATTGCCTAAGTTACCACTATTGCCAAAAGCCCCTCCCCATCATGAGCCATTAATCACTTGTGAGTGAACGCGAATATAGTGAATAGATCTATTAGAGGCTGACTGCCTATTCCACTAATACTTGACGGATAACCTTAGTTGCTAGTCGTATTAGTCGCAATGCATTATATTTGAATTAAATAGGAAGATGGCAATCTCCTATTACCCGAGGGCCATAACTCATGCCATTAATTTGGATTGTTCCCCCTACCGAATCCCGGTACTCTTTAACGTTTGTGTGTCATGAGACTTAGGGCAATATATATATATATATATATATATATATATATATATATATATATATATATATATATATATATATATATATATATATATATATATATATATATATATATATATATATATAGGGGCGCGTTCTATGCAGTACCCATATTAGATGCAGTACTTTACAGTACCCATTTAGACCAATAAGAATTTAGTATTATTAAATATTTTGTTTTAATTCTAAAGGTCATAATGGTAAAACATATTTTCACTTTTTTTGAATTATTTTAATTAAAAAACGTTTTTTTAAATCCCTTAAATTTAGGAATTAAAAAATAATTTATTTTTTGTTTTATATATATTTTTTCCGAGAGCATATGTGTTTGTTTTTTAAATATGCAATTAGATGTTTTTATAATGTATAGTTGTTTAACTTTTAATGTGCTTTGTTAAAAAAAAATAATTGCACATATGTTTCTATCGTGTATTTCTTTAAAATCCAAAATTTAGAACTAAGGGCATAAATAATATGCATAAATTAAAGATCATATGAAATACAATTCAAATACAAATATCTAAAAGGAAAAAAAATATTATTGATTATATATGTGTGCACTGATGAAATTTAACACGATTGAATTTGGCGGTTTCCATAAATGTACATGTTTTCTCCTCATTAAACAATCTCATGTTTTTTGTATGTGCGTGTATTCACGTTCATCAATGCACTTGTATCTCATTCTACACTTGTGTCTTTACATCTTTACCATGATCAACTTCTCTTTAGCATGTACTCTTTAAATTGGTCATGGTCCTCAAATCTTTATCTAACATGTTTAATACCTGAAATTACAAACAATTGTTACTTTTATTTTATCATAAAACAACTGAGAAACACACATGCACAATCTAAAACATATATGCAAACTTCTTTCTTTGAATTTATATGTACACATATGAACATCACTTTCGTTGATGCTATACCAACTATAAACACATACGCACAAATTAAAACATATATGCTTACGACTTTCATTGATATTGTATCGGCCACAAAACATTTATGCACCTTCTTAAACAATGACAAATTATACCAAGCACTCTAACCCAATTTACTTAAACATATATAACAATAATATTACAAAATGGTCTTCGTCGATGGTTGCACTTTTGCACCATCTCGTTTTACATTCGGCTACTAAAAGTATGCAACAAAAGTTGTTTATGGTCTCTCTAGTATCTAATAAATTTCCATAATTTACACGACTTGTATAAATTATGATCCTCCAAATATAATATAATATAAAGAAGGAATAAATTAGTATCATCCTAATGAATTAACCATCGCATAATAAACAAATAGAAATATATAAAGATAATAATGAGTTTAAAAAAAGGGATTATAGAAAAATATATACCAGAGCACTCCGTTCACCGGAAAGGAAGGAAAGCTTCTAATGACTGAGGGCTTGAGAATACAACTGCGACAATGCGCAGCACTCGAAAACGTTGAATACATCGTCCGATCCACTTCGTCTAGACTACTTGCTATTGAGTTCCTCTTCTTCGCCATTTATTATTATTCTCTTCTATAAACCATTATCAATCAATCAGTCAATCGAATAAATTAAGCCTTCTCGTCATAAGGTGAATCTGTTCTGTATATATAAATTATATATACAATCAAGGAAGGAAAGGAATCGGGGTTGGGTAATTGTGTTGGTAGGTTTTAGCAAAATAGTAGATCTGGAAAAGAAGTTGTGATGTTTATTTTATTTTTGCAAAATAATATATCTGGAGAAGAAGAAGAAGCGGCGGTTATGTTTTACGGTAGGTTTTAGCATTTTTTTTTAAGATTTAAAGTGTAGTACCAATAATACCCTTCCAGCCTTTAATTTAATTGATAAAGAAACCTTCATCTTTTGTTTAATTGCAATTTAGGCACTTTTAATCTTAACATTTGATCAAACGCATCCAATGGCCCAAGTTCATTTTAAGAGTACTGTAAAGTACTGCATCTAATATTGGTACTGCATAGAATACAACACTATATATATATATATATATATATATATATATATATATATATATATATATATATATATATATATATATATATATATATATATATATATATATATAACTGCAATATCACCATTTCAAATGATTGTATTTAACATGCAATCCTACTTGTGCTTCGAACTGATTATAAATTCAAACTCTATAATTTCACTCAACAATTTTGTTGACTTTTAGCATGTTTATCTCAGGTAATTAACGGAGCAGTCAAGGCATGGAGCGGAAAATAAACTTATAGTTTTTATGGTGTTTAAAATAAATTATGTCATTTGGTTCAAACTACTATCTCCTTTTATAAATTTCACAACTCTGATATATCACTTTTGTAACTGAATTAATATATGAATGACAAGTATTTTCATAACGCCTCATTTGAGCCGTTTTCTATGATCATGACTTCGATCATCCACGTAATACCCCGATTAGTCTTCCGCTGTTAACTCATAATTTAGGGGGTGTTACGGCCTTGTTCTATTTCTCTCCTCACTTCCAAATCTTGCTCCAGAAGTCGAAGTTCATCCTCACTCAGTCCAAACGGATTTGGTTGTTGTTCAACAACTGGTGGATTTGGTTGTTGTTCCACAACCGGTGGATTGTTGGCCGGTTCATTTTCCGGTGTGAACACCGGAAAGATATCTTCCGGTGGAGTGTTCACCGGTTCATTTGGAAATTGCTGGGTAAAGTCGTGTTGTTCTGGGAATTGTTGGGAGATGTCACGGTGAGTTGGGAATTGTTGGGAGAAGTCACGGTGAGTTGGTAATTGTTAGGAGAAATCTTTGCGAGACATTGTTGAGAATCTGTGTGTGAGTTGTGTGTATGAGTTGTGTATGACTTGTGTGTGTGATAATAATACTCTGGTGGTGTTGTATATATAGGCACTCTGAAATTTGAATTTGAAATTAAATTATCCCGCTTGTAGTTGAATTTTGAATTTGATTATCCCGCTTAAGAACCAAGGGGGTGTTTTGAGTTTTTTTTTTTAAAACACAACGGATACATAGTACTCTAGACTCTAGAGGGGGTAGAAATGTTTTTTTTTTTTAGAGCTCACTTTAACGTGGCGTTAAGGGATTAACGCATGTGCGTTAACGCACATATTTGCAATGGTTAACACATCTTAACGCACTGAAAGTTAAGGTTTAAATTGCAAATGATCTTGTATATTTGACTATTACACGAAAGTAGTTTTAATTTCATCACGAACATACTAGCAAACAAGACAAAACCATACAAAAGACCAAATCACTTTCTGTTCCATTACGTATATACCACGAAAAACCAACCAGATACCATAATAATTTAATCCATATACACAAAATTATAACAATAAAACAGAAAAAATGACCCAATCAGCAACCAAAAATAGTGTTACACTATTTCTTTAAGTACTTGGTAATGGCTCGAAATAGCGTCGGTTTTGGTTATTTGGTTTTGTAAGTGTCGGTTTTGATAATTGATTTTAATATTTATGTAACATAATTATTGTCCACATTTTCATTTTAGGATGTCTCAAAATAATTGTCCACTTTCCTTTTTAACTAAAAACTAGAGAATATAGTAGAGGAATATTCTCTTTGAGTGGTTGAAAATAAAAGTGGCCCCACTTTTATTAAACTTTGTGATTCTTGTCTCCTGACAATAATTTTGAAATTGAGGGAGTAATATTTATGTACCAGAAATATTGGGGAAGAAAATTTGGTAATTGTTTTTTATAAGATTGTTGCAACATGCTTATATATATATATGGTAAATCTATTAATTTATTTTAAGACGTGCATATAATATCATGTTATACGATGGCCATTTGTATTATTCGTATGATGTACGAAAACATCCTTTTACTGATTATATCTCATTACTTTAATTACATCACTACTAAGCACGATAAGAACAATTTTAAATTGCAATATGTGATTTCTTAAGTATAATGATTGCACATCTTACATCAGTTTTTTTAGATATATTTAAGAAATTGCATATGATGATGAAACGTGTAGTACTGTCTAATTTTTAAACCGATATTAATCACACATTCACACTTCAATTTATGAGATATAAATAAATGACTTTCTGGTGTTCTCGTGACTCGTAAATCTCAACCACCTGAATATATCTTCTATCATCCAAAGTCCAAACTATTACGTAGTATTGTTCATATAGGTAAAAACATATGTATACACAGAGAGGGATACAACCACAAGTTATTTTTTTATAAGTATAAAGTAAATCAAAATGAATTATAAAGTACGATTTTACTCAAATAAGTAAACAAATTTGAAAAAATCTAACACATTGGTTGACTAATTAAACAAGACACCTACGTATGTTGACAAAAAATTTTCGAAACCGGGCTCCTTTAAGAAAAATCAAATTTTTTAACGAAAATTTACAGTAAGTTTTCTCGTGAACCGCTAAAAACCTCCTAGGTCTGGCCCCCATGCATAAGAGATTACTGGTTTAGTTGAATATCCCATTTGCATATCAATATATTTCCATTTTATTTTTTATTTTTTTTTGAGCAAACAATATATTTCGATTGTATAACTACAAAAGCTAGTCTAAATTCTAAAAAATCTCATAAATAATATTATACGCAATTACGGAGTATTATACTAACATGGAATACCAAAAGAGTCAAAACGCATTAAGATATACAATAAACACTTATGCAAGCTACGTACGTAAAAGTGTAAAACTGTCAAACACATGATATTGGCTGATGAAAGTATTAACAACCCAAATTTTATATTTAGCATTAGTGAATCACAATAAACAAGATAATCAAAGATCAAAGGTATTGACTAATAAAATATATCATCTATTTATTAATTGTTTTTCTTATGTATCATCAACAATGTAATCGCGTAATCTGGTAAATAAATTACGAGTTTATCCATGGGCTATTCGGAAACGCCGAGCATCTTTTACTTTGATGTAAGTAACCTAATTTTTATTTTGTTATCGTTTCTAGACTTTTCTTTGATCATCTTAGACCATAAGCTATGCTTATGGTGGTTTGAGTTGTTTCTTTACTTCACTGTCATTTTAGCATTTTATTTTTCATATTCACACATCAAAATATTCCTTCATTAATAATTTTAGTCATTTCACCCATTTTGAAACTCACCATACCTAATTAAAACACAAACTCAACAAAAAAACCTAATTGAAAAAAATACACAATAACGTACGCCAATTAATTCACTAATTAACGTACGCTAATTAAAACAAAAACTCACCCATTGTTATCACCGAAGAGGTATTGCCAAGAACTGTAGCCCGATGGCTTGTCATCGGCAATAATCTTTCCCGAGGACATGTCTACGGCGAAAGCCGAAAAAAGTCCTCGGTAATTGAGGCGATTGTACTAGTGTTAGGAAATGGCACGAGGGACGATATAGTAACACCAAATGACTCAATTCATTTACCATCCATATGTGAATGGCGCCAGAGAAATGTTACCACACCCCTTGCTTTTATTGAGATGTTTATCTACCTTGTTTAAAATCGAGTCGTCTTTACTGAATTTTAGTAACACGTAACCACTAGGTCACTAGCTCACTTAAATGCTCAATTCTGTTACAATTTACACGTAGTTGATAGTGTATTTATTTTATTCAAAATGTTTTTGGCAAGCACAAGTTATAAAACTCTTATTATAAGTCAAAATGAGTAGGGTTATTGTCGGTTCTTAGATTGTTCGATTTATTTGGTTCAGTTATCAGATTTCGGCAAATTGAATTAAACCAAACCGAATAACCCGAATTACATAATTTTAATTAATTAATTATTTATTTATATAGATTTTTTGCACAAAAAAAAAAAAGAAAAAAAGAAATCAAGCTTAAAAATGTTATATTTATACTATAAAAGAGTTTTAATATAAATATATAAAAAATATATATATTTACGTGGAATTTGGTTTTCGGTTTGGTTCGGTTTTCATTTTGCCAAAACGATAACCGAACTGAAAACTGAATATTTAATTCTGTTCGATTTCAACAAATTCTATTAGGTTATAAATTTGGTTCGTTTTTTTTTTTTTTTTGGTTTTGATTTTTGTGACTGAAACCCGAGTTCTGCACGCCCCTAAAAATGGGCCAGGATTGTTATCGATTGCATATCATAAATAGTAAATAATTAAAGCATCAACAATATAATCACATAGTTAATCTTGTGACTAAAATGTATAGTAGATAACTAGATATTGTAGTAACATCAACATGATCCTTAAAATGTTAACATATAAACGTCACACGTACAACATATAAGTAAAATTTAACAATACAAGTATAATATATTATCAACAATAACACCCAAAATTACAGGAAAAAAAAAATATACATAAAACTAACTATCATACACATGATATACCAAGAGAAGAAGTGGACACAAACCGATCGGACCTTGTTCTCGTAACCAAAGACTTCATCTCGGGTGAAAGCACATCGAACTCGGGCAAAGTCTCCGGGAGCTCAGGGATGGTGGAAAGTGTAGTAGAAGTATCATAAACATAGAAAGTTGATGATGTATTATGGTAACTATTTTTAGGTCTAAAAAGTGATTTTATGAGCTTGTGGAATGACTTAAAGTGTTTTTTCGAGGTGGTCTTGGTGGTGACTTGTGGTGGTGGTTTTCTGTGGTGTGAGAGGTGTGGCATGGACATGGTTCGACCCGTGATCGCCGAGTCGAGTTGATACTGTAAAGATTTGAGCTCAACTGAGTCGTATAGAGAACTACCACAGTCCCATAGTTGATCATGTTTCTTCATGTCTTGTGATTTATTTTCCATTGTTTCTTGATTGTCAAGTTGGATAGAGAGATGTGTTATGTATTTAAAGATGTAAAAGTCAATTATGAAATGCGTGTGTGTGTGGAAAGAGAGGTTGGGTACTTGGGTTACTTATATACATGTATATATGCAAAGATGTGGAAGCTTTGATGGAGTTATGATGTGAACAAAACTTTATTATATTAGTGATTTGTTATGGTCTTTAATATACAACAATAAGGTCTTCTTAATTTTAAGTAACATGAATATATTTTGGTTGAATATTATTTAGAGATTTTAGAAAAAATATCAAGTCCTTGCGATAGTAGTTTTTAATAGTGAAGGATATGCGGCACAAAGTGTAAATCATGAGTTCGATCAAAGGATCGTTTTCCTTTTCTTATAAGGATTTTAACAAACATTTTGTCACTAAACGTGCTTTTTATAACAGTTTTAATCAGTGGCTGGACACAGAAATTGATTATAGCGTGTGCACTTTCAAAAAGGTATGCACTTAGCGTTGAATTATGAAAAACTAAAAAAAAAAGAAAAAAATGACAAATTTTACACTAGAGATATTTTTCGGAAGTTATGCACGTACATACCCTCTATCTTAGATATGTCTGCCATTGGTTTTAATAAACATTTTTGTCACAAAATGTGCTTTTAGACCAAATTTTGTATAAATGATGAAAGAAGTTCTATTCATCTCCCATATATTATTACATAAAAATATATGATTGTCCTAAAATTATGATCATATAGTTAAATGTAATGATATCATGCTTAGATACAAAGGAAACAAATGTTAGCGAGTGAAACAAATTCATTTTTAAGACTTTAACCAACCAACCACCTATGCATGTGTCTTTTCTTTATCATATTTTTAGATAAACAAACAAACACTAAAAGGTAAGAAAGAAAAAAGGGAAGAAATCACAAGTCGTGAAATAAGTACCATTGAAATGCATGAGTTGTTAGCTTGAATGTTATGTGGTGAGTTTTGATATGCTGAATATCAAACTAAATGTAAAGATGATGTCTACGTTTATTATTTTAATGACTCAAAATATCAAACTAAATGTAAAGATGATGTCTACGTTTATTATTTTAATGACTCAAAACTTTAACACTATTACGTATATTAGAATATTCAAATAAAATATAGAAACAAAAAATATCAAACATTTACAATTTGTTTGTAGCTTTCATATTTAGAATCATTTATAGATATTAAAGTTTTAATTTATTTTTAACTAGTAAATAATACATGGAAGTTTATATATGGAGTATAGCTGATAATATAGTACTAGCTACTAAGGTAAACGGTCCCTTTCAATGTTAGCTTCTGACATAACACCAAAAACGAAATAAAAGGGTTTTTGTTTCGTTTTTATTCAACAAACAAGAATAAAAAACACAAGACTAGGAACCTATTTAATATGAAGACGGAATGCATACATGATTGAGGATTCAATAACTAATTTAATTACACACACTTAGGTGATATGATATTACTCAATTAAATGCCTAAAAGTTGTTTGTAATCTCGATATCAAAATGTCAAATGATAAAAAAGAAAAGGTACATGAATATTTGCTCAAATTTAATTACTAAAAGTTGTATTAATATTAGGTTCACATGGGCCACTCCCTTTTGATTGTAAGTTTGTAACATCTCTTGCGACTGCGCTATTGTTTTTAGGAAGGATTTAGTTTTTATTGGTTAAATGTATTTGTTTGTTATGTTTATTTTTTTGGGTTCCATCCGCTTTTAATTATCTTGTTTAATAGAGACGGGGCGCCTTGTATTGTATTTTGGTTCTTTCCGAGGTTTTCAATAATACATTGCCTTTCTAAAAAAAAAATAATAATAATAATAAAAAATTGTATTATTATTATGTGGAATTTGACTATTCAGAAGTCAGAACAACCATGACATACTCCAAGATGTTTTGCAGAAAGAGAAGCATGACATACTCCAAGATGTTTTGCACAAAGAGAGTTCTAACAGCATGATGCACAAAGGAGAGTTCTAACACCAAAAAAGAACACTAACATGAGATTAAAACGAAATCCCAAGTTCCCAACCACTTGAAGCCAAACATATTATATAAATAGCAGCAAGTTATTCGCGTGTTGCAACAAAAGGTACCCTATAACAAATTTAATGTTTTCCGTTACAATAACATTATGAATATTGCGATAATATTTTTTTATATTAAGTTTAAGTAATATTAAACTAATTAATATAAAAATTGTAGAGCACTCGGCGATGCTAGTTCAATATAAAGACAGTAGTACTGAGAATTTGGTTACATTTGATTGTAAAATAGGCATTATAATCATTTTTTAGGGCTCGCAAACAAACTTTTCTTTTTTTTACTTCGTAGTTTTTTGTTTCATGACAAAATTTGGACCTTTTACATTATTTATTTTGCTGAGTATTAATGTGGAGCGAAGTTATTTACAGTACTTTAATAAGAAAAATAATTTACAACTTTTAAATTGTATTATATTAAAATAATTTATTTTGGATGAAAAGTAAATGTCAGATGCTTAAATTATACTCCGTATTACTTAAATTTCAATTAATGTTTTGGTTTGTATTTTGACTTAAAAAAAGGTTGACTATAGCTTGGAAGAAAACTTTTTTGTGTTAAATTGTTTGTGCAACAAGCTTATTGATTTGTATTGCTTAAACTTAATGTCTTAGTATATTTAATGAAAGAAATGAGCTCCCTCCATTATATGTAGTTTAGATACAAACATCAACAGAATTTTACATGTTAGATTGGTCTTAGTAAGAGGTATGGCCATGCATGAGATGAGAGGTGATGGTCACTTAATTGGTATGGGAGGTAACTGGATCACATGTGGTGGAGCAAAATTTGGACCGAAAGATAGTGTGACCACCAGTAAAAAGGAATTCATGTGTTCGTGTTTTGTATGTTTAATTAGCGAGGTATAGTTAAATGTTGAATGGTGAGTAATTATTGTTAAAATACATATAATGGTTAAAAAGAAGAGATGACGTGGCTCGAAAAGAGAACAATAGACTTGCAAAAAGTTTCTCTTTGATAGCGGTCATAGGGAAGTTTAGAAAGGGTATGATCGTAGATAGAGACTGAAACATGTGCGAAGGTAAACGTGGATGTAGCCAAGTAGATCAAGGCACTGGATTGTGAATCCACTACGCTCGGGTTCAATCCCTGTCGTTCACCCATCAATAAATGGATCATTTATTACAGAGACAGAAGACAAACCTAGAAAGCTTTTAATTTGCAAGTCATCTAGAGGCTTCAAACACATACAAGCTAGCAATTGGTATCCGATTGAAGCATAGAAAAAGCGTCGCCTACTTGCTGAAAGCATAAATGAAATGACCGATCCTGAATTCTATGAAGCTTTTAAGACCTCTTTTTGTCGTTGAGATAGTGGTGGTGAAGACCACGAACCATTACATCGGGTCTTATGTATTAAAAGTCAGACATAATGATCATAGTTCGTAAGCAGTAAGTCAACATGTACAGTAATGTATCCTTTCTCTTATCGCCTTTTATTTTCTAGATAGTTGCAACTTTATTTATAAAGTCTACGTTCAAAAAATATGTGCAAGAGCCTAGGCAAAGTTGGTAAGAAGAAGGAAATAATCCCGTTGATATGGGCATGATCAAGAAAACACGTTAAATAAAAGTAGTAGAACCTAACCACAATGCAGATGGATCAATGCATGACACGTTAATTGGCAACATCTTTAATAATTCAATAATAGGATTCATACATGAGCTTTACGTTTCGTATAAGTATTATTTAACTCTTTCGTCTTAAATATCATAAACGTAGAATTATTTAGATTTTCTACAAATATTAATTAATCAATCAATCAAATAATTGTTATGTGATACCGACGAGATTTATTACGACCCACAGCTTAAAATATCATATATTTAACGTAATAATACAGTACTAGCTACTTGTTTATGCAAATTTAATGAGTAGGGAAATGGACAATCTTTCTAATTAATACGAGTCAATAAATGACAGGCCAGGTTGTTTAACATGCTACCATTTCGTCTATTTCTATCTTGTATTTTTCGAAGTTCACTTATTAGCTAAGTTTTTAAATTGTGAAAATTACAGATGTGCTTGTATTTACTAGGGTATTTACAAAAAGAAATGTATTTAAACCGTATTTCAGAGTTTGTCTCATCTGGCGCGCAACTCAAAACTATAACGCGCCACATTTATTGTTTTTCATTAACTATCCAACTAAGGCTAAATTTCGAATGATATGGACGCGCCACGTGGATCCGGGGCTCTACACGTCATCGTTGTGCGCCAAGATTAATGAAACAAGATCATTCATTGGTTGACACGTGGCTATGACGCTCTTCACGTCAGATTCGGCTCTCTACATCTTATCGTTGCACGCCGACTTTATATATATATATATATATGTATTTAAATGGACATCTGTCGTAATTTTATTAGCTAAAAAAGTGGCGTTCCGTAAAAGAGCGTCACGCGTCAAAATGGACAAAAACGTAAAAGGATATGATTTTGGTAGAAAACAGTAAACAAAAGGTGTATTATGTCCGTATCTATAATTTTTAATTTAAAATTTACCGTTGAAAATACTAACAAGACCTAAACGAGGTGAATCAATACAAACGGGAAGTGATATCTCCACATATCATTTTAATTCATATGTGTGCATATCACTAATCTGTACAAATTGACCCATTCCTCAATTTATCCAGCCATTTGTAACAGTGGGTTCATTAAAACACTAGTAAAAGGCTACAAAAAGAATCACAAAAAAGCTAAAAAAATGTTTAAACAAGCCGATATTGGATCACTGATCCCATCTAACCAAATTAGTTTACATTCCTCTTTCTATTTTCTGCAGAGAATCCATAAATGTGAGAATTATATGACTTTATCACCAAAAATATATTATCTTGGAGGTTTGAAGGAACATGTCAAAACACAATATTGTGTGAGATGGGATGCTTCATGTTTGATAATTCGTTCCACAAAATCAGACTGGGACGTAGATAATCATCGACACTCCACCAAACGGTAACAAACTGCCAATACAACGAAGCAATCACATCACATAAGGGGCAACACATTGAACATCTAATCGAGTACTCCGTATATAATTCACATGTGACATGTAATACTACTAGTAGTTAGTAATGCACTTTGTGTCATAACATTGTTTTGGTACCATTGCGTAAAATACCAACCTATCGTAAGTTTCATTTCTCTTGTAAATTTGTATAAAAAATTGATTTCAGTTTGGTGTTCAAAATAATTTTGTTAAGGGCATACATGGATAGGGATGACATTATCAATTTCTCCATGATTAAATTCTGTCAACCATTTGGGTGAGGCAATGGGCTCCTAATTAGGTAAACCCCATGGTGACTTTCTTTAACCCGACCTAAATAGATTGACCCTCGAGGAAAAATGGGACTGGTCGAGTCAACACCCTCACTGTTGTAGTACTCCTTGACCTTGATCTCACGGTTTAAGGGCCTTGAAGAGGTTATTTACTTGTATACTTAAAGCTCATGTGGCTCAGCGTTCTCAAAGATGGTAGTGGATAGTAACTTTCTTCAACCTAACCAAAATGATGCAATGGTCTCCAAGGGGGTGGCGGGTTAGCAGAATTAAAGTCATGGTAACTTTCTTCGAGCATACGCACATGGTTCAATGCAGATAACAGCCCTGAAAATGTTACTGAATTTGGACAGATATCAGCCTCCAACATCTCCTCAAATAATCTAACCGCAACGTGTTTCCACCCATTCCTACCGCAAGCCAATATCATAGTTGTATAGACACTCACATCCTTCTTTTGCAAGCCATAAAACAAATCATAAGCTTTATCAACACGTCCACATTTCACATATAAGTCTATAAACGAAGTAGCCAAATGATCATCCATCGGGATCCTCATTTGCTTCATTAATGTATTCTCGATCCAACACCCAAAACTCAAGTTCCCCCAGTGAGAACATATAGATATAACAGTAGCTATAGTCATATTATCTGGTCGAATGGCTACATTTGGTTGAAGCATTTCGTCAAAGACCTGGAGTGCCTCTTTTAACCGCCCATTTTGAGCATAACACGTGATCATACCATTGTACACCAAATGATCCTTCTCATTCATCTCGTTAAATACTTCACGTGCAGACTCAACAGCTCCTTTTTTAGAGTACCCATCGATCATTTTAACACAAGAAAGAGCATTCTGTTCAGGCATCACATCATAAAAGTTACGTGCGATTTCCATATTCCCTATATCCACATAACCACCAACCATTGCTACCCACGCAGCTGAATTTCTAACTCGCATGCGTCCAAATGTATCTATAGCCTTTTCCATATCTCCCATTCTCGTGTACCATGAAACCATAGTATTCCACGCCTCATCATTATTTCCCATATCAGAAAACACCCGTTCAACCATAAGCAAATTCCCTGCTTCCAAATACTCGTTCAACAAACGAGACACTGCATTTCTCTCAGACATTTCCTCAAAAACCTTATTCACATTCTCCATATCATCAAACTTCTCATAAAACCCCACGAGAGCACTCCCCACATGAACATCCCCAACTAACCCATACCTATGCACATGACCATGCAACAATATCCCATTAACCCGATCCCCTAACCTCGCACACGCATTAATACCACACGCTAAAACTGACACACTAGGAAACACCCCTAACCTTTGCATACTCACATACTCACTCAACGTTTCCTTAAACTCGCCACACTTATACAAAAACTCAATAAAACTCATCCGCGCAACCACATTCTCATTTCTCGAGTTTCTCACTAGTGACCTAACATAACCAACACTATTCTCACTATCCGCTCTCGTCCTAATAACTTGTGTGATCAAAACAGGCTCAAGATAGTTAAGACCAGTGACAACCATCAAACCATGACACTGGTTCACTTGTTTTACAGTTAAAGAGTTATTTAACAAGCTAGTAACTTTCGCAACCAACGTCGAAAAAATAGTAAATTTCGATGGTTTAAAGGGGTTTGATAAATAGGGTTTCATTTTCTTTATTTAGTTAAACCACAAAGACTTATGACGAGGTCTTATGCTCAATTCTGGTGCAAACAACCCTAAGTTGCCACTCTGACTTTCTGAAAAGGAGGGCTTTTACTTAGTTTGGGTCTGTGTAACGATGGGTTCAAACATCGTCGATTAGTTGGCTAAAAGGGTTTGCTAAATGGGTTTTCATTTTTTTGTTTAGTTGTTACAAAAAAAAGTGATGCCTTTATGCGAATGTGAGCAAATGTGGTTGGGGCAATACGTCGAACAGTTGGTGGACAATTACAAAGGTGTGAGGTGTAGGGGGTTAAAATAAGGTGATTCACTGGAATTGGTTTGGACTCTGGACTTTGGAAATTTTGGGCTTTGATTGGTCTCACAATAAAGTGATCATGACTTCATGTTAACATTTCACACAATTTTCAAAAGAATATTGGAGTATTTGTTAGTTTCAAAATAGACACCTTTTATGAAAATACATATATACTAAAGTGGACATTTATTATTAGACGGAAGAAATAATACTTTGCACGATTTAAGCATCTTTTAATCTATTTAAGGAATTGCATTTTTGGTTTGTGCCCAATAATAAGATGATATGGCGCGAATTGCGATGTGGCCAAATTAAGATTTAACATCTCATCACCTAAAAGGAAAAACAGAATACAAGAACCTCTCTTAATTTATCGATATCCATTTATGCGTCCGATCAAGTATGCATTTCTCTCGCCTTTCTTATTGAGATGACGGAATACAATTCTTAAAAAATTTGACCTTCATAAGACATTTGCATACTTCAGCTTGCAAGCCAAGCAAACACTTTTATAATCTGACTAGGTGTTATGGTGAGTGAATGACCACCAAACCCACCACCAACCACGCACCATTCCCATTACCATTACCTCCAATCAGCGCGATACTCTAATTTTGACATTGGTTTGGCCGATTGCACTCTTTTCTTTTCTTTTTTTCTTTTAATTTTTTATTATGAAGTATATTGTGGGTTGTTTGTACAAAGTGGTGTATTTTTATATGTTTTGTTTGATAGAATGATAGTGACCATTATACCTGTTTGGTGGTGAATTTAGTGATGTGCTGAATGATAATATGACGCTGATGTAGATGTAATGTATTTATTGACCATAACACTTAACCATAGGGCATCCAATATGGTAGTTTCATCAAAAGGTCTAAACTTTATATAAAGCTTTATCATTCATTTTAGCCATAGTGATCATTTGTTTCATGTACATGTGACATGGAGAGGTTCAAATTCTTGAACATATTCATAATTTAATGCATGTGTTATTATCAATCATTTGAAGAGTTTTAAAAAAGTTTATGCATAGTGAACATAGATTTATAACATCAAAAGGTTTATAAATTAATGATTATGGAATTATATAAAATTTCATCGTTGTGGATGCTCTTAGTCTAATCCTAACCACAATTAACTCCCTATGTTTGTCTAAACTACAAACTAATCATCTATAGTTGCTTTTACTTATAACAAATTCTTATCCTAAAACAAACAAACAATAATCCTATAAATAAACTAGGCTTGTTTGTTAAAATTTACTATTAAGTCATGTTTAATTAAAAAATGACTTAACGCATACACCCTCAGTTTTATTACTTAATATTTTCAGTCATCTTTTTCTATTAAGCCATAAACAAACAGTTTTCATATGACTTAATGAATTCAGTCTTTTTCATATTAAGCCAATTAAATCAAATTCAAACACCACGTAACTTTTTATATTTTATTTTCTCTTTACTTTTCTTTCAAACATATATAAACACAGCCCAATAGTTTGATAATTGCATAGATATCTAAAATAAAAACAATCTAAAACAAACCAAAAATCTTCAGTATTTTAACTCCAACTTTTTTTTTTTTTTTTTTTTTTCAAAGTTAGCTGTTTGGGATTGGTAACTTAAGTCTAAAATCAGTTCATATATCAATCTACCACATCATTACTAAAAAGCTTAAACTGACTAGCATCAAGAACCAACTTTCTAACAGAATAAAACGAACCCAGAAGCCCAACACCCGTAAAAACAACCATAATCATGTTATTGATCCAATACGTGAAGGAAGATCTCGAAGGTTTGTAAGTCATGTTATAAAGAAGCATGGGAAGGATGAAATCGAGCGGTATGAAACCAAGAGCTCCTACTACGCCATTAATATCACCAAAGAATGGCAACATTGCTGCAATGAATCCACAAAGTATCATGTAAAGTGAACGAAGAATTATCCTTGGGATCAGGTTTCGTTTGGAGAATATCCCTTGGTTCATGTCAGCTGATTTTGTTTCCATGATCTCATACGCTACTTGAGAATATACCTGTTTTGAAAGATAACATCATTTTCCTTCATTCTTGCAGAAATGCAAAACAGACACGCACTAACAGCATTTTTTAAGAACGAGTGGTTTACATAGATGTGACAATGACAGGTCAAAACGGGTAACGTTTTTGTATAGGTTTGATCAGGCACGTTCTCACGTTGACCTTAAGCAGTGTCCAATTTTGTTAATATAATAAACATGTTTCTTTTATAGCTAACTTTCGTGAGATTTCATTTGACTTCAGATATAAGGCATAGATTAGCACCAAGCTCAATGACTTTATTAATATTTACAGAAAAGAGCTCGTACCAGGCCAATGGCAAAGAGTTGTAGGAGGACGAAAATAACCCCGAGTCCTAAAAGCCAAGTTGGAGCCAAGGAAGGTCCCTCATCGGGCATGAGGCTCTTAAGAATGTTTGAGCTAGCTTTGTTACCAAACACAAAGTAGCCCGATATTGCAGCCGAGTAAAAGGTCACAAAAATTATCGTGTAACACATCAAAAGTCCCTTGAACATCTTTCCTGTTACAGGTGGCGCCAAAGTAGCCTGTAATGCAAGAAACAAACCATATGACCATTGAACTGATAACTGGACCAATCTGAATAGGTTCTGTTCCAAACTAGACGTAAACTGAACCAAATTCAAAAATTTTAAATCTGACAATACCCAAAATTTTGGAATAAAAACTAAATAAGGGACTATCTTTAAAGTTTAAAAGGAGTACAAGTTAAAGTAAATGAAACTCACTTGTATCTCGGGGAGTATTCCATTACCGAATATGGCAGCGATTATGGAAATAGAGGTGAAGGCACTTGTAACTTTTGAAAACTGTGAACCCTCTAAGGAATAATCTCTAGGGGGTGCATTTTGTCCTAGACCGACAAAAATACAAGCAGCAACCACCACAAATGTGTAGCCTAAACTCAAGAAAAGTGAGCCAAGGTTCACATGTCTTAGTGAATGAAAGGTTGGTAACTGAGACAATACAATCATGATCCCCGTTACCATTGCTATGAACTCCCACAATTTCATTGTGCCACTCGGGGAAAGGCTCGAGTACATTGTCTAGAAGCAATAAGAAAGAAATTTTTAGTCAAAAACTCAATAAGGCAAACTTTCACTTTTTTTTGTCAAATATCGAGTAATATCAACAACAAATCAATCATGATAGAAAAGTGATTTTGATTTTTAAGGTTAAGCATACTAATGGAGTAAATAATTTCACCTGGCTTAGCCAAAATTTATAACTAAAATTGCAGTCCTTCCATTTAGTCAATAAGAATACAATACACTTTGACATTTCTAGTAGTGCTAAAATGGATTTTAAAAGCAGTGTGTTTAATGCCCCGGTATAATGCTTACGCGAAACCCTGCAACTATAAGCGTACAATGACATAATTCCATGTGACACTTCTCCTAAAAAAGCGCATATGTATAGAAGAGGTAGCGTGAATGAAAGCTAATGCATATTGGGTATAAAATTTAGCAATACCTGAAGACATTCCCCTGCAAGCAAGATTGCGCCTATGCTAATGCCGGTGTTAATAGTTGTTTGAATTAAAATTACAAAATAGTAAATCCAGCCCGACCCTACAAGAAACAACATAAACGCCCATCAAAAAACGTGATTTTTTAACAAGGAAGGAAATAACCAAGTAAGCATAAAGAAGAATCATTATTATGTCCATCATAATTTCAGTTGTGACTATTAACAATTGCACCTAAAGTATTTGGTAGTGGATTAGCAACATCGTATCATAATTTAATTGTCTTAATAGCATCGAGATCTTCTCATATCAAGAGCACATGGTCACTTAACTAGATATGTTGTCTCATAACGTAAACATTATCCAAGGTTGCCTAGTTGTTGGAAATTTATATTTATGCCCATTATGGATAACTGGTAAATAACTGATAACTCCCGAATATCTTCCAATAACTGTATTTTGGTCAGTTATATATTGATATGAAAAGGAAAGAAGGTACGGGATTTTCCCCATTTATTCTCTCAATACACAAACAAATATCAGAGAGTGTGAGTAAAACAAATTGGGTTGTGGTATTGTGAATTTGGTTCTTGTAATCAAATTCCCGGCTAGTGGTAAGAACGTGATTCAAGTAAGTAAGATCCTGGTGAATTCGATTAATCACAATTAATCAAGGTTAGTTTCAGCTTTACTTATTGACAATAAGATTTCTATATTGGTATCCGAGCTAAGTTTACTTGAATTCGTTCATATATATGTTACAATCTGTGTTTTACATGTTTATACGAATTAAGAATATATGTGTTACAATTATGCTTCCTTTGTTCTTATTCGATTTCCTCTGTTCTTCGATGGTTAAATCATGTGGATTTAAGTTAGTTCATTAAATATATATCATTGATTAGTGTTGCCGTGTAATACTTTTGGTCAGAATTTAAGATAATATTGTTTATCATATTACAAGTTAAAGACATGTTTGTGACTGATCATGAAATATTATGTGCCTATTTTTTGCTATATAATATGTCTTTTAATTTTTTAAAAACAATGGAATTACGTTACATTTGTTGGTAGCGTCCATAATATGATGTATGATTTCTTAAAATCAGAACTCAATCACTTATTTTATTAAGATATGAATTGAATAAGTTAAAGTCTACTAAAGTTGCCTTGTTAAGCATGTTATTAGCCTTCAAAAGTGCTACAGTTTGAAACTTGCTTTTGTAACTTTGATTATCTGATTGGTAAAATACATGATCACACTATTACAGGATTTAGGCCGATAGAAATTTATTTGGAAATTATTGCCTAAAAATCTGAGTATTGCAACTATTGGGTGAAATTATAATTATCAAAACTATGTTACCAGATGATGATTGAAACTTTATATTGATTTCGAATATGTAACATATGTTAAGATTATTATCATTTACTTCAAGGAGATTTGCGATATGTGTTAGTGCAAATATTACGATATTTAATTTATATAGTCTCGTTTGTTTTGATTGATGACAAACATGTAACTTGATACATAATGTAAAATGTACTAGTTACTCGTAATGTGTTTATCTAAGACAAATGTGTTTACATACTTTTAAAAATGATGTTAATGACATAATAAATTAAGTCCTATAATAGCATAAGTAGTTTAAAATTTTTAGTAACACGTAAACTAACATGGCACAACTAATTAAACATATATTAACTAGTTAAGTAATTTATTTTACAACTTAACTTTCTTATTTTACACGTAAACAAAAATGAAATGTCTTATTATGGAAAGATTTGGGCGGAACCCAGAATTTGGGTCTGCCAAATCCGTGCCTTGTCTTATCAGTTTTGCCTATAAATAGCAAGCTGATCATTCAAGCACACTCATCACTTACATAGCACACATTGCATATACATTCTTTCTTACTTTACTAACCCATTCATTCATTCATTTCATTTGTAGAGATATTTCTTTTATAGCAAAGAGATCAAGCACCAAGGTTCAACACAGTGTTGTAAACCTTTAGTATAGTCACTGTGTGATTTAGTAATAGTTCACACATCATTGTTATACCAAACATTTAGTAGTGATCGGTTAGTGTTTTAGTCCTCAAAACACATAGAATGTCGGGAGTGGTTGCACCCTTGTAAAGAACTTGGTATCTAGCTTAGTATCGAAAAAGTGTAAGCGACGTTGGGAGTGGTTGTACCCTTGTAAAGAACTCGATATCTAGCTTAGTACCGGTAAAAGAGTAAGCGACGTGCAAAGGTTTTCTCCGCCTAGAAGGGAGCTAGTTTCTTAGTGAAGAAAAACTCTCGAGTTAGAGACAACTCGAGGAGTGGAGTAGGGCAAGGAAGAGAGTCCTTGTAGACCGAACCACTATAAACATCCGTGTTGTGGTTTGATTGTTCTTTTCTTACTTTCTTTACTTATATTGTTTGATTATTTGCTTTAAGTTGAAATCACGTTAAGGATTCAAAGCAAATTAATTTTAAAACGATAAAAACTATTCAACCCCCCTTCTAGTTTTTCACAATTCGCATCAGAGCTAAGTTACTCAAGATTTTCAAAATATATTGTATTTTAAAACTTGTAACGATCAATGGATTTTGAAAACTACAAAGAAGGGCAATCTATGCAAAGACCACCACTATTCGAAGCAAATAGTTTTATATATTGGAAAAATCGTTTTGAAACTTATGTGAAGTCAAAGGATATAGATCTATGGTACATAATTGTAGAAGGTGACCATAAACCTATAATTAAGGATATATCAAGCGGTCGGGATGAGGATAGTTCTCTTACTCGTCACAGTGATGAGCAAAAGAAACTAATTGCCAAAAATAATGAAGTTAAAATGATGCTTTATAATGCTTTAACTAGGAAAGAATATGAAAGAGTTATTATGTGCAAAACCGCTAAAGATATTTGGCAATCCTTAATCATCACTCATCAAGGGAACTCACAAGTAAAGGATAAAAAATTTGATCTTCTTGTTCAACAATATGAACAATTTGTTATCCCTGAAGATGAGACTATTGATGGTGCTTTTGCTAGGTTTAATACTATTGTTACTTCTCTTAAAGCACTTGACGATTATTTTTCTAGTAAGAACTTTGTCAGAAAATTTCTTAGAGCACTTCATCCGAAGTGGAGAGCAAAGGTGACGGCCATTGAAGAATCCAAGGATCTTTCAAGCATGCCACTTGACGAGCTCATAGGAAATCTCAAAGTTCATGAGATGGACATGAAAAAAGATTAAGAAATAGTCAAAGGAAAAAAGGAAAAGTTCAAGTCCATTGCCTTAAAAGCTAGGGTAGAGTCAAGTGATGATGAAGAGTCTAGCTCAGGTAGCGAAGACGAAGAGTATGCCATGGCCGTGAGACATTTCAAGAATCAGAAGACGAGGAAAGTTTATTAGACAACCTCGAGAAGAATGGAAATCCCTCCGGAAAGACCGTGATGACAAGAAAGGCAAAGTAGATAGGAAGTGTTTTAGGTGCGGTGATACTAGTCACCTAATAGGAGATTGTCCGAAGCCACCCAAGAACAAGACTCAACGAGCCTTTGTTATTGGTGCTTGGAGTGACAGTGAAGATGATGACGAAGAGCCAAAGAATGACGAAGTTGCTCTTATAGCTCATGAATCTAACGAGGTACAATCTGACTCATCTTACTCCTCTATTGATGATGACACCTTAGAAATAGAATATAACAAACTGTGTGAAATTAGCCTAAAAATCATCAACAAAAACAAGTTTTTAAAAACCAAAAAGGAATTTTTGGAAAACGAAGTCTATTGGTTAAAAGAGAAAGCTTTACGATTAGAAAAGGGTAAAGATGTTAAAGAAACATGTCAGGAACTTAAATTAGAACTAGAAATACTTAAGTCCACACAAGAAGAACTTATCAAACAAAATTCTAAATTTAAAAGGTTTGATAAAAATATTAGTTGCATAGATGATCTAATGAAAGTTCAAAAGTTACCTCATGATAAAACCGGACTAGGTTTTATGAAACTAGGAGACTTAAGTAGCTTTAAGAAACAAACAATGAAAGTACAAGAAATTGTTCCAACAAGTTCAGACACCCACGGATCTGACGGAACCAAAAATTTGGTTCCGCCAGTGTTGGCCAAAGGTTCCGCGGGTACTGTTGATGAACAGAAGACTTGTATTTCGGATCGTACTGAATTTGTTAAAGTCACAAAAAAACCAAGCACTAGTACAACTGTTAACAAACAAAAACCAGCAGTTGCTATAGGATTAGGAAAAGTTAAAAATGAGTTTAGGACAAAAACGGTTCAACAGAGACCTAGAACTTCTATTCCCAAACGCCCCTTTCCAAAGAGTAACTACAACTCTCAACATCATTATCAAAATAGTTGGAACCCAAACATACCTAGAAGCTATCAAGGTCCCAACTATATGCCATGGAACCCATATCCACCGTTTCCATACATAAATCAAGATAATGCTATGTTTAACCCAAATGGACCCATGAGATATTGGGGACCAAACGCTTGAGTTTTTCTTTAACTTAGGTGTGCTTGAAAGTCGGGTTAGAACCGGACGAGTGGATTAAAGATAGTGGGTGTTCAAGACACATGACGGGAAACAAAAGCCTTTTCTCAACCCACCAAGTGTACGACGGAGGTAATGTTACGTTTGGCAGCAAGCTTAAAAGTAAAATCATCGGAAAATGTACGATCTCTCATGACTCTCTCACTATTGATGATGTTGCTAATGTAGATAACTTAGGTTTTAACTTGCTTAGTATTAGTCAATTATGCCGTAAAAAGTATGACGTCCTTTTCTGTAAAAACGGAAGTAAGATACTTAAAAATAGCATAACCGTTGGAAAAGGTGTTTTGAAGAATAACGTTTACGTTATGAAATTAGACAAAACATCTAAAGACAAAATTTGTCTCACCTCCTTAGACGACAACTCAACTCTGTGGCATAGACGCTTAGGCCACGCAAACATGAGACTTATCCAATCTCTATCATCTAAGGAACTCGTTAGGAATCTACCCAAGTTGAAATACGACCAACACTTTTGTGATGCTTGCAAAATTGGGAAACAAGTTCATAATAGCCATAAGGCTAAAAATATGGTGTCTACATCTAGGTGTCTAGAATTGTTGCATATGGATTTGTTTGGTCCATCCGCTATACAAAGTTATGGAGGAAACTTCTATACTTTGGTAATAGTAGATGATTACTCTAGGTATACTTGGACTAAGTTTTTGAAAACTAAAAACGAAGCATTTGATAAATTTGAAATTCTAAGTAAAAAAATTCAAAATCAAATAGGAAATTGCATTGTGTCAATTAAAACCGACCACGGTCGTGAATTTGATAACGAAACCCAATTCGGAGCTTTTTGTGATGCTAATGGCATAACACATAATTTCTCGGCTCCTCGAACCCCTCAATCAAATGGTGTAGTAGAACGTAAGAATGGAACACTCCAAGAAATGAGTCGAACAATGCTAAACGAACAAAATATACCACAAAAGTTATGGTGTAACGCCGTAGACACATCAACATACATCCTAAATAGAGTCTTAATTAGGCCATTTTTGAAGAAAACACCATATGAGCTTTATAGAGACAAAAAGCCTACTTTAGGATATTTTAGAGTTTTTGGAAGCAAGTGCTTCATTTTAAACACTAAGGATTGTCTCACCAAGTTTGACCCAAAGTCTTATGAAGGTGTATTCCTTGGATGCTCGCAAAATAGTAAAGCATACGTTGTCTTAAACAAAGAAACCTCAAGAGTCGAGGAATCGTTGAACGTAACATTCGACGAAAGTCCACCTCCTTCTAAGACATCACCTTTGGTAGATGATGACTTAGTTGAAAGTCAAATGGTTGGAAACCAAGAAAATGTAGAAAATTGTAGTATATTCACTATCAAAGAAACACACGTATGGTACTAGAATATGGATCGAATAGGAGAAGAACTAGAGAGAGAAGTAGAGATGTGGGAACCTTAGAGAGAGAAAGTGAAGTTGTAAGATTAATATGTGTGAAAGGTCCAACCCTCTCCTTTGGTGGAGATGGATTTATATACTACTACATAGGGTGCCCCTAGTGGGCTGTGGAGCGAGCTGACAGTGGGTAAAGACTCGACCCACTCCACAATAATAATAATAATGTTAGGAATATAAATATTCAGTTGAAGACTCGGTCACCCCGAGTACTTATTAGCACATCATAGCTCGTAGGATAATTAGTAATATTAGTAGTTGTTTAGTTATTATTAATATTGTGGAGTGGGTCGGGTCTTTACCCACTGTCAGCTTGCTCCACAGCCCACTAGGGGCACCCTATGTAGTAGTATATAAAGCCCTCTCCACCAAAGGAGAGGGTTGGACCTTTTCTCACAATCTAATACATCTTACTTCTCTTTCTCTCACTAAGGTTCCAACTCTTCTACTTCTCTCTCTAAAATACTTCTATTCGATCCATAGATCTTGTACCTTTCATGTGTTATAGGCAAGTGAATATACTACAATTGGTATCAGAGCCAGGTTAGGTTCATGTATGGTTATATTCACGGATTTGCTTAGTTTTGGGGTACTTTTGGTTCGAATAGAGTTTCACCTAAATCTCTATTTTGCGCTTTGATTAGTGGTTAGAAGTAGTAAAATCTTATACTTTCGTAGTTAGGGTTTGTGTTGAAGTTGTGTTTGGTGTTTGGAATCATTATTTTCGGCTTTGTGTGGTGGTTTTTGGTCGATTCGAGGGGTAGTATAAAGGTGTTCATAGTAGCGTTTTGTCCTTCGGTGTAAGTTTCTAAGTAGCGATTTGGGTATTGTTGAGTAAGTGAAAGTTGCGTTTTGAGGTTTCTCGAAGGTGCGATTTGGCTTATTACTGTTTTTGGTAAAAATGACAAACCGCTAAGAAAGGGACGTGGTTGGCGTTTAGTGAGTTGCGACTTGAGCAATTGCGAGTTGAACTTTGCGTTTTGACTCATAGTTAACAAATTGCGATTTGATTGTCTGCGATTTGACAAGTTGCTACTTGACTCATTGCGATTTGATAGTTGCGAGTTGATCTATTGCGATTTGACGTTGCAAGCTAACACTTGTGACTTGACTTATTGTGATTTGATAAGCTGGCGATTGGTCTTATTGCGATTTGTCAAGCTGTGTCTTGGATTATTGCGATTTGGTCAAATTGAGATTTGTCAATTGTATCTTGTACCATCATTGACAATCAATTTCGCAAATTGCTCTTGGGTTATGATCTCTTCTGAATTGGGTAACATGTTGCAAATGAATCAGTTCCCAACAATGACCACTAATTCAGACTCTTTCATATCGGAGGTACTTAAATTGTACGATGCTAATGATGATCATGGGAATTCCAAGTACACGCCACAAACTGAAGCAAGTGATTCTGATCCTGCTGGAATGGAAGAGTCATGCTCACAGTTACACATGGAAGAATGTCTTCAGTCTATGCAGTTAGCCAATGAAAAGGAAAGTCGAGTTGCGTGCTTCCGCTCACTTCAATCACATCTCAAGGCTCTGTTTGAAAAATCTAAATATGTGATAGGGTACACGCGGGCTTTCGCAACACTCTTTGGTCAAGAGGTTCATGATTTCAACAGTTAAAATGACACTATATATGGATCAACTTGAACAGCAACTTGACAAAGAAGAATTTTCTGAAGCAAAATCCAGAGCCGCTCTCAGTGTGATCAAAAACCAACTCCAAGTGTTCAGTGACTCACAATACACTGTGGACTATGATTATGATAGTCAAATGACAAAAGAGTGTTTTGCTAAGTACACTGGGACAGAGATTGCCATGTTTAGAACAACATTGCTACAACTGATAAGGGATGTTAATGGGTTCATTGAGGAAAAGGCTAACCAAGTTGGGAATGATGCAAGATCAGTCAAGTCCGATGATGGTGTCAACACAGGAGTTTGCGAACCTGAAGATCAACAAGCACCGTCTGCTGTGGTACATCAATCTGATCTACATATGGTCCTCACTAATGAACATCCACACACTGATCAATGTAAACCTACTTGTGACACATATATGGTGAAAAAGACTGATAGCGATATCACCTCTGTTTCAACGCATATGAGTCAAAGGAGGGGAGACACTGGTCAGGATGCTGAACATGAGAATGCGTCAAGGTCTTTGTTTATGGCTGAGTCTTTCAAATCACATGACATGATTGAAAAGAAGGTTTACAATGAACTTTCAAAAAGATTTTTACAACTGGAAAAACATTGTATTGATCTCGAAATTTCAATGCAACAAATGAAAGAAAGTCTTCAAACTAACCTTCCAACAAAAAATCAGGAATTACCTGAATTTCGTGAATTTTTTATGGTAAACAATTTGAAAGATCAGCTAGAGGCCAAGAACTTGACAATTAATATCTTAAAAACCAGACTGATTGAAATGCATGACATGTACAATGATGTTAAAACCACACATGTTACTAAAGTTGTTGATTTACATGCTGAAAATGAAACATTGAAAATGCAATGTAAACAACTAGATGATTCTATCATGGAAACCAAATCTAAGGGTATAGAACAAATAAAATCCTTGATGGCTGAGAATGATAAACTCAAAGCACAAATTCAAAGGAAAGGTTTCACTATAGCTGCCCTTAAAAATGACTTGAGGAAATTAGCTGAACATAGTATGAACACTAAGTTTGACAAACCATCAATCTTGGGAACACCAGCTTCTGATCCAAGGTGTGCAGCCCAAGTTGATGAGATTCAGAGTTTGCCAAAACCAGTCACTTCACAACCTAGACATAAGGGTCAGTCAACTACTTGTCACTTTAAGGATATGTCTCACAAGGCACAAGCTAAGGAAGTAAATGATTATGTCAAAGTGCACTTCCCTACGACCAAAAACCACAATAGGCCTGTAGAACTGGTGAAGCACCCTAAGAAGTCTGGGGGACCTACTGCTGAAAGACAAGAAAATCCGTCTTGTAAACGCACTATGGTGCATAAGAAATCTAATCCTTCTAGGGTGTGCCTAAGATGGTTACCTACAGGTAGAGTCTTTAAGAAAATTGGTCTTAAGTGGATACCTACTGACATAGAAAACACTTCCAAGAATGACTGCAAGAAACTACTGAGGCAGGATACCATTGTCACTAACCAATACATATGTAAACAAAATCTATATGTTAGTGCAGGGAAACCGTGTATGAGTGCAGGTACTTTCACAGAATGCTTCAAGAAGAAACTCAAAGTGTGGCGACCAAAAGAGATGAAGTCTCCCATGGTGGAGGTTCAGAAAACCCATCTGTGATGTACGGACACAATGATTTTTGAACAGATCAGTTCAAAACTCGTATTGATATCATGGAAAGAAGGTCATGTATCCTTTGTATATATTTTTTTTGTTCTTATATTGAATAGGTATATGTTTTAACTGTTTATAGTGAAATGTGTTTAGAGTAGTGAGAGACATGTCTTCTGGATATCGATAACATTTACGACCCTAGAAATGTCATTCAACAATGACACGGGGTTTTAAATGAAGCTCGAACAGAAGTTGATCCTAATAAGTAAATCATGTCTCTAAGGCTTGCTATTACTTTAGATAGCAACCCGTGTTTCCATTTGAGGACAGCTTGTCGCCAAAAAGACAGCTATCTTTCGAGGTGAAGTTCACCTGAGCATGGATTACTTTATATCCATGTTCATTCGATCTGGTGTACGCCTCAGTGCATCATTTCATCAGAAAGAAGAGAAATCTTCTTTATACCCTTGGTGGTATTATGTTGCCTTAAATGCTCACTGTTGGACTTACCACGTGATAAATTGCTTCACAATCAACGACTCTATTCCTCTACAGAAATCGAGTCATTGATTGAGGGGGAGAGCAATAGCAATTTATGGCATTTTTCCGGGCACCCATAAGGACTCTAGTGATCTGTTGTGCTTTATCTGAAGAGTTTGGCAGTTTATGCGTAGATTGATTCCCATCATGTATAGAACTCCTCTTGCTAGAAATGACAGGGACCAAAGGTGTCATATTTTGAAAGTGGTGAGTTAGGCATATATAACCTTAAACGATGTAGCGTTTTGTCCCAACCACATTCTCTCTCTCCTAGTCAAGTCGCCACTGTTCATCTTCTTCACTCATATCGCATCTTTGTTCGATTCATTGGTGAATCTGTTAGAGTTTTTCCTAGGTAAATGACGAGTGGTGTTTAAGATTAGTAGGTTATTGTTACTAACACAACACGATTCTAATCAATCTTTTATTTCCTAGGTCGCTCGATTAATTCTTCATCCTCTATTGGTTAGTGTATATTTTTGTATGTTGATTGGTGGGATTTTCATTATAATGTGTGTAGATGCTTTATGAGTATGATTATTGCTTTCGTTTACACTCTATGATGTTAATTAGTGGTGTGGTCGAATGAAGTTTGACTCGATAAGTCAAAATCATGCGTATGTCCAGTCTTTTGAATGAGTGTTTGGGTATTAGTTTGTAACATGTGCTGATAGATCATTTCATTCATACTTTTAGGAGTTAGATCTTGTTGGGTAAATTCGCTAGGATATATCGCTAGTGTGAGACAATCGAATAGTTGCCTAGTCAAGTTTGGATCTATCTTTAGTCGTCCAAATTGTGTGTTGAAAGTGAATGGGATGCCCCTAGAATGTCTATTTCAAGTGATGAACGTTTGTGTGACTTTTCGGGATAATGTTCTAAGTTGCATTTTGTCTGTTCTAAGTTGCGTTTTTGTCTGTATGACCATGGTTGCGTTTTGATTATCTGTTCTTGTTTGCATTTTTTCCTAACTCAGTTGCAACTTAGTGAATAAAAGTACGCATATTACGGTTTGACTTAGTGCTGTATGTTTGCGACTTGTATGATCATGCAATGTTGCGATTTGATTCATAAAGCGACTAGTGCCACGTGTCTAGTTGCGATTTGAATAATTGGGATTTATGGGATTGTTGCGACTTGATCTAATCGCAAACTTGCGTTTTGATCTCATATTGCAAGGAACATGTTTCCAGTTGCGATTTGAGTGCCTTGGTCTTATGTGATTACTTGCGACTTAATCTGATCTCAAACATGCGATTTGAACTCATAATTTATGCGACTTGACCTGTTCGGTGATTGTTGCGATTTGTGTACCTTTGCGTTTTGATCTAGTGCATGCTTGCGATTTGTATGTGATGCTATATGATGTGTTTCATGAATGTTGCGATTTGTGTTATCTACAATTAATTGCGACTGGATGGCTGTATATTGGTTTACTGAGGTCATTGTGTTATTCAAATCCATGTTCATATCATATGTATGCTTATAATTGTTATGTGCTGCATGCTATTAGATGTCGAGTCCTTTCTCAATTAGTAGCCTTCAGTGATATCATATACTGTGTACTAACCTCGAGCATTGGCTCCTGTCTAACTCAGCATATGTATGCTGGTTCTTCTGTGAATGTGTGTGTGCAGATTTAATGGCTGACACTGAGATTAATGTTTCCTCTGAACAAGCCCACGTGGTCCCAACTCCAGTTCGTACAGACGAACAAATTCTCCCACGTGACAAATGGGTACCTATTGGAAAGAGCAACTGTTATGTAGATATGGAAAGGTCTCAACCTAATCCCATTTACAAAATAGCAGTTGATATACTAAAGGAAACCACATTCTTCAGAGCATTCACAGCCTGTGCATCCATACCGTCTATATACATTCAGCAGTTCTGGAACACAGTCCATCTCAACAAAGATACTGGGGGTTACCGTTGTCAATTAGATGAACAGTGGTATGAGCTCACTAAAGACACTCTCAGAGAGGCTCTTCAAATCTCACCTGTCATCAAGAATAAACCATTTATTCAACCACCCTCATCCGAGGTTCTCATCAACTTCATAAATGACCTGGGCTACCCTACAACTGTCAACAGGCTGTCATCAGTAATCACCAATGACATGTATCAACCATGGAGAGCAATTGCCACTATCATCAACTTATGTATTACTGGGAAGACTTCAGGGTTTGAAAGGCCTAGGGCTCCAGTACTACAAATCTTATGGGGGGTTGTAAAACGTGCAAACATAGATTTCGCTGAAAGGATTTGGGAAGAGTTTACCTACTCCATTCACACCTTCCTGGAAGACAAAGTGAAACTGGAATTACGTCAGACCAGCAAGAAGTCAGTCAGAAAGTTGGTAATTCCGAGCATCCGATTCACTAAAATGATAATTCACCATCTTTATTCTCTTCACAAATTTCATCCTAGATCGAGCTCTCCTCTCCACCTGCCTTCCAATGAACACGTTCTGGGAAATCTCAAGTGGACTGCCAAAGGAACCAAACAAGAAACCTTTGGAATGAATATACCTGAGTCTCTTCTATCAGATAATATTCGACAAGCTTCATACTATCAGGATTATCTGAATAAAGTAGAGACATATCAAAAGGTTCTTTCAGAAAGTCTGGATGGTGACACTGGATCCACTGCATCAGAAGCTCAGAAAACAATCAAGCAAAGCAAACCTAAAACAAAGAAAAGGAAGGATGCACCCACTGAAGTCGAGGTTCCTAAGAAAGCTAAGAAAATCAAAAGGAAGGCCACAAGCAAGAAACGTGGATCCAAGAGACATGAGTCAAAAGGTCAAGTTGGTGATGAAGATGTCATTGTACCTGAGCTAACTCTGAGAGATGAAGAAGATGTTGATCTCCAACAAGCCCTGGAGCTTAGTGCTAAAGAACATGCTGAGTCAACGGGGCATTCTGCGAAAGGTGTAGTCATTAGAGAACAAGATTCAGGAAGTCGTGAACCATTGCCTATCGTAGAAGGCAAGGGAAAAGGGATCGCTACAGCAGTACAAGCTGCACAAACTCTTCTAACAATTTCATCTCCTGCATCCAAGACGACAACAAAGTTCTTACTTAGAAAACGTGGGTCGGAATCATCCAAAACACTTGACTTATCTGAGGGTGCTCAAGAGGAATCCCCGAGTTTAGAAGTTAATCTAGACTCTAGTGACACTGAAACCGATGAGAATTCAACCCGGGATAAAGATGCTGAGATGGAGGTCCCACATACTCAGATAGGGGATCCACAATCCCAAGAGGAGATCCCACAAGTTCATGTTAATGATGTAGTTGAACCTGAAAGCACTGTCAAGGAAACCCAAGTCACGAAAACGAAAACCACAACAGACCCTCCACAGGAATTTCAACATGATGAGTTTGTGGCTACGGCATATCCAGATGTGCATGAGAATTTGAAAATGAAAGATGATGAGCAGACTCACTTAAATGAACCAACGGAGTCTACAGGCACCCTGTCTTCACTCAAAAACCTAGAACCCGACTTCAGTTATGGTGACCAATTTCTCATGGATAAAGCTAATGGCAACGTTACTGAGACTAGAAAAACTCATGAAAAAAAAGAAGTTGAGTCAATGGTGTCGGTGCCAATTAAACAAGACATATCAGGAATTAGACCTATGACAGTTCCAGTCTCCACACCAGCACCCGTCATAGTAATTTCCTCGCCTGAAGCAACCACAGCCGCAAACGTCTCCACAGAGGCACCAGCAAACTTAGCATCACAACTAGCAACAGCCTTAAAACAGTCTGCTGATATGTCACAAAAGATGAACAATTATGAATGTAGATTGCTGAAGCTGGAAAAGATTGATATTGAACAAAAGGCTATGGTTGCTGTTGATACATATGCAAAAGAGGCGGTCAAATGGGCAATGGAAGCACCGATGCAAGCTCGATTCAGAGATCTTCCCACTGTCGATATGAAGGCTTTTCTTCACAACAGAATGTTTGAAATTGGTCAGCATAAAGGACATGAAGATCATCAGAAGCTATACGAAGCCTTGGAAAAATCAATGGACCGGGATGATCGTGATTTCCTCATAACTGAACTAAATGAACGACAGAAGAGGAAGAAAAAGAGACATGACAAACCCTGTACACAACCTGGATCTCCACCACATTCTCCTCCACCTCCTCCACCAGATGGTGATTCTGGAGCAGCAGGGTTTTCGGGAGCTTCAGGTTCTACCCAAGCTCAACCTCATCATCCTCCCTCTGCATCATCTATTGGAAAAGATCAAACTCAACCTTCGTCTGGTCCTAGCACATCTAAGAGTGTATCAGCTACTGGATTTCCTGCATGGACAACTGTTGATACTCGATTCAAGCCTTCATTTCCATCCATCCTAGAGGAATTCGTCATGCATGAGGAATCAGCCGCAGAAGATTTAAATTCTCACACTGATGACGAAGAAGACACAGCAAATGCACATATTCCAAAAGTAAATCAGGTTTGGTGGAGGGAATTCTCTAGGAATGACACACCAGAAGATCAGGACTCACCTAGGAATCGTCCTTCCAGGGAAGAAATGGGCACTTGGTTAAGACCGTTGACTGATGAAGAAAGAGCACCCATTCCTGAACCAGCATGGGCTGTACCATCATCAGATGCACTGTATCCAAATAACAACTGGGCAACTGTGATTGCTTCCCAACATGAATCACCTCCTAAGAACTCACTGCTAGCAAAAACGGGTGATATGGGATCGTTCATTGCTTGGTTCTGTAAGGAGAAAGGAATTCCAACACTCACTCCTCAGGATCTGGAAGGACCAGCATACGAGATTGTTAAAGTATTTCACCCGGATGTACATCATCTTCAATACCAGATGGAGGAATGTCACAGACTCTTAACTGATCAAGTAGATGACCTGATTCTCTCATACAATGTCAACCGTCCTCTCCCCGTTGGTGGACCACCCGGACAAGTTACTATTCAAGCTGACTACTTCTTCAATAAAGATCTGGATTATCTCCGCTTAGGTGACAAAGGTTACAAGCAGGCACTGTCTATAACCAAAATGAAGGCAGCATACTATCAAGATGCCGAGTTGGAACAAATGGTGCCCGATCAGATATGGTCGGATAAAGAATACACGTATGATGTTGCAGCATCTTATGGTATCACTCATTGGTGGTTCCACAAGAAACGGTTCTACATTGAAAGGCACTCAGCAGAGGGTAGTCGTCGAGGAGTACGTTCTCATCTCAGAATCCTGAGCGTAATTGATGAACTCAAATAAGTACATTTTATTACTATCATTTATCCTATTAATTTGACTTGTTTTACTATATTATGTATGAGGATTGATACTTAATCGTTTACTTTTGTAATTCTCAGGTAAAAACAAGCATTTGGTGAAACTTAGCGATTTTGGACTGATTATGGAGCAAAACATGCATAAAGTTAAGAGTCTACTGAAATGAAGAAGATCAAGACTAATCTGCTCCAGATGCGCCGCATCTCACTCATGACATGCGCCGCATCTCTATCAAGATATCACCAGATACGATCCAAGATACAAGAGGACATGCGCCGCATCTAATCATGGAGTTACGCCGCATCTTCTGGCGGTGTACGAATATTCCTGAATATTATAATCTTGGACCCCACGCGAAGTTAAGTACATGCGCCGCATCTTCCCTCAGACAGAAACTATAAATACCCCAAGGCCAGACGAATTTCGTGTGCAATATCAGAGTTTCGAAGACCGAAGCAGAAAAACCCTAGGACGAATTCAGTCAAGGAGGCAGCACAAGACACACCCAAATCAAAGATACAAGAGCTGTAAGAAGGTGCTGCATGTGTTTAATTCATTAAGTAGTTTTGTTTTATTGTGTTAGCAAACTTTAATTCATCAGGATTGGTGGCTTGTGTAATGTGACAACGAAAGATTGCACTCCCTTTAATACTTGCTTTCCCATCAATTAAAGTTTATATGTTGATGTCTTTGGTTACTACTTATTAGTGCATTGATAACCTCTGTGTTTATTAGTGGCTTGCGGGCATTTGACTGCGGGACATAATGTGGCTCCCACGGTTATTACTAAATTGATAACTTAGGAATAACTTTTAGACATAAGTAATCATTAAGGGTTTACTCACCGATAAGAATAGGACCAACGAGAAAGGGTTAACTACATACACTTCATATAAAGCTATCAATAAAACAAGTGACAATCTACTTAATCATAAGGACAGCCCTCTTATTGTCTCGAGTATTTATCTGTGTACGTGTGTGCTACTTGCTGATTCGTGCCTATTGGTTTATTTTATTATTTAATTGCAAACAAATCGTGCCAGTCTCTCAGGCTGAAACCCCCTTGCGTTAGGATATTAAAATACTGATTAGAATAACTAGATAATACGTTCCACTCCTAGTGATCGACACTCTACTTACCATTATATTCATACTGACCGGGTACACTGCTCGTTAAGTGTGTGTGTTATTGATAAGTCGGCTAAATATAAATTTAAAACTTGAGTAGGCATTAAAACTGCTAAAACTATACTACGACACGCATACGCATCAAGTTTTTGGCGCCGTTGCCGGGGAGTGAATTGTTATTATCTGTTAATTTGATTAGTATTTTAATTAGGTTTTTCTTTTTATTAGATTAATTGCATCATTGTATTATTTTGCATATTTGTTGTACTGTGTGTTATTTGTTTTGTGTTATTTGTTTTCTTTTATTTTTGTGTGTTTATTTTTGTTTGTGTGTTTTATTTGTTTTTATTTTTCGTATTTTTCTGTTCTGCTATCGTTGTACTGTGCTAAATCAAACGATACGGCGCATCTGATCTCTCAGATACGGCGTATTGCGTTTAATTTTTAAAAATACAACGCGTTTAATTAATTCGATACGACGCATCTTTTCCCCAAGATACGGCGTATCTGTTTTTAATAAGAAAATTTTTTCTAAGCGATAAAGTAATACGACGCATCTGCTTTAGCAGATACGGCGTATCTGTTTTTGATAAAAAAAAATTTCTAAACGTTGACGCCATACGACGCATCTGATTTAGCAGATACGACGTATCTATTATTTTAATTAAAAACAGTTTGCGAATTATTAAACAGATACGACGCATCGATCTATATCGATACGGCGCATCTTTCTGAATCAAAAATCGATATTTATTTTTAAACGTAACGAAAATACGGCGCATTAACTTTCGTTAATACGACGCATTTAATTTTAATTAGATAAGCCGATTTTTGATTAATTAATTCGATACGGCGCATTCTTAAATTATAAAGCGGCGTATCTATTTTCTGAATAAAGTCTGATTTAATTTTAACGTATTAAGATACGGCGTATCCAACTCTTTGGATACGGCACATTGTCTGCAGATATCAGTAACTTTAATTTTTCGTATTCCGTTTTCGTTATTAATTATCTGATATATTACTTTCTCGAGCATACCCTACTGATATTTTTGTGTTGATTTCAGGAAGTGCATGACCAGGAGTTCTACGAAGAACTTGATTCAACCTTTCGAAGATCCTGAACGAGCCCTACATTTGCTTAAAAGGCTTTTCAACACAAAAAGCTTTGATCTTTCAAGTTCACTCGAGCTTGATTACTTTTCTGAAGAAAAAGAGGAAGTTGAAACAGAAGCAATGGGCGAAAACACTACTATGGAGGAATACATGAACAGCACCCGTGCTGATTACACTTCAGGAGTTGCTAGACCAAAGTTTGATGATAAGTCAAAATTTGAGTTGAAGGGTCAGTTTCTCAAAGAACTAAGAGAGAATGCTTTCAGTGGGACGGAACATGAGGATGCTAATGAGCATGTTGAAAAGGTCCTGGAGATTAAAGATTTGTTTACTTCAGAAGGAGTCACTGACGATCAGATCATGCTAAGAATCTTTCCAATCTCGCTAAAAGGAGCTGCTAACAAGTGGCTAAGGAATGAACCTGCTAGTTCAATCACTACATGGGGAGATTTGAAGAGCAAATTCCTGAAGAGATATTGTCCACCTGCTAAGACTGCTAAAAAGATGGAGGCTATCAATAGTTTCAAGCAAGAGCCTGATGAAACCCTTTATCAAGCTTGGGAACGGTTTAAAGATTTATTGATAAAATGTCCTCAACACTATCTAACCCCTATGCAGGAGATAATATTGTTTTATCAAGGATTGGACGTGCCTACAAGACAGATTTTGGATGCTAAGGGAGCCGTACCTCAGATGAGTGCAACTAATGCTAGGAAAGCAATCCAAGAAGCTGCCGATCATTCTCAAAAATGGCACGATGGGACCTCTACTAGATCTAAGAGCAGCACTAATTTTGACGGGATTGCTACTATTCAAGCTCAATTGGATAAAATTAGTAGAGAGATGAAGAAGCGAGATGAAAGAGCATATGCTGCCCAAGTTGGATGTGAAAAGTGCGAAGGACCTCACTACACTAAAGATTGCCCGAACAAGAATGAAAGTGAGACATTTGAAGAAGCATATTACACCCAATTTGGACAACCATTCCGACCTTTCGGAAGATTTAGGGAAGCTAGTCCGGGATTCTATCAAAAGAACAACTTCAATCCCGCTTATCAAGAGAGGAGGCAGACTTTAGACGATACTTTAAAGCAAATTATGGCCGATGCTGCTAAAAGACATGAAGAGAATACTGCTATGATCAAAGAAATCCGAGCTTCAACGGACACTACTACAAGAAATCAAGGAGCTTCGATCAAAGCATTGGAACAACAAATTGGTCAAATGAGCAAGGTTCTTCAAGAAAGGGGATATGGAAGTTTACCGAGCTCAACTGAAACCAACCCAAGAGATCATGTCAAAGCCATAAGCACCACTGAAGAAGTCACTCCTAATATACCTAGAAGATCGATGAATGGTGATGATGGTGCAAGACCCAAATTTTTCTTTAATTCTTCAATCAGCTTAAGGAGACTACTAAAAGAAAAGGCAAAGATTGAAGAGGAGATCAAGGCAACAATGAAAGAAGAGAGCCCTGCAACCGACTCAAATGCCTTGCCTCATAAAGAAAGAGACCCAGGAAGTTTTACTCTACCTTGTTCTATTAATAATATATCTTTCAATAATGTGTTAGCTGACTTAGGAGCTAGTGTTAGTGTTATGCCTCTTAAGACATTCGCTACCCTAGGACTAGGAAAATTAGCACCAACTAAATTACTTATTGAATTGGCTGATAAAACGGTAAAACGACCTGAAGGGATTGCTAATAATGTACTAGTTAAGATTGAACAGTTTATTTTTCCCGTAGACTTTGTTATACTAGACATGCCCGAGGATGTTAAGATTCCTTTAATCCTCGGAAGACCTTTCTTGTCTACTGCCCATGCTAAGATTGATGTGTTTAAGAGAAAAATCTCATTAAGGGTAGGGAATAATAAACTAGTCTATAAATGTCAAGATCCTGTTAAGAGCATAATTAGATGTGTTTATGTGCTAGGATTAAGAGAGCGTATGGACCTCGATCTTGAAGCTAGACTTATGGGAGAAACATTGATTCAAAACAACTCAACTAATCCTAATCATGAGAACTTTGAGGAATTCATTGACCTTAATGTACCTACCGAACTTAGACGCAATGTTGTTAATGATTCTGATGATGAGTGGTATGATTGTGTAGTAATTAATAAACGTAGGAGAGTAGTTGAGAAAACGAATTTGAACAATGATGTGTTTATTGAACTACCACCCCACCTTGCTTATTTATGCCTATATGATAATAAGAATTTCCCGTCTATCATTTTGTCATCTCTGCCCGAAAGGGACAGGACTTTGTTCATACAGATATTGAAGAAGAACGGCGTGGAAATTAAGGACGAGCAAGAAGTGTTCAATATTACTGAATTGGCGATGAAGGAGCGCGATGTTTCCGACTCCTTCAATGATCGATATTAAAGAGCTGAACGTGAGTCTAACTTGAAGACTCTGGAATAAAGACAAGTGCTTACCGGGAGACAACCCGAAAATTTTTTATTATTCTGTTTTCTGTGTCGAGTCAGTCAGGCCCGCATGAGGATACGGCGCATCTCAATTCTGAGATGCGACGCATCTCCTGCAATGGCCATATCCTATTTTATTTTTCTGCATTTTTATTTTCGACTTTAAAACTATTTATCAGTTTATTTTTAATGCGGTGCATCCCTGGTTAAGGATGCGGCGCATCTTTATTCTGATCCGTATTTATTCCAGGCTCGATACGGCGTATCTTCTTCAATAAGATACGGCGCATCGACTGACCTGATGATTTTCATTTTTAATTTTTAAGTTTTATTTTTATCTAACTACTAATGTATTATGCAAGTTGAACCTTTCTTATCTTAGGTGTGTTTTAAAGTGTTGGTGGTATTATAGTTTCCTGGATTTCCTGTGGATACATCAAGTATGAAGCTTTAACGTTCTAATCTACAAGAAGATGATTTTTGCTCTTATACTAATGGAGGATCATACCGAGCAAATCTCAGGGGAGTTTTTCTGTTCTAATTCTTTTATTTTCCAGTTTTTAACCTTTTATACAAACAACGAGGACGTTGTTTAACTTAAGTGGGGGGATTGGAGAATTAGAACACTTAACACTTACTTGTCCTAAACTTTTTCAAAAAAATATGCTTAAAATGTGCTTAATATATCAAACTTAAATTTTTTTTAGCATATTTTTGTTTAAGATCTAAGTTGCATAGCTGCACACATGACGTTATTTTCAAAAATTGTGATTTTTTTAAAAATTCACAAATCTATGAGTGTGCCGGTGACTTGTAAACTTTAGAACTTGGCTTGTATACTATTCGAGACCACCATAATGAGTATTATTTATATAATTGGAATGACTTGTCTAGATTGGTAAATTTTTAGGATTACACCCAAATAGCCTATTATTTGTTATGTGTTATTAACTAACTACACTGGTTAGTTAACCCCCGTATAAACCTTTTGTTACTCTCATTTTTAGAGTAAGATACCCCTAGAAAAACACTCAGAGCCATTCCTTTCGTTTCTTACACCTATGTTTAAAATGTTTCGTTACACCCTTACACCTTAGCCTACCCTGTAGATTAGAATCCGTGGTTGGTTAATTGCTATAGGCAAAGTGTGTTTCCTTACATTACCTGTGTTCGCGTGCGTAATTCATTATCTTTGGTTAGGTCGGGAAATTGCACAATGCAATTGGAGTAAAAGTAAATATTGTATATCTTTGAGTTTATTTTTCGTGTGTTTACTACTTTCACTATCACCATTATTTCTGAAGTTATGAGAAGTATGGAAAAATTATCCAGAATTATCATTATAGTGATGTGGTGAAATTTTACACATCTATGTTTATGATTAAAGTTTAAAAAAAAAAAAAAAAAAAAAAAAAAAAAAAAAAATTGATAAAAGAAAAAGAAAAAGGGAAAGTTGGATGTTTGTTTTTAAACCAACTTATGTAAAGTTATGTAAGTGGTCGATATCACCACTATTTGTTGTACTATATCTATGGATTGAATGGGAATTGGCAGTTATGGGAACGCCAATTAAGGTTTATTCTTTGATTAAGATCTTGTTGAGTATAATTCGTGTCTACCTAAAGCGTGTGTTTCAAGTGTTAAAGCGTGAGTTATTCGATGATATGAGTCTTATTCATGGGATGGTTGGGATAGTGATTAACCACACTTAGGATTTTAATTTATTTGTTTTGTTTTGTTTATTTTTCATTTTACACCAATTTATATCCCAAATATTATCCATACCCTTTATTATTCTTTATCCAACCGAACCTTTGATTTATTGAGATTAGGGATTTGAGCAATCTTAAGTATCGTAGTCGTGGATTCGGCTATGTATTTATGATTTTGTCGCCCTTTTTGATATATTATTATTGGTGAAGTTTGGACCTATCTTTAGCCTATTCGAGTTAAAGATTTGAGCAATTGCAAGTATCGTGTTCGTGGATTCGATCATGTATTTGTGATTTTGTCGCCTTTTCTGAAATTTGAGATCGATAGTGAAAGAGAATAATTAACCCTTAAGCCTACAAACCCTTTTTACCGCTTTAGACTTGTTATTCCTTAGCTTTAGTGGAGGAGATGTGTATACTTGCCAAGCTTATGATAGAATATTCGTCACGACTGGACAGTTAAACGATTAGATTTGCTTTTATCGACTTATTTTATTTTACTTCTAATTCGTTAAGTGTTTAGTTGTGTGATTATGAAATAAACGAATACATGCTTAAATATAAAAATAAATCCTAACATCTTTTAGGATACATTTTCATAAGAGAAATTCTAAGGTTTACTTGGGGACAAGTAAAGTTCAAGTGGGGGGATATTTGATGAACTCAAATAAGTACATTTTATTACTATCATTTATCCTATTAATTTGACTTGTTTTACTATATTATGTATGAGGATTGATACTTAATCGTTTACTTTTGTAATTCTCAGGTAAAAACAAGCATTTGGTGAAACTTAGCGATTTTGGACTGATTATTGAGCAAAACATGCATAAAGTTAAGAGTCTACTGAAATGAAGAAGATCAAGACTAATCTGCTCCAGATGCGCCGCATCTCACTCATGACATGCGCCGCATCTCTATCAAGATATCACCAGATACGATCCAAGATACAAGAGGACATGCGCCGCATCTAATCATGGAGTTACGCCGCATCTTCTGGCGGTGTACGAATATTCCTGAATATTATAATCTTGGACCCCACGCGAAGTTAAGTCAATGCGCCGCATCTACTTACTAGATGCGCCGCATCTTCCCTCAGACAGAAACTATAAATACCCCAAGGCCAGACGAATTTCGTGTGTAATATCAGAGTTTCGAAGACCGAAGCAGAAAAACCCTAGGACGAATTCAGTCAAGGAGGCAGCACAAGACACACCCAAATCAAAGATACAAGAGCTGTAAGAAGGTGCTGCATGTGTTTAATTCATTAAGTAGTTTTGTTTTATTGTGTTAGCAAACTTTAATTCATCAGGATTGGTGGCTTGTGTAATGTGACAACGAAAGATTGCACTCCCTTTAATACTTGCTTTCCCATCAATTAAAGTTTATATGTTGATGTCTTTGGTTACTACTTATTAGTGCATTGATAACCTCTGTGTTTATTAGTGGCTTGCGGGCATTTGACTGCGGGACATAATGTGGCTCCCACGGTTATTACTAAATTGATCACTTAGGAATAACTTTTAGACATAAGTAATCATTAAGGGTTTACTCGCCGATAAGAATAGGACCAACGAGAAAGGTTAACTACATACACTTCATATAAATGTAACACCCTAGGCAAATCCCACATCGGCTGTGGCCTGGAGAGATGCTGGGTATATAAGGATAACATACGCCTTACTAGACACAACGCGTTTTGTGGTCTACTGCGAGTGGGGTTCTTAGGAACTGGCAGTTAAGCGTGCTCATGTGAGAGTAGTACTGGCTTGGGTGACTTGCTGGGAAGTCTTCAAATGAGGCCACAAAAGCAAAGCCGTGAGTTTGCGGGCAAAGCGGACAATATTGTGGTCTGAGTAGGCGGGATGTTAAAAGTGGTATCAAAGCCACTCCTGAGCCATTCGGGATGGTGGGGCAAACCTCATCGAGGACGATGAGTCCCTAAGGGGGGTGATTGTAACACCCTAGGCAAATCCCACATCGGCTGTGGCCTGGAGAGATGCTGGGTTCATAAGATTACATTCGCCTTACAATGACACAACGCGTTTTGTGGTCTACTGCGAGTGGGGTTCTTAGGAACTGGCAGTTAAGCGTGCTCATGTGAGAGTAGTACTGGCTTGGGTGACCTGCCGGGAAGTCTTCAAATGAGGCCACAAAGCAAAGCCGTGAGCCTGCGGGCAAAGCGGACAATATTGTGGTCTGAGTAGGCGGGATGTTACAAGTGGTATCAGAGCCACTCCAGAGCCGTTCGGGATGGTGGGGCAAACCTCATCGAGGACGATGAGTCCCTGACGGGGGGTGATTGTAACACCCTAGGCAAATCCCACATCGGCTGTGGCCTGGAGAGATGCTGGGTATATAAGGATAACATACGCCTTACTAGACACAACGCGTTTTGTGGTCTACTGCGAGTGGGGTTCTTAGGAACTGGCAGTTAAGCGTGCTCATGTGAGAGTAGTACTGGCTTGGGTGACTTGCCGGGAAGTCTTCAAATGAGGCCACAAAAGCAAAGCCGTGAGCCTGCGGGCAAAGCGGACAATATTGTGGTCTGAGTAGGCGGGATGTTACAAGTGGTATCAGAGCCACTCCTGAGCCGTTCAGGATGGTGGGGCAAACCTCATCGAGGACGATGAGTCCCTAAGGGGGGTGATTGTAACACCCTAGGCAAATCCCACATCGGCTGTGGCCTGGAGAGATGCTGGGTTCATAAGATTACATTCGCCTTACAATGACACAACGCGTTTTGTGGTCTACTGCGAGTGGGGTTCTTAGGAACTGGCAGTTAAGCGTGCTCATGTGAGAGTAGTAGCGGCTTGGGTGACCTGCCGGGAAGTCTTCAAATGAGGGCCACAAAGCAAAGCCGTGAGCCTGCGGGCAAAGCGGACAATATTGTGGTCTGAGTAGGCGGGATGTTACAATAAAGCTATCAATAAAACAAGTGACAATCTACTTAATCATAAGGACAGCCCTCTTATTGTCTCGAGTATTTATCTGTGTACGTGTGTGCTACTTGCTGATTCGTGCCTATTGGTTTATTTTATTATTTAATTGCAAACAAATCGTGCCAGTCTCTCAGGCTGAAACCCCCTTGCGTTAGGATATTAAAATACTGATTAGAATAACTAGATAATACGTTCCACTCTTAGTGATCGACACTCTACTTACCATTATATTCATACTGACCGGGTACACTGCTCGTTAAGTGTGTGTGTTATTGATAAGTCGGCTAAATATAAATTTAAAACTTGAGTAGGCATTAATACTGCTAAAACTATACTACGACACGCATACGCATCAGTAATCAAAGTTGAAATCCATTCCATGTATGGGTATGAATATCTGAAGAAAATGGTGCTTCGTCGTGCTGATCAGAACGAATACATTATTGCTGAAAGTGACTTCAGACATCTGTTCCCAAGCGACTTCGAAGATCTCTACTTGCTAAATCTTCAAAGTCATCTGGATCATCTGTCTCCTCGTGATAAGAAAGCGCTCTCAACTGCTGTTAACTTGTGGATCAGAGGCCTCGTTATCAGACAAAGGGTTAGTGATTTTAACTCGGAATTGAGAGCTATCAAACTCAACTCAATCTCACCAAGCCAAACTGGGAAGGTACGGGTTTAGAGTTCACACACGAATTCAAAGTCCTTGAATCTCCAAAGGCAGTCAAGTTTGCTGACAAGTATGGGGCTCCGATAATCATGCGATTCAACGAGATCCATAAGTTCAGTGATGGAACTCTAAGAATGATCGATGAAGCTTTGGATTTTAGAGTAAAAGAAGTCAAGATCAATCCTTACAATCCAGGATTGAACACTCGATTCTGGACTAAACAGGATGTGCTGCGAAGTGAGGAATTCATAAGAGCCATTGAACGAAGGCTGAAAACACGGACGATATTCCGCAACCTGGAGAGCTTTGTTGGTGGCAGAATTCATGAAGGAGATTACCGACTGCTGCAGAGAACAGAATGATCGTGTCATCCCTGTCTTGTTTTGTCTTATTTTGGCGACGTGTAATCATTCAATTGAGCGACGAGTATTTGTGAAAATTTAATTCAATTTACCACCTTGAGTAACATCAAAACTCTCTTGAAGAATCAAAGAAGATAAAGAGTCTGATGTAAAGAAGACTTCTCTTCTTATACACGAAATGACACACTGAAACGTACATCAGATCATTCTGTTCTCTTCAACAGTCGGTAATCTCCTTCACGAATTCTGCCACCAACAAAGCTCTCCAGGTTGCGGAAGATTGTCCGTGTTTTCAGCCTTTGCTCAATGGCTCTCATAAACTCCTCACTTCGCAGCACATCCTGTTCAGTCCAGAATCGAGTGTTCAATCCTGGATTGTGAGGATTGATCTTGACTTCTTTTACTCTAAAATCCAAAGCTTCATCGATCATTCTCATAGTTCCATCACTGAACTTATGGATCTCGTTGAATCGCATGATCATTGGAGCCCCATACTTGTCAGTAAACTTGACTGCTTTTGGAGATTCAAGGACTTTGAAGTCGTGCATGAACTCTAAACCCGTACCTTCCCAGTTCGGCTTGGTGAGATTGAGTTGAGTTTGATAGCTCTCAATCCCGAGTTGAAAATCACTAACCCTTTGTCTGATAACGAGGCCTCTGATCCATAAGTTAACAGCAGCTGAGAGCGCTTTATTATCACGAGGAGACAGATGATCCAGATGTCCTTGAAGATTTAGCAAGTAGAGATCTTCGAAGTCACTTGGGAACAGATGTCTGAAGTCACTTTCAGCAATAATGTATTCGTTCTGATCAGCACGACGAAGCACCATTTTCTTCAGATATTCATACCCGTACATGGAATGGATTTCAACTTTGATCACGCTCAGGATTCTGAGATGAGAACGTACTCCTCGACGACTACCCTCTGCTGAGTGCCTTTCAATGTAGAACCGTTTCTTGTGGAACCACCAATGAGTGATACCATAAGATGCTGCAACATCATACGTGTATTCTTTATCCGACCACATCTGATCGGGCACCATTTGTTCCAACTCGGCATCTGGATAGTATGCTGCCTTCATTTTGGTTATAGACAGTGCCTGCTTGCAACCTTTGTCACCTAAGCGGAGATAATCCAGATCTTTATTGAAGAAGTAGTCAGCTTGAATAGTAACTTGTCCGGGTGGTCCACCAACGGGGAGAGGACGGTTGACATTGTATGAGAGAATCAGGTCATCTACTTGATTAGTTAAGAGTCTGTGACATTCCTCCATCTGGTATTGAAGATGATGTACATCCGGGTGAAATACTTTAACAATCTCGTATGCTGGTCCTTCCAGATCCTGAGGAGTGAGTGTTGGAATTCCTTTCTCCTTACAGAACCAAGCAATGAACGATCCCATATCACCCGTTTTTGCTAGCAGTGAGTTCTTAGGAGGTGATTCATGTTGGGAAGCAATCACAGTTGCCCAGTTGTTATTTGGATACAGTGCATCTGATGATGGTACAGCCCATGCTGGTTCAGGAATGGGTGCTCTTTCTTCATCAGTCAACGGTCTTAACCAAGTGCCCATTTCTTCCCTGGAAGGACGATTCCTAGGTGAGTCCGGATCTTCTGGTGTGTCATTCCTAGAGAATTCCCTCCACCAAACCTGATTTACTTTTGGAATATGTGCATTTGCTGTGTCTTCTTCGTCATCAGTGTGAGAATTTAAATCTTCTGCGGCTGATTCCTCATGCATGACGAATTCCTCTGGGATGGATGGAAATGAAGGCTTGAATCGAGTATCAACAGTTGTCCATGCAGGAAATCCAGTAGCTGATACACTCTTAGATGTGCTAGGACCAGACGAAGATTGAGTTTGATCTTTTCCAACAGATGATGCAGAGGGGTGATGATGAGGTTGAGCTTGGGTAGAACCTGAAGCTCCCGAAAACCCTGCTACTCCAGAATCACCATCTGGTGGAGGAGGTGGAGGAGAATGTGGTGGAGATCCAGGTGGTGTACAGGGTTTGTCATTTCTCTTTTTCTTCCTCTTATGTCGTTCATTCAATTCAGTTATGAGGAAATCACGATCATCCCGGTCCATTGATTTTTCCAAGGCTTCGTATAGCTTCTGATGATCTTCATGTCCTTTATGCTGACCAATTTCAAACATTCTGTTGTGAAGAATAGCCTTCATATCGACAGTGGGAAGATCTCTGAATCGAGCTTGCATCGGTGCTTCCATTGCCCATTTGACCGCCTCTTTTGCATGTGTATCAACAGCAACCATAGCCTTTTGTTCAATATCAATCTTTTCCAGCTTCAGCAATCTAAGTTCATAATTGTTCATCTTTTGTGACATATCAGCAGACTGTTTTAAGGCTGCTGCTAGTTGTGATGCTAAGTTTGCTGGTGCCTTTGTGGAGACGTTTGCGGCTGTGGTTGCTTCAGGCGAGGAAATTACTATGACGGGTGCTAGTGTGGAGACTGGAACTATCATAGGTCTAATTCCCGACATGTCTTTTTCAATCGGCACCGACACCATTGACTCAACTTCTTTTTCTTCATGAGTTTTTCTAGTCTCAGTAACGTTGCCATTAGCTTTATCCATGAGAAATTGGTCACCATAACTGAAGTCGGGTTCTAGGTTTTTGAGTGAAGACAGGGTGCCTGTAGACTCCGTTGGTTCATTTAAGTGAGTCTGCTCATCATCTTTCATTTTCAAATTCTCATGCACATCTGGATATGCCGTAGCTACAAACTCTTCATGTTGCAATTCCTGTGGAGGGTCTGTTGTAGTTTTCGTTTCCGTGACTTGGGTTTCCTTGACAGTGCTTTCAGGCTCAGCTTCTTCATTAACTTGAACTTGTGGGATCTCTTCTTGGGATTGAGGATCCCCTATCTGAGTATGTGGAACCTCCATCTCTGCATCCTTATCCATAGTTGAATTCTTATCGGTTTCAGAATCACTGGAGTCTAGATTAACCTCTAAACTCGGGGATTCCTCTTGAGCACCCTTAGAGAAATCAGGTGTATTGGATGACTCCGAACTACGTTTTCTAAGTACAAACTTTGTTGTCGTCTTAGGTACAGGAGATGAAATTGTTAGGAGAGTGTGTGCAGCTTGTACTGCTGTAGCGATTCCTTTTCCCTTGCCTTCTTCTGCAGGTAATGGATCACGACTTCCTGAAACTGGTTCTCTAAGAACTACACCTTTCACAGAATGCCCCGTTGATTCAGCATATTCCTTAGCACTAAGATCCAGGGCTTGTTGGATATCATCATCTTCCTCATCTCTCAGAGTTAGCTCAGGTTCAATGACATCTTCATCAACCACTTGACCTTTTGACTTAGATTTCTTGGATCCCTGCTTCCTGCTTGTAGCCTTCCTTTTGAGTTTCTTAGCCTTCTTAGGAACCTCGACTTCAGAGGGTGCATCCTTCCTCTTCTTTGATTTCGGTTGGCTTTGTTTGATTGATTTCTGAGCTTCTGATGCAGGGGATTCAGTGTTACCACCAAGACTGTCTGAAAGAACCCTTTGATATGATTCTACTTTATTCAGATAATCCTAATAATAGGAAGCTTGTCGAATATCATCTGATAGAAGAGACTCAGGAATAGTCATTCCAAAGGTTTCTTTTTTGGTTCCTTTGGCAGTCCACTTGAGATTTCCCAGAACGTGTTCATCGGAAGGCAGGTGGAGAGGAGAGCCAGATCTAGGATGAAATTTGTGAAGAGAATAAAGATGGTGAATTATCATCTTTGTGAATCGGATGCTCGGAATTACCAACTTTCTGACTGAATTCTTGCTGGTCTGACGTAATTCCAGTTTCACTTTGTCTTCCAGGAAGGTGTGAATGGAGTAGGAAAACTCTTCCCAAATCCTTTCAGCGAAATCTATGTTTGCACGTTTTACAACCCCCCAAAGTATTTGTAGCACTGGATCCCTAGGCCATTCATAACCCGAAGTCTTCCCAGTAAGACATAAGTTAATGATAGTGGCAATTGCTCTCCATGGTTGATACATGTCATTGGTGATTACTGATGACAACCTGTTGACAGTTGTTGGGTAGCCCAGATCATTGATGAAGTTGATGAGAACTTCGGATGAAGGTGGTTGAGTAAATGGTTTATTCATGATGACAGGTGAGATTTGAAGAGCCTCTCTGAGAGTGTCTTTAGTGAGCTCATACCACTGTTCATCTAATTGACAACGGTAGCCCCCAGTATCTTTGTTGAGATGGACTGTGTTCCAGAACTGCTGAATGTATATAGAAGGTATGGTTGCACAGGCTGTGAATGCTCTGAAGAATGTGGTTTCCTTTAGTATATCAGCTGCTATTTTGTAAATGGGATTAGGTTGAGACCTTCCCATATCTACATAACAGTTGCTCTTTCCAATAGGTACCCATTTGTCACATGGGAGAATTTGTTCGTCTGTACGAACTGGAGTTGGGACCACATGGGCTTGTTCAGGGGAAACATTAATCTCAGTGTTAGCCATTAAATCTGCACACACACATTCACAGAAGAACCAGCATACATATGCTGAGTTAGACAGGAGCCAATGCTCGAGGTTAGTACACAGTATATGATATCATAGATGGCTACTGATTGAGAAAGGACTCGACATCTAATAGCAGGCAGCACATAACAAAAATGAGCATACATATGACATGAACACGGATTTGAATAACACAATGATCTCAGCAAATCAATATACAGCCATCAAGTTGCAATCAATTTTAAATAACACAAATCGCAAAATTCATGACACACATCAAATAGCATCACATACAAAACGTAAGTATGCACTGGTCCAAAACGCAAGGTACACAAGTCGCAACAATCACTGAACAGATCAAATCGCATAAATTATGAGTTCAAATCGCAAGTTTGAGCTCAGATCAAGTCGTAAGTAATCACATAGGACCAAACCACTCAAATTGCAACTAGACACATGTTCCTTGCGATATGAGATCAAAACGCAAGTTTGCGATTAGATCAAGTCGCAACAATCCCATAAGTCCAAAATATACAAATCGCAACTAGACACGTGGCACTAGTCGCTTGATGAATCAAATCGCAACATTGCAAAATCAGGCAAGTTGCAAACATACAGTACCAAGACAAATCGCAATATGCATACTTTTATACACCAAGTTGCAACTTAATAAGGGCAAAACGCAAGCAAGAACAGATTATTAAATCGCAAGTAAGAACAGATCATCAAAACGCAACAATGAACAAGTAGAGAAAATATTCACAACAATACAACCATGACAATCAAACAGCATCCACTGTCAAGATACAATACCCAAGCAAGAAATACAGTCAATAATCAACCACAAGAAGCACATGTCGAAAGCATTGTGACACTATCCTATACGGTCTAACAAAACCTTCAAGAATCGTACACCACACATTATATAACCACGAAACGCATACACTAGGAGTCCTTCTAACCGTGAACAGGTATAGAGGGTGAAAACGCAACCTAGAAAGGATGCAACCCAGGGTACACAGCCATAACGCAACGTAGTACATCATCCCCGAGAAGCCACATAAATATTCATTATTTGACGAAGGCATTCTAGGGGCATCCCATTCACATTCAACACACAATTTAGACATCTAAAGATAGATTCAAACTTGACTAGGCAAATATTCGAATGACTCACACTAGTGATATATCCTTACGAATTCACCCAACAAGATCTAACTCCTAAAAGCATGATTAAAATGATCAGTCAACACATGTTACAAACTAATATCCTAACACTCATTCAAAAACTGGACATACGCATGATTCATCTTTTATGGCCTCATTTATATTTTTGGGCTCAATTGTTGAAATAAAACAAAAGAAATTACTTTGATTTTGAACTCTTGATCTTAAGGTTCTTTCGTTAATTTCTCCTATGACGTTATCTAATGGATGACTTTTGGATTCTTTGATGTTGACTATTTCTCTACTTACGGGTTCATCTTCTTTGTCATTTTCTACATTTTCTTGGTTTTCAACCATTTGACTTTCAACTAAGTCATCATCTACCAAAGGTGATGTCTTAGAGGGAGGTGGACTTTTGTCGAATGTTACGTTCAACGATTCCTCGACTCTTGAGGTTTCTTTGTTTAAGACAATGTATGCTTTATTATTTTGTGAGTATCCAAGGAATACACCTTCATAAGACTTTGGGTCAAACTTGGTGAGATAATCCTTAGTGTTTAAAATGAAGCACTTGCTTCCAAAAACTCTAAAATATCCTAAAGTAGGCTTTTTGCCTCTATAAAGCTCATAAGGTGTTTTCTTCAAAAATGGCCTAATTAAGACTCTATTTAGGATGTATGTTGATGTGTCTACGGCGTTACACCAAAACTTTTGTGGTATATTTTGTTCGTTTAGCATTGTTCGACTCAATTCTTGGAGTGTTCTATTCTTACGTTTTACTACACTATTTGATTGTGGGGTTCGAGGAGCCGAGAAATTATGTGTTATGCCATTAGCATAAAAAAAAGCTCCGAATTGGGTTTCGTTATCAAATTCACGACCGTGGTCGGTTTTAATTGACACAATGCAATTTCCTATTTGATTTTGAATTTTCTTACTTAGAATTTCAAATTTATCAAATGCTTCGTTTTTAGTTTTCAAAAACTTAGTCCAAGTATACCTAGAGTAATCATCTACTATTACCAAAGTATAGAAGCTTCCTCCATAACTTTGTATAGCGGATGGACCAAACAAATCCATATGCAACAATTTTAGACACCTAGATGTAGACACCATGTTTTTAGCCTTATGGCTATTATGAACTTGTTTCCCAATTTTGCAAGCATCACAAAAGTGTTGGTCGTATTTCAACTTGGGTAGGTTCCTAACGAGTTCCTTAGATGATAGAGATTGGATAAGTCTCATGTTTGCGTAGCCTAAGCGTCTATGCCATAGAGTTGAGTTGTCGTCTAAGGAAGTGACACAAAGTTTGTCTTTAGATGTTTTGTCTAATTTCATTACGTAAACGTTATTCTTCAAAACACCTTTTCCTATGGTTATGCTATTTTTAAGTATCTTACTTCCGTTTTCACTGAAAATGACGTCATGCTTTTTACGGCATAATTGACTAATACTAAGCAAGTTAAAACCTAAGTTATCTACATGAGCGACATCATCAATAGTGAGAGAGTCATGAGAGATTGTACCTTTTCTGATGATTTTACTTTTAAGCTTGCTACCAAACGTAACATTACCTCCGTCATACACTTGGTAGGTTAAGAAGAGGCTTTTGTTTCCCGTCATGTGTCTTGAACACCCACTATCTTTAATCCACTCATCCGGTTCTAACCTGACTTTCAAGCACACCTCGTTAGAGTCATGAGCCATAAGAGCAACTTCCTCATTCTTTGGCTCTTCGTCATCATCTTCACTGTCACTCCAAGCACCACTAACAAAGGCTCGTTGAGTCTTGTTCTTGGGTGGCTTTGGACAATCTCCTATTAGGTGACTAGTGTCCCCGCACCTAAAACATTTCCTATCTACTTTGCCTTTCTTATCATCACGGTCTTTCCGTAGGGATTTCCTTTCTTCTCGAGGTTGTCTAACAAACTTTCCTCGTCTTCTGAAGAACTTCTTGAAATCTCTCACGGCCATGGTATACTCTTCGTCTTCGCTACCTGAGCTAAACTCTTCATCATCACTTGACTCTACCCTAGCTTTTAATGCAATGGACTTGAACTTTTCCTTTTTGCCTTTGACTATTTCTGAATCTTTTTCCATGACCATCTCATGAACTTTGAGATTTCCTATGAGCTCGTCAAGTGGTATGCTTGAAAGATCCATGGATTCTTCAATGGCCGTTACCTTTGCTCTCCACTTCGGATGAAGTGCACTAAGAAATTTTCTGACAAAGTTCTTACTAGAAAAAGAATCGTCAAGTGCTTTAAGAGAAGTAACAATAGTATTAAATCTAGCAAAAGCACTATTAATTGTCTCATCTTCAGGGATAACAAATTATTCATATTGTTGAACAAGAAGATCAATTTTGTTATCCTTTACTTGTGAGTTCCCTTGATGAGTGATAATTAAGGATTGCCAAATATCTTTAGCGGTTTTGCACATAAAAACTCTTTCATATTCTTTCCTATGCAAAGCATTATAAAGCATCATTTTAGCTTCATTATTTTTGGCAATTAGTTTCTTTTGCTCATCACTGTGACGAGTAAGAGAACTATCCTCATCCCGACCGCTTGATATATCCTTAATTATAGGTTTATGGTCACCTTCTACAATTATATACCATAGATCTATATCCTTTGACTTCACATAAGTTTCAAAGCGATTTTTTCAATATATAAAACTATTTGCTTCAAATAGTGGTGGTCTTTGCATAGATTGCCCTTCTTTGTAGTTTTCAAAATCCATTGATCGTTTCAAGTTTTAAAATAGAATATATTTTGAAAATCTTGAGTAATATAGCTCTGATGCCAATTGTAGAAAACTAGAAGGGGGGTTGAATAGTTTTTACCTTTTTTAAAATTTGTTCGCTTTGAGTATTTAACGTGATTTCAACTTAATGCAAATAATCAAACAATATAAGTAAAGAAAGTAAGGAAAGAACAATCAAACCACAACACAGATGTTTATAGTGGTTCGGTCTACAAGGACTCTCTTCCTTTCCCTACTCCACTCCTCGAGCCTCTAACTCGTAAGTTTTTCTTCACTAAGAAACAAGCTCCCTTCTAGGCGGAGAAAACCTTTACACGTCGCTTACTCTTTTTTCGGTACAAAGCTAGATACCGATTTCTTTACAAGGGTACAACCACTCCCGACGTTGCTTACACTTTTTCCAATACTAAGCTAGATACCGAGTTCTTTACAAGGGTACAACCACTCCCGACACTCTATGCGTTTTGAGGACTAAAACACTAACCGATCACTACTGAATGTTTGATATAACAATGATGTGTGAACTACTGCTTAATCACACAGTGACTATACTAACAGGTTTACAACAGTGAGTTGAACCTTGATGATTGATCTCTTTGCTACAAAAGAAAGATCTCTACAAATGAAATGAATGAATGAATGGGTTAGTAAAGTAAGAAAGAATGTATATGCAATTTATGCTATGTGAGTGATGAATGTGCTTGAATGATCAGCTTGCTATTTATAGGCAAACTGATCAGACAAGGCAGGGATTTGGCGGACCCAAATTCAGGGTTCCGCCCTTTATGCTGTTTGGGTCTGTCGGGACATGACAGCTAGCTCTTACCATATCTTATCAAGATCTTACACAATTTAACTCATTACTTAAAGATCTTTCCAAAATATTTTACTAAGTCTTACAAGTTATCCAAATGATGTATGCCATGATGTCATGTATATATTTACATTTTAAGATTTAAAATGTAAATAATGTAAATGTATATATGTGTGTAACATGTATCCTAGTAATCATGTAGCATGTATATGATGAGTTTTAAAAGCTTATTACTATAAATGTAAAAGATTTTAACTTATATTTATGCTTTGCTAAAGATAAACTTTATAATTGTCATTAACAAAATATAGCAAAGATCGTAAAATATAAATAACGTTTTTAGGACGATATTTGTATTAACAGAAAATATGAGATAGCGGTTGAATGTGTGGTTATAAATAAATGAATGACTCATTGTGTCAGAAACGTACAAGGTATTCATCCAAAACCCCTCGTTATAACCAAGAATGTATTTTTGATTCAAATCTTTTATTTTATTCCAATAGTGATAAACCAAACAGAAAGAATCATTTCATTCCAACAGGTTAAAACCAACCTAACAAACAGCCCCTTAAAAGATGGGTCCATCATCTTAACCCCTTTTTTCATTGTTGTGAGTCGACATGAAGATTCCAAAGCAATGTATGAAGATTGTGATGATATATTTATTAGGAGTATATTGAATGAAACCGTTCAAAAAAAAAAAAAAAAAAAAAAAAAAATCACCATATGAACTTGTTTGATGTATGATTTTTTGGGACCCACAAAGACACAAACTAGGGAACAAGATTCATTACTTATGAGACTTATTAAATTCGCAAACCAAACTCACTCAAGGTCCAACATGTAATCCAAACCACAAGATGGAATGCACATTGAATGAATGATCAAAGTCTTCAAAATGGCTCATGGAGACATGGAACATATAAATTGACTCTTCATATGTGTCAAAGATCAAAACTTTTATAGCAAATTAGCAATCGAATGTTTTCATACTACATGTGTTTTTACCCATGTACAGTGATCTTTTAAGCTAACATATACGGTGATAGTCTATACCATTTTTAGGGTGCAACTATTAAAATGTATTTTTGTCACGCAATATATTAGTTTGAGCATTTGTTAACGATATACGATGATAGTCTATGCCATTATTTTAAATTCTAAAGTTACAGACTTACAGCTACAAACTATTTTTGTCAAAGACTTTTATACAACTGATATTTACGATTTATAGCTCAAGTTCATGAGTGTGAGCCATATATAATGTCGTAAAGTTGCTTTAAACAAGGGAAAATTACAAAAATAGACCGTCGCCTAAGTGCTAATTCACTTTTTGGACCTTCATGTTTGTTTATCCAAAAATAGACCGGGCAACTGAGCAACCCACTCATGCATCCGACAAGTGTCCCAAGTACATGCTAAGTGGCGGCTTATGGTTGGTGGTTGTACAAGTTGCCCGGTCGCCCCAATCTATTTTTGAATAAAGTTACATGAGGTCCAAAAATTGATTAAACACGACCGGTCTATTTTTGTAAATTTCCCTTTAAATAAATAGATCATAGAAGCATAGAACCTGCATGAACTGAAAATTACCCAGAACATGGGCAGCAAGTTCCCGGAAGCGAATGTGACGACGACCCGCGTTTTCACAATGCTCAAGCACAAGTGACATTAGATAATAAGAGTAAAAAGTTACCACAGCCATAACCGTCAGGCAAAAGAATCCCAGCAACCATCCCAAACCTCTAAACACATACGGCAATGTTAATATTGTTGGTCCTACTATCGCGGTCGTTAGATGATATCCAGCGTGCCACCATTCTCCTATATTACACAACCACAAAAAATGTAAGCATTCGTACTTGGTTTGAGCTATTTTACTCGCTACGAGTTTAGGACTTAGTTTGAATATTCAACTTTATGTTTGTTCTTATTTCGGAAACATATAAATAAGATGTTGTAACGTGCAGTGAAGAATGATTCTTTGTGTCATTAGCTCGTTAAAATGCTAGGTAAGTTGTTATTAAAATTCCACAATTATCAATATTAGTTAGATAAGCACCAAAGAGCTTGGATCCCAATGGTATTCCATATTGTGTGAAAAGCTCCTCAACCAAATGGTTGAGCGTTCAAGTCGTGCTTAGGACATGTGAGATAGATTTGTAGTGTAAATGTTGTGTAATAGTTATAAATTGTCGTTCAAAAAAACTATATATATATATATCAAAAAAAAAATGTTGTGTAATAGCTTACTAATGGTATAAACTCAAGTATCAAGTATATATAAACATCACAAGATATGAAAACTAAGCTTATTAACTTTTTTAGTATTCAAAGTAACGAATCATATAGGGGTTGTCTGGATTAACTTATATTATGGCCTTATCAGCTTACTGTATTTGGAAAAGCCGACAACTCGCTTCTCTTATAATGTTATCAACTAGAGCCTAAGTTGACAAACTCATAGGCCGAAAAGTGTAAGCTTATCGGCTTTTTTTCAAAATATAAATTAGCTGATAAACCCGTACAGTAAGCTAATCCTAACAGACTACACCAGGCCATCAAATAAGTTAAAACAAACACTCGTCATTTATAAAAGTTTGAAACCTTACCTTTGGATTCAAGGACAAAGGTTGAGCCTGCATCTCCTAGCACTGTATCTTTGTTTTCGGGTGAAAGAGGCATCTATGATCATTTAAAAGTTATGATATATGCAGATATGTGCATACAAATAACACTAAATAAGTAAATATAGTAAATGTGTGTGCATATGAGATACTACTACGTGTGTCTCTGATATGAGGATGACAATAAATTCATGTGTTATAGTCAACGACCCAAAGCAATATATCTGCACCAACATTCAATACATATGCATCAGCATTCAATTTTATTAAAATCTGTGTTAGTTAGCACTATATTAATGGTTGTTGCTTATTACGAGTAGTACACTAGTACATTAACCACAAACCCCGTCGATATTTTTTCAACCGTGCCGACGTCATGAGTTGACGTCGACAAGCTCTTGTCAACAATGCTCCGTCGAGATTTAACTTCCCGACAAAAAACCCCGACGACAATGTGAGACTCACACGTTTCTCCAGTCAAACGTTTTTGTGGTTCGACGTCGTCGAGACCATAGTAAATAATTAACGATTTAATTAGCAAACTTAATTAATTATAAGTTAATACCGACGACATGACGTCGGTATTAACTTATAATTGTCAACAAAAATTTAATAATACCGACGTCATGACGTCGGTATTATTTATAAAAGTCAACAAAATTGTATATAGTACCGACGTCAAGACGTCGGTATTATTTTTAAAAGTCAATGAAATTGTATATAATACCGACGTCATGGCGTCGGTATTATTTATAAAAGTCAATGAAGGTGTATCTAATACCGACGACATGGCGTCGGTAAATTGAAAATAATACATTGATTTTTACTTAAATGCCGACGACATGTCGTCGACATTTAATTGTAGTGCAGCTGCAATTTTCAGATTTTTTCCGGAAATCTACCATAACCTGCTTTCAAACCAACTTATTCCAACACATCCAATACCACTAGAAAACGGCTATAAACTTTATAACGGCTAAAACGGTTATATATAACCACTAAACACTTATAAACTTTACAAAACGGCTATAAACTTTATAACACCCTCAAAATACATTATAAACTTTACATAACGGGTGTTATAATCGCTAGACCTAGCTGCCATATCTACAAATGTTGCAATATCCGCAATGTTCAAGTCGCCAAAAGGTTAAACTATACAATAATAAGATTCGGGTCGCCAAAATATAGTTTCAAAGATAAAAACAACACAAAATAACACATATACCTCTACGGCCCCTCGTCGTCATCCATATCATCACTACGACGATCCTCATCATCACCACTCTCGCTGTCTGAGCCACTCTCGCTGCCTGAGCCACTCCCGCTCCCGCCTGAGCCACTCCCGCTCCTGTCTGCGCCACTCCCTCCCGTGCCACACCCGCTGCCGCCTCCTACCTCACTTCGAGAACCAACCTAGCTAACAAACTCGTGCCATTACGGGTTGCTCCGGACATAACCCATCAACAAATCGAGCTGCTCCCGAACTTTCTTAGCTTTTTTCTCAGCTCGATCACTCTTCTTCTCAGCTGCAACACTCTTCTTCTTAGCTTCATCAATCTTCTTTTGAGCTTCAGCAAGCTTCTCGTCGATCTGGGGCCCAGTGTACACACCTAAAAACGAAATAATCAAAATTTAAAAACGGCCATTTCAATACATAAGATGAGTCATGAGTAATCTATTAGTATTATCCCACTGTACATACCTGGAGGTGGAGGCGGGGTGTATGGTAACGGTGGCCTCCTCAAGCCGAGTACCACCCTGCCCCTGCCGGCTATGTGACCCTGCTGCTTGCCCTTTATTACCCGGGCAAGTATCTCCTCCTCTGTGTACGCCACCCCTGTAGGCGTATCCGATCTGAGATCCCTTAGCATGACCATCTCTTCCTATGTAGTTGAAAAAAAAATGAGAAAATTAATATATTAGTCGGGTTAATTACTAGATTATGTTTCAATAAATCATTAAAGTGCGTGTTTGAAAAAAAAAATAATAAAAATAAAAAAAAAAAAAAAAAAAAAAAAAAAAAAAAAAAAACGATACTTACATATTGAACACGAGCCTCATCCTGCAACCATACACCATTCTTGCAGTGTGTGTCAAAAAAGCTCTGGAAGAGGGACGGGTACTGATGGTCCTCGCTGTTCTCAAACTGTATATACACATGCATATAGGATGAAACAAATTAAAATGAAAAAATCAAACACCATATATATTTTATTTAGTATAAATACTTTTAATTAATATATAACTAAAATTAAATATTCTTATAAAAATAAAATGTATCTTATATATTGGTGTCGAGAAGCGGCCAATGATCTGGAACCGTGGCGGCTGTAAACCTTGTTCTTCTTTCGGTTCTCTTTGTTCACAGCCGCTCATTTCACGGTCTTCTCCGACATGTAGAACTTCACATGCTCCTCCCACACAGACTGCTCCATGTTCGGAGGAGGGTTTCTTCTGATCACATCCACATTCGCAGTCCCACCCTCCCTGATAAAGAAATCTCGCTTAAGGTCATATTTGTTGTCCGCGTATTGCTTAGCCAGATACGTATTGATGCCGGTCAGAATGTTATGCTAGTGCGATTCGCGCATGTGGCGCTCCAAATTAAACATACGCTGCAATCAAATATAGTTAAAATTAATATAAATATATAAATAAATAAACAAATTTAAATAAATATACACATTTAAACAAATTTAAATAAATGTACACATTCAAATAATTAAATATAGAGATATAAATAAATATGAAAATTTAAATAAATATGAAAATTTAAATAAATAAACACGATAACATAACAATATAAAAGGAAAATGAAATAACTGACCCCGAGCTGTGAAATGATGTGCGCCTTCTTCTCTGGTTCTATCTCGTACCAGGAGGCATAGTGCAACGGCAGCTGCCTAATAAGCTCGCCGACCTAGTTACTGAACCACCCTGCATGCGAGCCCACATGAACGTACGTCCCCTGATCATTAGTCTCGAACTCAATCGACTGCGGGCCGCTAAGTTCCACAGCTTTCTTGAGGGCCACGTTCTTCGTGGCTTGGCGTCGCCGCGGCCTGCCGCCATCCCGACCTCCACTACCCCTGCCTCCCCCCACGCCCTACCTCCTCTTCGGGGTCACTGTGATCCTACAATTGGAGTGAGTGAAAACGTCATAAAGTAACATGTAACCAAATTCAAATGATCAAGTTTAAGTTTCTTTGAAAATAATCTAGAAATTCTTACCACCACGGCACCCGCTCTCAATATGACGGGGAGGGGAAGGTGGGTCACCGGCACCGTCACCACCATGACTGCTGCTGCCATCTGTAAAAGTACAAGTTGAATAACATATAGAAATTCGGGAACAAATTAACATAAGCATGCACACATTCAAATACATACACATTCAAAATAAATATACACATTTAAACAATCCATAACAATTTCATTAAAATAAGTGTCATTTTACAAGTTACAATTTAAGATCAATCTGCTAAATCATAATCACTATCATAAACAACATTAGTCGCAACTTCAACTTCATCATCAGAATTGTTTGCGACTTCATTATCAGAAGCTGCTAAATCATAAGGATCGTCGTCTTCATCATCAATAAAATCATCGTCGTCATCAACAGGAATGATTGGTGGTGGTGGTGCCTCAACTAACGTTGATTCACCATCGATATTTAAGGTTTCAAGTTCCAAATCATTCAAATTAGCAGACAGTTGGAGATCGGATGAGTTGTTGCCATGTATCACATCATCATCGTCTTCTACCACGATGACATCCCAGGTTGTGTTGTGATTTACTTCTTGGACGACCTTCCCAGGATCTTCAAGGTAGAAGACTTGTTTTGCTTGTGTTGCGAGAATGTAAGGTTGATCTTCGAACGCATAGCTACATGCCAAAATTTGTGTCATGTTGTTTCTAGTGGTAAAACGTTGGACTCTACCTCTTTTGTTGCATAAGTCGAACCACTTAACTCGAAACAACACAACTCTGAACTGGGAATACGCGAACTCCAGAATTTCTTCTAGCTGACCATAATACATTTCTCCCTTCTTCTCACCAGGTGAACAAATTCCGCTGTTCTGAGTTGTACGTTTTATATCGCGGCTGTGTACGACAAACCTCACACCGTTGACTACGCAAGAGTTGACTGAGATTGGGGTCGGTGATGGTCCACAAGCCAAAGCGAATAAGTCGGGTGTACAACTTGGGTCATTGACTATGTAAAGTTTACGGATCTATGAAAAAATATAAGAATAGATAGAGATGAGTAATAGTCGTTATTTATACAGGGAAATACATACAATAAGTTTACCTTCGTCTCAAACCATCTCGGAAATTCTTGTTGCATGTCGCTATCAGGAAATTCCCTGAAAATGTTCATGATATTAGAATAAATCGAAAAGATAACTTGGGAAAAAGAAATTTCTAAATAAAAACGCATACCTCTCGAACGCGTTCATGTACGTGTCAATCTCAGGACTGTTGTGAAGTACATACCATATCACTCTCTTCATTTCTTAGAGACCTAACCGAATCAATGTCTCCTGACCAGACTTAGTACATAGTGATCGGAACACCTGGAAATCACTTGTTGGGCGAGGACAGTCCTGAGATGCTGCGGGACGATTAAATTTTGTCCCAACACCATGAAAATAACGAGAACAGAAAGTTAATGCTTCGTCTGCAACATAACCCTCCGCTATTGAACCTTCCGGCTTAGCTTTATTTCGTACATAGTTTTTTAGCTTCTTCATGTATCTTTCAAATGGATACATCCACCGGAATGAAACAGGCCCGCCTTCAAGAGCCTCTTCAGGTAAATGCATAACCAAGTGAATCATAATGTCAAAAAAAGCAGGAGGATATATTTGCTCGAGACTGCACAAAATATTGATCAACTGGTCTTTAGCTTTCACCATCAAAGTTCGGGCGCAAATTTGCTTAAAGAATAAACAAAGCTCGATCAATGGTGTATAAGTCTGTGCGTCCAAGTATTGCTGAAGTCCATAAGGAAGTAACCGTTGCATCATTATATGACAGTCATGAGACTTCATGCCCGTTATATTGTTATCATCTTTGGTCACTTTTGACTTGAACTTGGATCCGAACCCATCTGGTAGTTTAACTGTTTTGATGTATTGACAGAACAGTTTTCTTTTATCGGGTGTGAGGGAGTACTTAGCATGAGGCTTCAAGCACTTCCCGTTTTGTTTGTTTCCGAGCCACAACTCATGTCGAATGCCCAAAGCTTGCAAATCTTGTCTTGCCTTAGCGGTGTCTTTAGATTTGTCATTCATTAACAAAGTGTTCAAGATACTTTCCAACACATTTTTTTCGATATGCATGACATCTAAATTGTGTGGTAGAGAAAGAAAAGACCAATATTCAATATCGTAGAAAATAGACCGTTTAGTCCAGTTCAGTTCGACTGTATGATTACGTTTTATCTTCCCACCCCCATAATCTGGATGTTTCCCTGGCACACGTGTGGGCAATGTCGCAAGTTAAGTCAAGATATCAGCCCTGGTATCTTTTCTAGGAGGATCTCTATCATCGGTTTCACCATTGAATGTCGTATAGTCCCTCCTCCATTTATAGTTTTTTTTAAGAATCTTCTATGACCAACATAAGTTGTTTTGCTTATCACACGCGTAGCCGGAGTGTCTACTTTGCATGTAGGGCAAGCGTAGTAACCTTTCCCTTGCCAACCAGACAAACTACTTCGAGCAGGAAAATCATTGATGGTCCATAAAAGCATCGCTCTCATGTGGAATTCAGTGCCTGTAGCCGCGTCCATAGTCAAGACACCTGGTTTTTTCCATAATTCCTGCAGGTCATCAATCAAGGGCTTCAAGTAAACATCAATGTCCTTCGCCGGTGATTTAGGGCCAGGAATCAACAACGTCAGCATCAAAGAAGTCTCTTTCATGCATAACCACAGAGGCAAGTTGTATGATGTTAATATCACCAGCCACATGCTGTAAGTTTGACTAAGGTTGCCGAACGGATTGAAACCATCAGCAGCCAACCCTAATCGAACGTTTCTTGGTTCTATAGCAAAATCCGAATATTTATTGTCAAACTTCTGCCATGCTTTACTATCAACCGGGTGTTGCATCTTACCGTTCTCCGTAGACTTTCCAGTAGCATGCCAAGTTATATGTTTTGCAGTGTGAATAGACTTGTACAAACTTTGTAGTCACGGGGTACAGTTTCGGGCTGCGGTCTCGGGCTTGGGCTATATAAAAAGAGAGCACATTTATACCGGTTGCTTAATACACGAGCTAAAACTATTGACGGTGACATGTCGTCGGGATACCAAAAGTTTAAAAAAAATAAAAAATGGATCACATTACTTATGTCTCGGCTGTCTCAGCTCTCGACTCTAGCTCTCGGCTGTTAAAAAAAAACAAAAAAATACAGCAAAATTAATTAACACTTAAATTACTACATTAATTACCACTTAAATTACATTAAAAAAAAAAAAAAAAAAAAAAAAAAAAAAAAAAAAAAAAAAAAAAAAAAAACCCCACCAAAAACAATAAAATTAAAAATACCGCGGTGGGGAAGAAGAAGAGTAGATGCTAGTGGTGGTGGTTTGCTGTGGTGGTGGTGTGGAGAGGAGATGCTAGTGGTGGTAGTGGTTTGCTATGGTGTGGAAGAAGAAGAAGAGGAGATGCTAATGGTGGTGTGGAGATGCTAGTGGTGGTGGTGTGGAGTTGTTAGTGGTGGTGGTGGTTTGTTGTGGTGGTGTCGATCGCCGTTGAGAGAGTATGATTGAGTATAATCGATATATGTGTCTAAGTGTTGACCAGATCTGTTTTTGTTTACTTTTTAATTGTCCCGACGACATGTCGTCGGGACGAATAAAGCAACTTTTTCGTCTTGTGATTTGGCGGGATAAATGAAAATTTTGGAGGTTTTTTTAACACATAAATACCGACGACACGTCGTCGGTATGAATTATATACTAAAAAAATTATTTCTTATAAATACTTTTATTTAATATATAATTTTAAATTAAATACTTTAATTTAAAATTAAATACTTTTATAAAATTAAAAAAATATATTTAATTTAAATACTTTTATTTAATATATAATTAAAATTAAATACTTTTATAAAATTAAAAAAAATATTTAATTTAAATACTTTTATTTAATATATAATTAAAAATAAAATATAAAAAAACTAGTCAAAATTTTTTGGTGTATGTTTGAGATTAGTTTTAAGAGGAAGGCAAATCAAAGATGAGAGATTGGTTGTATCACTGTATGCCTATATAATATGTTTGTTGAGTTGAGAGAGTAGTTGTGATATAAAAGATGGGTTTTTGATATTAAATTAGTGTATTGAATTCTTTGCCATGTAGAGTATTGTTGTATGACAAAAGTAGAATCAGCTTAAAATATGCTGATAGAAGTGTTTGCTTGTGGACAATGTAGTTGCATTGGATCGATGGTTGTGGAGCTGTTAATTGATTGTGCATTAAGTAATCACACCAACTCACTTTTTCCTGTTTCATGTAAATTCAAAAGATCAGGGTTGACCACATGCAACACCGCTGAAAGAGTTTATACATTGATACATTTTGATTTATTTGTTGAAAGTGAGCTTATACCACAAATTGAACTGTAAATGTATGTGAACTTATAACTTAAACTGGTTCATAGAGTTGGTGAGCACTACAAAAAAAACAGGCTTTCAGAGACTGAAAAATCAGTCTCCGATACACCATGATCAGTTACGGATGGTCTATCAAGGACTGATTTTGCTAGTCACTAATCAGTGATAGAAGCTTAGTTACGGAAAGTGACGTTATCAACTGAAATTCAGTCCTTGTTGTATCGAACCAACGAGGACCAGAGATCAGTCACCAAAATAAAAAAGTCGGTCCTTATTTCTATGGGTTGGTATCATGTTATTTCAGTCCCCAATACATATTATCGGCGACTGAAAAGTCAGTCGCCAATACCATGTTTGATCAGTTACTAACACATGGATTTAGGGACTGAAAATTAGTCTATAAACATTGTTTATAGTCCCTAATACGTTTCATTGTTTTGTAGATTACCGTACCAAATCAGTCTCTAATAATAGGATTTAAAAACTGATTAGTCTCCGATGAAAGGCTTTAAAGACTGATTGTTAGTCACAAAAATACTAAATTTATACCAAAAAAACACAAGGGAACATGTTAACGACCTGTTAAGGACCTGTTAAGTGTTAAGAACATGTTAAGGACATGTTAAGGAGAGTTCCTAATAATATTTTTAACTAATACATAACGAAACAAAAAGTCTTTAATAAATCCTTATAACTAAAACATAACGAAACAAAAGTAAACAATTATAATGTCTTTCACTCTTCAGTCTTCACCCATAATCCCGTATCCTCGACTTCAATTCTTCAAATCTGAAAAGTGAAAAGCCACATATACCGTGTCGTCACATATTATTATGGAGAAACTGTAAGAACATTTGCCAATATTTTCATGTTGATATTTTAATAAGAATGAGATGAACCAGTTACAGAATTTTATTTCTTACAAGAACATATAGTGAATGCTACAAAGATCAGTCATTATATATCATCTAACGAAGGTTAACTGAAAGCGGCAGATACCTTTTATAAGATCGCCCATGAGACTATGAATTGGACTGTGTTTTGCATATTGTTCAAGAAAAGGTTCAGCTTCACGCAAGTAAATAGATGACGACAGCTGTTTGTGTCCACATTTCCTTCTGATGTATACTGCCCTGAAAAAAGATGTTCTTTTTATCATGTTTTCGGTGAATATGAAAAAATGATAAGTATCTAAATTATAGACCGAATCCTTCATTACCACTCATCCAGCAGCTTGCTGAGTTGTCTCTGCTTTCCTGGTGATGTATTCCATATTTGCATTTGCCTGCACAATGCAATTTTCAACATTTACCAAAAGGACACACTCACACACGTGCATGCAATCATTTAGATGCATAATCATATGTACCAAAAGCCTTCAATGACATCAACAATACCTGTATTTTACAAAATACCATTGAAATGCATAATTTATGACATAAAACTATACTTTCTAACATACCAAACAAGATAAAAAACACACCAGAATGTCGCTATCTTCAAAGAACTGCTTTATGACTTTTTCACGCTGTTGTTGGTTTAGAGTCCCATCCAGACGAAGAAATGAAATGTTATTCCTGGACACAAGTTTTAAAATCATTAGACTCCAAAACTCATTGTCTGAGATAGTGATTAGTGACCATTGTTTATATAAATGTAAGATATAAACAAGGCGAAAACTTTCTAGCTCACGCAGCAGTGCAGACACTTTTGATGATTCCACCCAGTTTTTGTCAACATCGACTTGAAACCGACTGTCGGTTGGTGCTGTAATAAGCTCCTGCTTGCTGTAATATTCACCATTGCAGCTTCATGTTCCAAAGCAGACACCTTTCGATAACATCAAGGGGTGCCTGGAATGCAGACCTACAACTGGGGGACTAGATCTGCTTAAGATCTGTCAGGCTGCTTGAGTGAATATCTTACCCTTGATTACTTGTTTGGAAGATCCAAGAATGCATTTAGTTTCCTGACAGCCAGAGTACTTAAAATTATGTTGGGTTTCTAAATTTAGCAACTAGTTTCTTTTTTGTCTTTAAATTTTATACTTTTACCCAATAACTTGATATTAGCAGAAATATGACCAAAATAAATCCATTTTTATATTAGTTTGAGAGCCAGGCAACGTACCTCGCCTATAATGACCGTATCACCTTCCTTCACACCACGTTTAATTAAAGACTTGTTAACGCCGCATGCCTCTAGCACGTGCTGAAACCTTATGTCAGAATCCATATATCTGTTGTAGAAAAAGTAGACATCAATATCATATCAGGTATGTAAAAAAAACATAGAGAGACAATATTAACCATCAATAGTACAAGAATTTAGTTGCAAAAAGCTCAAATTCTATTAAAATATCAAAAAGTGTAAACTAAAATAAATGCTTCAATTGTTCAGTTGCAATTTACATTATTACAATTATATATTATATAAAAAAGCAAATATACAGGATACGATTACAGTAAGTGTTATGGATATGGCAAGTCTTAAGTTGAAATCAAAACCCCATGTCAAGATTATGGCATGTATCAAACTTACTCTTGTGAGACAATACATGATGATATGGTTTGATTACGTGATATGATTTCAAACTCAATATTATCCTAACTACATGTTAGTCATTCAAACTTACTTCCAGTTGGTCATTTGAACAAATCATTGCAAACCCGCTCCTTCGATATGCCACGTATCAGAAGGGCTGGTAACCAAGGTTTCCACTAATGTTTAAGTTGTCTATTTTACTACAAGTCAAGCGAAATAAGGTAAGTTCATTACAAAATATCAAGAAAGAGCCAGCATTTATGAAATTATTGGTTTTATAGTTATAGCCACCCATGTGTCTCTAAAACTAAGCATCATCTTAATATAACACGGTTTACATAACTGCACGTCTCTAATTCTTTTGTAATACTCTGATAAGCACTTATGACCCACTCAAATTGTTCAATTGAACTGAATGGAGGAAATACTTAAACTTACATTTGGATGATTGAAGAACCGACGCAGGAAACTCCAGTCCATGTTTCTTGACATGGATCACCACCAGTTAATTTCCATCCCTTGAGCTGAGGCGGAGAATTAAACGACCTATACAGATCTTGAATAGCTTTAACTGTACATATTACACAAAACTATAAGAATCAGTACTTGTTGTAAAAGTTAACCACAACAAATAACCAAATCTATAACCAATTCAGTAACCTCAAATTCAGCACCTTCAAGCTATATCATAATCTCAACAAAGAAAAATCATCCCATGAATGTTCAACAGGAGCGCCAGGAAAATATCTTCCAACATCAACAACTGCCGTGACACCCTTCGTCAATGCATACCTACTAGCTCTGTCCAATGCTTGCCTTCTTTCTTCTACTGAGACCTCGGGAATGCAGGAAATGATAACTTTCATTGCAGAATCAATCATCAGACCAATAGCTTCTGCATTATCAGACACCAAATACATTAGTGTGCTAGCTGAACCCGTCATTTACATATACAAACAGAGATGGTAAAAAATCAATAGCATAACCAAACATGTGATTCACTGTCAATCTTTGTCCTCTAATTTTACATTGTTCAAAACTCAAAAGGTTCTTTAGCTAAAGTTACCCAAAAAAACAAACAACAAACAGGCTATTCCATTTAAACAACAAAAAGTCATGTTATTTGGGCTGTTATCCTAAAAATGGCCAAAGTATACACAACCAAACAAGCTAGCATAGTCTCTATAATAGATAAAATTGACAATGAAAGCATAAGTTAACATATGTAACATATACTACGATGTAATGAACTTCAATAGTAGCAAACTGATGGTCCCGTTTATATAAATTTGGGGCTACATAAACCCTAAATTAGAAATTACAAAGTAAAAAGAATATATATATATATATAGAAAATCACAAAATCACTAACGCAGAAACACTTCAAATTGATTCCCTAACTGAAGACATAACACAATAAAGTACCTAATTTATGGATAAAGGAACTTGAAATTGGTGTCGATGGCTCGACCGACGACTGGTGGATGGTGACTAGTGATGGTTTTCGGTTGAGCGCAGAGACGGGTGAGACGGGGCTACTGAAAAGATAGAGATGTGAAGATGAAGATGAAGATGAAGATGAAGGGTAAGAAAAAAGATATAGATGTGAGCCGGGGAGAATATGAAGATGAAGTGTGAGATGTGAGAAAAAAGATAGAGATGGGTGGAGGGCAATTTGATTTTTGGGGAAAAATTTAGGCGAGGCTATTGAAAAGTTAGAGTGAGAAATTTTAGTTTTTGGAAAAACTAAGTGAGAGACATGTAAAAAGTAGCTGTCATTTTTAAATAATGATGTGTGACAAAATGTTTAGTGTGAGAATATATAGCATTTGGTCACACTGTTCAAGTGTGTGACATATATTTGTCACTTATAAATATATACTGTGACTAATGCTTCAAACGCATTTTTCAGTTGTCACACATTTCAAATTCATATGTGGCTAAATTTTCAACAAAAACTAACAGTCATGTTTAAATAATGTGTGACAAACTTGAGTATATGATTTAGTCACATACACAATTACTTCATGTGACCATATATGGATTTTGGTCACACTGTTCAATTGTGTGACAAATATTTGTCACATATGTATATATATAGTGTGACTAATGTTTCAAACTTATTTGTATCCATCACACGTCCCAAATTATAAGTGACTAAATAATGAAAACAAGTTTTACCAGATACCTTTAGTCACAAAAATATTCAAATGTGTGACTGTAGCCTTAGTTGGAAAGACGAAATTGTCACACAAGTCGGATCAAGTGTGGCTGTTTATTTTATTCTGGTACATTTAGTCACACAAAAAAGTTACTATGTGTCTGTTTGAAAACAACATGTGTGACTAAATCCCATTTTTGTACTAGTGTACTCACATTCATAACATTATTTTATCTTTCATTTCAGCGTCACTCAATACTGGAAACGATTGTGCAACAAACATAGGGCTAAATAAAAGTGAAAATGAAATTAAAATACAGCCCATTTTGCAGTTCACTCAGACTTACCCGTAAACACGTCGTATACTCTTTCTTCATCATCACCGTCCTCATTAACGCCATAGAAATCATCCTCCTGGACAGCCTCACCCAAAAAGTAACATGCGCCATCAGTTCTGATATACGAATTAATCTAAAATCATGTTTCAATTGCACTTGTGTAACTTAAACATTCATGAGATTTTCGAGATAAAATAATCCATCCAAAAAACTCCATGTCGATGAGAGAAGATCGTCTCTCTAAAAGACTTACAATTACTAACAAAATAGCAATCCGTAAATAAGTTTATATACAAACTTACAATTACTAACAACGATACAAATATATGTAGGTCTTAAAAACAAGTGTAGTACATTACAATATATAGAACCGTATATTCTGTCGGTAATTCATTTTCGTCCGTTTTTGTCAGTTTTTATCTGTTTTTGTCCGTTTTTATACGTTTTCGTCCGTTTTTTTACGTTTTCGTCCGTTTTTATACATTTTCGTCAATTTTTTACGTTTTTATACGTTTTCATCCATTTTAGTCCGTTTTTTTTTTACGTTTTTATATGTTTTCATCCGTATTTTTATGTTTTCATCAGTTTTTGTCTGTTATATTTTAACGTTTTTATACGTTTTCATCCGTTTTAGTCCGTTTTTTACGTTTACGTCCATTTTTATACGTTTTCGTCCGTTTTTTACGTTTTCGTCCGTTTTGATACGTTTTCGTCTGATTTTAAACGTTTTCGTCCGTTTTTATAAGTTTTCGTCCGTTTTTAAACGTTTTAGTCCGTTTTAATCTATTTTTATACATTTTAGTCTTAGCTATGATGTCCATGTATTAGGGACTGAGTTGTGATTCAAATTCAGTCACTAACAAATTTCCCTCCAATTTTTTTTATTGCGCAAACATATTTGTAACTGAATTTTAGTCTTAGGTATGATGTCCATGTAATAGGGACGCAGCTGTGACTGAAATTCAGTCACTAAAAAATTTCCCTCCAAATATTGTGTAGACATATTTGTAACTGAAACTTAGTCTTAGCTATGATCTCCATGTATTAGGGACCGAACTGTGACTATAATTCAGTCACTAACAAATTTTTCGCCAAAATTTTTTATTGCGCAAATATATTTGTAACTGAAATTTAGTCTTAGATATGATGTACATGTACTAGGGACTGAATTGTCACCCTTATTCAGTCACTAACAAATTTGCCTCCAATTTTTTTTCCCGTACAGGCATATTAGTAACTGAAATTTAGTCTCAGATATGGGGTCACTGAATCGAGGTCTGATTTTTAGTCGCCGCAATCAGTCAATAAAAGGTTAGTCCTTAAAAGTATCAGTAACTGATGTTTCAGTTACCGATGCTATGTATCAGCGACTGATATATCAGTCCCTAGAAATTCAGTCTCTGAAAGCCTGTTTTTTTATAGTGGAGTGTTTAGATGAAGAGTTGGAGTCATGGGTTCGATGTATAAGAGTTTCCGAGTTATTGGTTTTCTTTTGACCTAGATCTGCATTAGTTAATGAAGATGTCTTTCTAATGTGTTCTAATGTGATATTGTACGTACGTTATCAACTATGTTTAGTTATGCATATATATGTTGTTGTTGTTGTGAAAATTACATATATGCATAAAGAATGGAGCGATATATCCTTTTATGTGTTCTAGATGTATGTTATGGTTGAAACCAAAAGAAGACTCTTCTTGGATACGTTTACACAAACAACAACAACAACTACAACAACATTGCGGCATCGTAAGATCAAATAACATATAATTAATTAACCGAAGTCTCTTTCATGCATAACCACGGAGGCAAGTTGTATGTTGTTAATATGACCGGCCACATGCTGTAAGTTCAGAAAACGGGTGCTGGAGTCAAACACATCATGGTGCTGGAGTCAAACACATCATGGTAAACCTCAGTCAAACACATCATGGAAAACGGGTGCATTAGTTAATGAAGATGTTAAAGTTATGAAACACGAATACTAACTATGTATGGGCACAAACTATTTTGGGAAGGAACAATGATGGCGATCATTTGTCCGCCGATGATCAAACTTATATTCTTGATAACGTCTTCAATCACCATCCATATAAAGTTCAGAAAACAAAGTTCCAAGAAAGTCGTTGCTTTTTTGTTGTATCAACCGATGGCCGTGAAGAAGACTTCTCGTACATTAAATGTGTTGAGAATTATGTAAAGGTGGTGATCTCGACTATTATGAACTAGAGGATAATTACATGGAAGCGGGATCTCCTGAGCTCGAATCCGATTCTAAACCTGTATTTGAAGACGGTTTAGATCTGAATATTGATGAAATGGATGTTGATCGGACTGGTGGCAAATCAACTTGGCCGAGATGATATGGTTGTATACGAGATGTTAAACGAATGAATCAGAAAGATGGAATAGATGTGTACAACTTGGTTTCACTAACTCATAAACATTAGTTTACCAGCAAAGTGAAGCCAACTATAATAACACCGCATACCATTGCGCTCTCCAACTAGAAAAAAATTGACTGTCTAAAGTTAGTGTGATAATCTCAAGCTTGGAGCATTGCAGGGTTATATACTTTCCAAACATTAATGATAGATTATAAAAATGTGAATTTGCACTTGTGTTGTTTCTGATTCATTCGTTTAACATCTCGTGTACAACCATATCATCTCGGCCAAGTTGATTTGCCACCAGTCCGATCAACATCCATTTCATCAATATTCAGATCTAAACCGTCTTCAAATACAGGTTGATAACGTATATATGCATAACTAAACATAGTTAATAACGTACGTACAATATCACATTAGAACACATTAGAAAGACATCTTCATTAACTAATGCAGATCTAGGTCAAAAGAAAACCAAGAACTCGGAAACTCTTATACATCGAACCCATGACTCCAACTCTTCATCTAAACACTCACCAACAACATCAACCAACCTTCGCTTTTATTAAACAACAACAATAACACAAACAACAACAACAAAAACAACACCAACATTACATATGAAGATTGTCCAAGTCACCTAACAGCTCATGGAGTATTGCAGCCGACTGACATGCGTGGTCGTGGTCGTCGGGATTCGTTGCCATTTCAAGTCTTGCCTCCAGCATCCTTACTCTTGTCTCTAGCACCTGTTTTTGTGATTCCAGCATGTTTACTCTTGTCTCTAGCACCTGTTTTTGTGATTCCAGCATGTTTATCCTAAGATCTTTGGCATTACAGTTTGAGCACTCTGTTGGTGCAGATCCAGAACCTTGAGATGTTGAAGCAGAAGAGATTACTCGTAACCGGTCATCAAATTCATTCTTCCATATAAAATATCCACATCCATGATCATTTTCTCTTGGCTGTTACATAAATAAGGAAATGTTATAATTGTTTGTATATTTACATAAATAAGAAATGTATGATTGTTCACCTTCGAAAGAGGACATGCATAATATTCCCATCCAAATGTATTTTTTTATGTGATTTTCTTAGTTTTATATTTCCTGTTCCACAAGAACACATAAAAGGATTATATCGCTGCATCTCAGGTTTTGAAATTGGTGTGAAGATAAGAGGTTGTGAGGTTAAGTGGTTTTGAGGATAAGAGTGTATATAATGTGTTTGGGAAGAAAATCCCGTCGACATGTCGTCGGTGTAAAACAGGCGGGAAAAAACCCCGCCCAATTATTCGCTATTATTCACACGCGGGGGAAAACAAAAATTAGGTGTAAATAAATCCCGACGACATGTCGTCGGGAAAATAACAGTAATGACAAAATAAATGTTAATCAAACGCTAATCAATCGCTAATTGCAATTATTTTTTGGGTTTATATGTTGCCGACGACATGTCGTCGACAACATATTGGCGGGGCAAATTCCGGCCTAGTTTTTCACCATGTTTAAAAAAGTCAAACGTTTCCAATATTATTCCGACGACACGTCGTCGGGATTTTATCAATTTAAAAATTCAACGCATACTTTGCTCAGTCAAGCGTGTTTTTTGTCGTTTAGTGCCAAATGCCGACGACAAAATGTTGTCGGCATAATGCTTGTCGCCCGTTCTGTCTTTTCTTGTAGTGGTAGTATTTACATGATAATGTTTGGTATCATGAAGGGATCATAATAACACTTTGGTTTTTATTGTAATAAAGTTTTCATAGCCCGCGCGTTGCGACGGGTTCAAATTTGTAAAATACTAAGATGTATGTTTACGATTAGAAAAAGCATGCTCCGAATTGTCGACTTTGCATATAATAAGCCGATGTGAATATATAGAGACAATTTTAAAAAGTTCGAACTGTAACGGTGTAACCTCTATTTTGTTTTAAATTGCCATATCAAACATATTAAAAGTGCAGTTAAATGAAACTAAAGTTAATTGACAAATGCTTGTAAATATGTTTGTTTGTGTTTTAATTTTGAAAACTTTGCATTAAGCTAAGATAAGAACATGGGTTCATTAACTAATTAATCTCTACTACTTATAATATTTAAAATTTGAGTACTATTGATTGTCTATAATACACCTTAAACTTAAATACTTAAATACAAGTGTACTGTTTCAAAACAAGTTTAAGTCACTTGCTCTATCAATACCAATCTCTACTATTTTTAAAATGTCAAGAAATTTTTAATATTGGTCAATCTCTACGTTTTTATCAGCTTAAAGGAAAAAATAGAAGGTTTACTATTCAAATTGATAATAAGAGGTGATAACTTTTTATTATAGTATATTTTTGTTTTTAAAAAAAGTAGTACGGATAGATTGTTGGAAAATAATGTACTTTTGCATTGGAAAATAGTGCACACAGCTGCGTTTTAGGTATCTGCTATTAGTTGATGGGTTGTGTTATAAGAACCCTCCCTAGCAATAGGACCCGTCTATTTTTTACGGAATGTATAATCCGACAAAGCAGACAGTACAATCCGACAAAGCATAGAGAAGGTCAATATATCATAATAGGGAGGGTCATTATAACCCAGCCCTTGTTTGATAGAGTCGACACTGATCCAAGCTCTGTGGGTTAAGGCTTATTATGATTTTAATATTGTTTGTTATATGTGCTCAATAAACAGTGATGATTAATAAAGTCAAACATACATGCTTCATATGATATCACATTTAGTCTGATTCTGAGATCTAATCGACTATCACGAGTCGTTGACTTTATACCACCTCGTCAAACATCTCTATCTCCTTTCTCAAAACCTAGTCATCGGGCGTCATGAGCCGCTCATATCTTCTAAAACGAAAAGAAAAAAAAAGTTTTCTAGATCTTTGTTATCGTTCTCTAAAAGCTAAACATAACAAAGTTTTTCACTTATTTTTGTTTATTTATTTTGCATCTCTTCAACTGTTTCGGTAATCTTTTCTTCTTAGGCCAGGCGGAGTGCCCATCGGGTTGCTCAAAGGGCTGCTTCAACCCGCCGGTAACACCACCCCGTGCCCACCGGGTTGCCCTCAACGGGCTGGTAGGAGGGCTATATACCCTCTGAGCATACCGCTGGAACTATACGTTGAGGGGGCTGTGTGTAATTTTTTTTTTGTCCTTTTTAAATCTCCTCCTTGGTTCAAGAGTTGAGATACCTATGGTACTTACTGGAGTAGCCAGCCATGGCTAAAAGAAGCAATTTTTAACCAAATGGAGTAAAATAAAAGGATCTTACTGGAGTAGCCAGCCATGGCTAAAAGAACCACCATGAAGAGTACAAAAACATCCATGGTTTGTAGCCAGATGGGTCAAAGATTGTTGCTTAATTATGGTGTTAAAAATGTTATGTGTTTTAGTTATAAATTGTGTAGTTTAATAGTTTAGGGGGAAAAAATAAAAAATTTAGGAGGGCTAGATAATCATGAGCGTGAGTGAAATTGGTTGGGAGGGCTGGTTGGGAGAGCTGGGGGGTTGAACTGAGTTGGCATAATTTTATTGGTCAAAATTTGAGAGGGTTGAAATTTTGGGAATCATAACTCCTCCCGCCCTTAGTTTTTCTAATCTTATTTATCTTTAAAGAATCGTATCAATTCGCCTTATTTATTTAGTTTAAATTTTTTTTTTTTTTTTTTTATTTTTTTTTTTAAATATCCATCTAAATAGTCTCCATCTCTTTCTTTTATTTTCTTTCTATTTTTCTTATTAAAAAAAATAAATTTTAGTCATAATGATTTTTAAGAAATGAAAAAGACGAGAACACATGAAACATTGTGTAATCAGCTTGAAGGAATTTAATCGTTTTCAACACCAACCATCTGAAGACCATGAATACTTCACCACGCATGCTGCTGTGGACGTCTTCAAAAAATATAATGATTTTTTTATCCATTTCGAGTTTTTACGATTTCGTTGCTCAAACTGCGGGAAAGTATTAGTTGATAAATAGTTGGCCTAAGCCCGTGTCTGGGTTAAGGTCCATTAACATTTTAATATTGTTTGTCATGTATACTTTATAAATAATGGGAATTGATATGTATAGGATTTTGCTTTGCACATATAGAATTAAGAGTTAACTATATTTTTGGTCATTGTGGTTTATCGGGTGTAACGATTTTGGTCCAAAAGTTTGAAAAGTAACGGATCATGTCCAGAATCCGACGACCCGTAACACTTTTGGTCCATTTTCACTAACACCGTTACTTTGACTTTGTTTGACCGTTAAATAAGAGGGTGTTATTGTCCTTTCACATTATAACACAATAAAAACACATTTTACTTAACACACATCATAATATCCCATTCATCTTCTTCTTTTTCTTTCTACCCAAACTCATCACACACACATACATGTTTACTTTTCATTCTTTTCTCCCTCTCTCTCTAAAACAAAAAACTCACAAAACTCCGCATCACTATGTGCCGACCACCGCCGCCAGACACCGCTACCACTATCAATCTGAATCAGCCACCAACACCACAAGATGTTTCTAAAACAGGTGGTGTTTGAGTTCTGGTAGATTCGTTGTAATTAGTGCTTTCGGTGGTGTTTGGTTTCGGTGGTGTTTTGAGTGGCATATTAAATGTATATAATGGGTGTGTAAGTGTGGGATTGTGGTTTAGGTGGTTCTGGTTTGTCTAGACCTGATATAACATGGTCGGATTTGTCTAGATCTGATAATGGTGTGTTGTTAAAATCGGGGTGTTTGAGGTAATGTTTGGGTTCGTGGTGGTTTTGGCTGTTGATGGTTGTGGTTAGTGGTCAACCGAAGCTATATTTTGGTTACTATTTTTATGCAAGAGATAGAGGTAGTTTCGGTGTGATTGTTGGGTGTTTCGGGTCTTGGTGTTTGTGTTACTCACCACCATCATCCGCTACAGCCACCACCTCTGCCGCATATGCCACGGGGTTTGGGTGGTATCTAGCCACCAGAATTGGATTTGTAGTTAAAATGATTAACTTTTTTATGTTGTTTTCTTGGTAACATTCAAAGGTTTTTGTGTTTTGAGCTTTGGTGGTTTCATTGGTGTTTAAGTGGTGATTTTGTGGTGTTTTGTTTGCTTTTTTTTTGAGTTTTGGTGCTTTGTGTCACTTATGAGGCAATGATAATCGACTATTTTTCAAATGTTAGATACATTTTTGGCTTAACAAGAGTTCAGGATTGTGCTGTTGCTGGTGGGATCTCCGACTCGCACCTTCTTGACAAACATTTCAACCTAATTTGAGCCTATTTTTATTTGAACCGAATAGGTACTGCTAGTTTGTTCCATGAATGGTAGATATGTGTTTGAATGAAGAAGAAGATGAAGAAAATGAAAATGGTTTGTTTGAGTGAAAGTGGAGATTTGTTGGATTTGTGGAATTGTTTGAAAATGTTGTGTGTTTGTGAAAGTGAAGATTTGTTGGATATGTGGAAATAATAATAACGAGCATGTATGCCCGCACGTTGTTGCGGGAATGATGCATTGTGGCATGCAATTTTTGTGTTGAGGTGTATATATATGCATTTTTTTTTATTGGTACAATGTTGACCACCCTAGCCATGTGACAACTGGTGTTGCAACAACCTGAAATCCTTGTTTCATTACCCAAGAACATTTTGTAAACAGCAACCATGTATGCAGGTGTAGCATGATGAGATGATTTCATGCATGATCTGACTACAGAGCAATGAGTATCATAATTTATTGCTCAAACTATTGAATTAGAAACCATCTATGGCGCTCCTTTCCTGTCATTATGACTATCAGTTTTGGCTTTGAAAAGTGCTTCAAGCAACTCATTGCAAGTGTTTAATATTCCTTTTGTGTACCCATATTCATCACTCATATGTATCATGGGTACTCCCTGGAAAAAAAAATATTTTGAAGTAAAAAATCTTATGGCTTCAAAGTATATACATTTATGGCATGAACAATTACCACAAATGTTCACATGTATTACTATAAAAGACAATATTACCCTGGTTCAGAAACTTACTTGTGAAACCATCAAACGAAGGAAAAAGTTTCTCATTTGTCGTTTCTTCAACCTCTTTACTGAGATGCTCGCGAACTCTCCCTCCTAGAAGGTCAGGTGTTTATACCAGAAAGAATAAGAAATGGGTTGATGTTACAGTCTTGTAGATACTAATGAAACACTAAACATTTATTCAAAAATTCAGCAAGAATAGCAGACAACATGCAACAAAATAGTGGAAAAAAGTTTTAAAGGAACCTCAAGAGGTTCTATAATCTAAAAAAGGGAAAAAAAAAAACTTTATTCAGAAGCAATACCTGGTATAGATTAGGACTCCCACAGAGGTGTTCAGCAAAAGCCCCAAAAAACCCATCTGTCCCCTTATATTTCCCCTTGCAGAATGTTTACAAATCAAACAGTTCGTCGCTGCCGAGTCACCACTCCAACACTACCACGCGCCGTGATCCGTGGTGAAATGTATATATAAATAATATCAGACGGATACACGTGAATAAAGACAAATTAACCCTTTAGGAAAAAGACTAACTTGCAAAACTCACGTTTGTGATATGTGTGATACCAGGTAAGTGATTACCCAGGTCGTGTCCCAACGAGGTGTGAATGGGCGATATCGTTTGAGGTTTGGATTAGAGTGACTGATGATTGGGATATGAAATTTTTGATTTTATTTATTCTAATTAACAAATGAGAAACAAATTCTCACGGGAAAATTAATATTTACTAAATTATAATAAAAACGCGAAACTGGAATTCAAAAAACGGGCTAAAAACTGAAATAATTGGAAATCTAATCTTACAATTGCAAAGTTATTTTTCTAAGTCCTAAATAATAAAAGAAAATTTTAGAAAAAATATTTATATTTTTCTGACTTTTATATTTTTTATTATGAATTAAAAACTATTAGAAACTAATTAAAAGGTTAAAAATAGGAAATGACTTGGGAAAAATATGAAAAATTCAAGGTAAATCTAAAATATTATTCTAAATCTAGGAAAAATGAAATCAGAAGTTATCTAAACCCTAATAAGCAAATGGGCTAATAAGCAGTTTGGAAATAAGCACTAAAATAAGCACTTAAGCACTAAAAAATACCACAAGCTCAAAAATAGGATCAACAACTTATATAAGCATAAAACAACTGATTAAGCACAATTAAGCACAAGAAATAAGCAGATAAGCAGTAGTACAGTAGCAATAATTATGCAGAAATGAAAGTAAAATCCCCAACTTGCAGATCAAAATAAGCTGATAAATAAGCAGAAAAGTGAGAACTTATGGGGGGCAAAACCTTCCTAGTACTATAGGTTACACTAAAACCAAAAATGCCCAAATTTTACTGTCAATTGCTTATCCAATTGGGCCCTAGATTAGATGGTCTAGGAACCAAAAACTAGTTGCAGGCTTGGACAGACTTAAGTGGTCTTATTGCAGACAAATTATAAGCTAGCTAATGATCTAAAAATTGAAAACCAAACTCAAATTCTAAAAGCTAGTACTACAGGCAATAAGCAAACCAAAAACCAGGCAGTGAGCACAAGGGAATAAGCACTTTGTGAAGCAAGGAAAAAAGCTGAGATCAGCAACTTTGTGCAAGTCTGCACATGCAGTTACTGATGCAGCAGTGAGCTTTTTTGATCTTTAATCCTTTCAAAACCTGACCAAACTTGATCAACTCTTAGAAACTTACTCTAACAACTATATTACACCTAATATTTCTAAAAGTTGGGCTTAAATAAGTTCAGCTTATAGGAAAGCTTATTGAGGCAGTTAAGACTCTAATATTGAACTCACAAACTCAAATCCTCCAAAACTTAGAAAACAGGTCAAAAGCTTTTAACAAAAGCTCACATATGCTAAGTTAATCAGAATCAAAGCTAGGAAAAGTGCAAGTAAACAGTTCTAACCCATATTGACCCATTTTACCTTTTTGACCCAAACAGTCCTTAGTGTGGGACTGTTTTGGATTTTCAAAAGCAAAGCCACTTTTGAGCTATGGAACTTATCCACTAATGATTTAATAACTTAATTAAGCTGAATTAAGCAACTTTCATTTAAAATTAAGCACTAAATAAGCAATCTCTATATCTAAGCTATTTTTGGCTTTTTTAAGGTTTTTTAAGAAAATGAAACAAAAGTTATTAAACACTGATGAGATTGATGAAATGCACTTATAAACTACTAATAAGCAGGAAAAGACTATAATAAGCTAAAAATAAGCACTAGAACAGTAAACTTATAAATCAATGAAAATTGTAAAAATTGCTTACAACTGATAGGCAATGAAACAAGATAGGACTAGATCAGAACCACACTTGGTTTGTCAATACCAAGCTAAACTCCACTCCAACTTAATCACTCCAGCTTAATTCCACCAGCTAGCTTATTTGACTGGAACATTGACTTTTGTTGACTTTTTCCATTTTTTTGAAATTAGAACAGATTTAATTTAATACAGGCTTACAAAAAGCTATGATGAGCTTATATAAGCTTATATAAACAGAAATGAGGCTTATTTAATTAATACTTAACTTAATTCGAACTTAACAGTGCATTTGAAAACTTGGAATTTCATTAACTTGGTAAATCAGTACAAAACAGAAGTAATTTAAGACAAAGGGCTTGAAACAAACTTGATTTAACAATCCAAACTTAAATTGAAACTAAAATTAAGCAAAAAGTAAATTTACACTACGAATGGTCTAAGACTGTGACAATCTATCTCTGTGTGTCTTCATGGCTTTAAGTAGATATCCAAAAAGCATCCTCTCATCCTTCTGAGCAAATCCCACTCGTTGGTTTGGCTTTTAATCAATCCTAGCCTTTGATAGCATTTTGGCGGGAAAAGATATAGTGGGTAAAACCCACTTGGGTTTAACGTGTGAGGGGGAGGAGTGCATTAAATGCACTTGGCTTGTTAGGTAGGGTGTAGAAGAAGGAGGAGGGTTGAGGTGATGGGTCATGGGGAAGTGCAGAGGTGAGGTGGGGGGTGGTATGGTTTTGGGCGGCATTTGGTTTAGAAGAAAGGTTTGACCAAGTCAAACCTGGGATTGGTTAAGGGAAGGAACGGGTTGGGTTTTATTTATTTAAATTGGGCTTGTGGAGTTGGTGTGGGCTGGGTTAAGGGTTGGATTGGGTTAAATGGGATGGGTTTTGTTTTCTTTTGGATCCGGTTATGGTTGCTTTAGTTTAGAGTTTAGGATTTAGCTTTAGGGACCATTTGTGTAATTTCCTGAAAATTCAAGGACCAATGCTGCCAAGTTTCAAACTTCAGGGACCAATCTTGTATTTTCTGAAAATCATCTCCAAGGGTTATTCTTGACAAGTAGAGCAATTTCCCGGACCAAACTCATAAATTCCGTCCCCGTCCTCGGCTTTTCACGATTTTCCAATCTTGTGCTCGGTTTTGTCTGTTTTTGCCCTGTTTTCGATCCTTTTGTACCTGAAACACATAAAAACACAAACCAAAGATATTTGCAGTATAATATGGTCTATTCTGGTGTTTTTGGTATTTTTATGGTCTTTTACGGGTATAAAATGATGAGTATTTACACACTCATCACGCTGCCGCCGTTAAACCACGCGCTGCCACCTACGCCACAGACGCCAATGAGTCCAACTTCCCAAACATGGACCACAACAACATCCACAATCAACACATCCACCACACCCCTTAGTTAATTTTGTAGAACTGTGGCTACCGGGAATAGGTACACCCTCTACTGTCATTTCATCACAACCGAACTTCACAAACCCATTGAACCTCTGACTCGAGTTCCATGAGTACAAAAATGGATTCAAACTCTTCACATACCCACTCAATTTACCTATAAACCATAACATAAATACATAACTAATCATTTCTTATATAGGCAACGAAAAAACGTAAAATTACAAATTTGTAATGAATTTATACAATGCTCAGTTGCCTACTTCAACTTTGGCTTTTCTGCTCAAATCAGCAAATTTTTAATTCTAATTCAAAACCTTAGCAGTCATCAATGTGAATAACTTAATACTATTTCACAAACATATAGAATCATGCATAATATTAATCTATATAAAATCAAATCTTTGACCTCAAATAGTTGACTAACAATTTCATATTCAAAACAACATCATATTACCTGAGGATTGTTGGTCAGAAAACATGCATTTAGGAACTTCCAACAAAGCAGACAGCATGCTACCAGAATCAGCCGCTCTAAGAAAATACTCATCCACGTGCTGCTTTGAGGTATAATCGAATCTCATCTCAGTCTGTCTTCTCCTCACATGCTTCTCTCTTGGTAACGCCTGTCACGAACCTCTTCTGCACATCTTCTACAAGGTTTCTAACTCCGACAATGGTCATCAGTCCTGGTCCTTTTCGTGAAAGCTCTTTAGTCCTCGGATACCTGGTGGTGTTGTCTGCTACAATCTCTGATCGACAAGTAAATTTATTCTTCTAGAACAAAGGGGTCGGTTCACTTCATACTAAAATGGTCAACGTGCTCCTCGTTCGTCTCTGAGCACAAACGTACTGTCATGCTATGACAATTGTCCGAATACTTGTGAAAACATGAATCTTCTAGTCAATACAATTGACATCATTCAAAACTCACAGTGGTCACACGGGTACTAAAGCAACTTCAGGAAATCTTCTTAGGGAGAAACTTCATATCACAAATCTTTCTCTTCACAAATCAATTTGTAATGCTTCGCGGAACTTAATCTCAACTAGTCAACTTCCTTCTCAGATGTTCTTGTGGTAGCTTCTTCCGTCTTTCAAACTCAAATAAGGTCGTCTGCTACGGAGTTTCAAAAATAGCACAAATCGAATATTGATACGCGGAAATGGAATGGAATAACGATTACGGTTAAATTCACGATGGTCAGTGCGCCGCCGCACACTTCTCTCTTTCTTCTTCATAACCCAACAGGAGCATTCAAGAGATCACTGAAGTGAACAAACTCATATCCCATCAGTTCCTACAATCTCTTAACTTCTTCAATATCGTGGTTTCGCCAATTCAGATCGGTTCAATGCAAACTTTACTTCCCAAACGGATTTCAAAAGATTCATTAGAAACACCAGAAATTCGTACAACAAACTTTCAAGTGCCGGAGTTTTCCAAGAGTGGATACTAACAGGCGTTAGGAGAAAATTGGAAATCAAAGAGATCGGAGTATGTGCTTCATACAACAATAATCTTAACAGATTCAAATGATTGAGAATATTCTATCAAAATATGGTGAAGCAGATTGCTACAGGCTGCATTTCAAATATTGTAGTCCATGATAGCTTTACAAAAACTACCAACCCATAATCAAAAGACCTCAAAGTCAAATGCATCCAAAGTAAACGGGTTCTTAGAGCGAATGCGGTTGTCAAATCATACGGATAGTTCACATATCAAATTTAGGTACATGGTTCATCAAAGTGTGGGATGGGAGAGTATTAGAATATATCAAGGTCAAATATATCAAATTGAAGGTTAGAATTGTGAACAGTTCAAAAGATTGGAATCTTATAACATAGGAATGATAGGGTGTGCACCGTTAGTAATACGAACATCGTTTAACCGTCAGAGTTGAGATGTATGGAATATCAGTTATTAGCATCAGCATGCTTAGATAATAATTTCGTACTGGACAAATGTCAACATCAATCCTTCCAAAGGAAATTGGTTAACATAACAAGTTCATCATGAAAATGAAGGGAGGTAAGACTTCCTCGTCTTCCGAGACAAACGTTCTTATAAGGCATGACTAAAGGCAAAGGCAAGATTCAGAGTGATGCGGAAGCAAATACTACTCACATGGATGTCCTAGACTACCCATTCCTCACCGGTTATGACTTATGTTCCTATGGGAAAATCTTACGCAACTTCGCAAAGGTTATCCTACGAGCGCCTACAGTGGAAACTTAGGGGTCCTAACTTACACAGGCCAAGGGTAGATGTACTACAAGTCGTAAACCTGTCTCTGATACCATAATTGTAACACCCCAACCCGGCAAGGGTAGAAGTGTCACAAAAATGGTGACATATCAAAGGCAAGCATAACATACGACTTACATAATACAAATGGTTTACAATATTACAAAGGAAAAATATACCAAATCTACGTAGTCATACATAAATGAATACTAAAACTAAGGTATCGTCTTCAAAAGCTAATCTCTCATCCCAAAGCAAACCCAAGCTCCTGGCTTCCTACTAAAACCTGCCGCAGGAAAAGAAATGCGGCTGAGCTTAAAAAGCCCAGTGAACAGATATATAGAGAACGGAAACAAAAGCAAATGAAAATGAACAGACATATCATAATAAATGAGATATAGGAAACGGAAATAAAGAGTAAGGTTTAGGACAGTCATCCACCACGAGCCCATATCATAACATATCACAATATCATATCATATCATATCTTCATAATCATATAGAGGGGAAACCTCTCAGATAATCAGATAATATGAGGGGTGTCCTCATTCTTCAAATGGAGTAGCTAGCTCCCATATTTTGTGAAAGGAGTGGATTGCACCCAGCCCCAGTCACCATATCATATCATATCAAAGCATATCATAACATATCTAGGATGCATCCATTCGCCCCCCAAACAAATCATATTGGCCATAACAAATCATAAAGCGCGCATATCATATCATAATGGGGACGGTGTAACCAAATCACTAGGGCTACACACTAGTCATGCCATTGGTGCATCAATGACACGGCCATGTTACCTTCATGGCTAGGAAACATATTTTGGCTCGTAGTATCAAACTGGGGTCAAGGTTAAAGGTTCATATCAAAGCAAAGGTTCATATGTCATAATCATAGTCCAAATCTCAAGGTCCAAATCACAGGGTTCATATCAAAAGGTTCATATGCCAAAGGTTCAAATGTCAAAGGTTCATAGCAAAGATCAGGGTCACATCAAATCAGAGTTCAAGAGACTGAAGGCACCTTATTAAAAAGGGCAGAATATCTGTACCTTAACGAATACACAAGCAAAAGAAATGAAAGTCAAATCAACTAGGAGATCACTCCTTCTTCAACCGATCTACAAATAATCATAAGTTCTCTTAAGTTTCATATCATCGAAAGGTTTCATGTTTGTTCTCATTTCATATTAGATAACCTTAAGTTATATCTTTCTCATATGCCAATTCATAGTATTACCAAATGATCATATTCATAGTTCAAGATTCATAATGTCTTTTACCAAATTTAGGGTTTTATGTAATTATCACAACTTTAGGGATTAGTATGTAATTCTCATAATTTAGGTTGTATTATGAAAGTATCCTCATGTTACAGATTTTACCAGTTAAGACCTTTGGTTTTAGCAAAATATCCATTTATACCCTTTAGGTTACACAGTAAACACATAGCACCCTTTAGTTTACAATTTAACCCTTTTATAACTTCCCATAGTTTTAAGTACGAAATTGTTAGGTTTTCAATAAATTATAAATCGTACAAGAACTCAGTATTAAAATTCCCAAAAATTCCCAGAGATGCTCAAATGTCTTAAGTATTTTACCAAATTTTTCCAGATTTTATTAAGTAGCATAAGTATGGATTAAAATTCACCTAAACTAACTCGTCCAGATTTCTGACTGATTTTACTATACGAAAAGTTATTAGTTAGAAACCTTTTAAGAAAAATTCAAAAAAATCTACAAAAATTCCAGGAAGTAATAGACATCTTATATATTACCCAGTTCAAAGGAAACCTTCTAACTCGACACGATTTGAAAATTAAAAATCAAAAACCCGGACTGATTTTCCAGACTCACAAATCCGATCAGACACATAATTTTCTAAAAATCAAAAAGTAACTTTCTAGGCCTCTAAAAATTACAAACTAAATTTTCCCAGATAGAACTTTCAATGAAATTAGTTTTAGGCTTTTAAAACACTCACAAACTCGATTCCATCATAAAGTTACCGCCGTTTAAAGTTGAACAAAATTCCAACTCAGAATCAGACCTCACAGAAACGTGTCTATTTTAGGGTTTTCGTCATTCCATTCACTAGTTCTTGACTCCAAACGATTTTAGGTGAGTCCATAACACATATAGGTCGACTTATAACAGCTTTAAACACGTTCACAACGAATTATTCATCACAAAATATTCAGCCGATTCATAAATACATGATTTTTAGGGTTTTCTCCTTTATGATTTTATGTGATAATTTGTGTACCATTTTTCGACTATTAAACAAGGATGTGAACAAGAATTGAACAAGAGATACAATACCCTTGTAGACCACGAAGAACACGAACACCACAAGAATCAAAACACCACACGAATTGCCTCTTCCCCTCTCTTCTTTTGGCGTCGAAACAGCAGCAGCAAGGGCACAAGAACACGATTTTTAGGTTAGTTTTTGATTCGCAAATTTCGAATGGATCTTTATTATGATTATAGGTTACCTTGTTGATGATGAACACGAATCAAAAACGAGATTGAAGCCTCCTTGGTGGGTTCTTGATCGGCAGAATAGGGCAATGGAAGAACCGAAGTTTTGGTTAGGGTTTATTTGTGAAGAATCGGTTATAGGATTAAGAATACCGAGATTTTGGTTTAGGGTATTTAGGGAAAAGATAATTCACATTATGGACTTGCCAAGATTTTAGCAAATCATGTATTTGGACTCAATTTTGGTCAGGGGGGGGGGGGGGGGGGCGGCCAATACACATGTGTTTCTTTTTTTTTTTTTTTTTTTTTGATCAACTCATAACATAAGGTTTTAATTTGTGCTTAATATTTGAAGCTTAGGATATACATATGTTACTTATGTGATCTTTCGTAGGTTCTCAAAATTTTAATTTCGAGGGTATTTTTGTCTTTTCATCTTATGTTAATTTGCGGGTTTTACAACTCTTCCCCTCTAAAAAAAAAATTTTCGTCCTCGAAAATTGAAGTGCGAAATCGAAATGAAAATGCGAATTGAAAGCGATAATAAAATGAATACGTACCAAATCAAAAAGAGAAACGCGGATAATCAGATCGTATTGACTCTTCGGTTTCCCAAGTAGCCTCCCGCTCTGGATGGTTCTTCCAAAGAATCTTTACGAACGGAGATGAAACGAAACAGAAGACACAGCGGACAGCGAACGGAAATGTAAAAAGACTTGTTTCTTATGACTCTTCATTGCCGATCCAAAAGTAACTTCTGTTCCCAGAAATGACATATCATACGGAATTCAGATTGCAAGGATCATATTCAAACATGACGAATGATTATCATATTCTCTCAGAAGAGATACAAGGATACGCAAGATTGCGACGGATATGCCGTCCATAGCATTCGATTAGACAAATCAGATGAGATCGTACAGAAAATAAATTGTAGGTGATATCAAATGGAAGAAACTTATAGCAGGTTTTAAGATTCTTTTCGGAATTACAAAGGTCAACAACCGCGTACCGAGAATCCAAACTTATCAAATCGTATAACGGCGAAGCAGATTAAGCGTATAGGTGGAACGAACCTAAATCTTACAATTGCGAAATTCCTCACATCTCTAATCAAATTCTAAGGTTTCTAAAGTACTCCTCGAAATATCCTATGAACACAATGAGGGTACGTCATATGACGTAAGTATTATCACGTTCGCGAACCGTCATAATACCAGCATCATATGAGTATACCATCATGATGGTCATACTTTATCTCAAGTCGCGAACAGAACTACATATCTTAACCACCTATCAGTCTTTCTACCTCCTAAGGTTGGTCCAGAACAAACATCACTACGGATTCTAAATCGGAGGAATTTGAACGTATAAATAGCGTAACGGAATGTGTACACCTCAATTGAAACTCGTCGTCGAAACGTTAGGTCTTCCACAATTCATCATCCTTCTCATAACGAAACCATCATCCAAACAAATGCATAACGAACACAGAACGGAATTTCTAATAGGGTCAGGTTCATTCAAAAGATCCTATCGAAAGGTAACGGAAACTTAAGTGGTCTAAGAGAAAATGAATTACGTCTTCAATATCTTCATCCTTTACAACAATCAAATCTTCCAAATCCAAACGTTTACTGCAAAATTCCATCCATTCAATTTCATGATCTCGGATCTTTTCAAATTCCAAGTAGTCGCTCTCTTGTTTAATCATACGATCATAGGGTGAAAAGAAAATCGTAAAATTGAGTCTGGTTCCTCAAGTCTTCGACACTTCTTCTGGACACTTCGGTGTGGTAGCGTGAATCTCTGACGTGATCACCTTGCATTCCTCCATTTGCGAGTCTGCTTCAGTTCTCAATTCATCTTAGTACAACTAAATGACTAGAGAAACAAGGTTGCGTGTCTCCTACAGGTCTTCTAGCATGATTCGAAATTCACCAACTCAACTGCTGTGGACTTCCTGGTTTATGTGTTGAAAGCTCATCTTCTACAGTCTGGTCGTCTTGATGCCCAACTGAAATCTCCACGTGCTGCTTTGAGGTATAATCGAATCTCATCTCAGTCTGTCTTCTCCTCACATGCTTCTCTCTTGGTAACGCCTGTCACGAACCTCTTCTGCACATCTTCTACAAGGTTTCTAACTCCGACAATGGTCATCAGTCCTGGTCCTTTTCGTGAAAGCTCTTTAGTCCTCGGATACCTGGTGGTGTTGTCTGCTACAATCTCTGATCGACAAGTAAATTTATTCTTCTAGAACAAAGGGGTCGGTTCACTTCATACTAAAATGGTCAACGTGCTCCTCGTTCGTCTCTGAGCACAAACGTACTGTCATGCTATGACAATTGTCCGAATACTTGTGAAAACATAAATCTTCTAGTCAATACAATTGACATCATTCAAAACTCACAGTGGTCACACGGGTACTAAAGCAACTTCAGGAAATCTTCTTAGGGAGAAACTTCATATCACAAATCTTTCTCTTCACAAATCAATTTGTAATGCTTCGCGGAACTTAATCTCAACTAGTCAACTTCCTTCTCAGATGTTCTTGTGGTAGCTTCTTCCGTCTTTCAAACTCAAATAAGGTCGTCTGCTACGGAGTTTCAAAAATAGCACAAATCGAATATTGATACGCGGAAATGGAATGGAATAACGATTACGGTTAAATTCACGATGGTCAGTGCGCCGCCGCACACTTCTCTCTTTCTTCTTCATAACCCAACAGGAGCATTCAAGAGATCACTGAAGTGAACAAACTCATATCCCATCAGTTCCTACAATCTCTTAACTTCTTCAATATCGTGGTTTCGCCAATTCAGATCGGTTCAATGCAAACTTTACTTCCCAAACGGATTTCAAAAGATTCATTAGAAACACCAGAAATTCGTACAACAAACTTTCAAGTGCCGGAGTTTTCCAAGAGTGGATACTAACAGGCATTAGGAGAAAATTGGAAATCAAAGAGATCGGAGTATGTGCTTCATACAACAATAATCTTAACAGATTCAAATGATTGAGAATATTCTATCAAAATATGGTGAAGCAGATTGCTACAGGCTGCATTTCAAATATTGTAGTCCATGATAGCTTTACAAAAACTACCAACCCATAATCAAAAGACCTCAAAGTCAAATGCATCCAAAGTAAACGGGTTCTTAGAGCGAATGCGGTTGTCAAATCATACGGATAGTTCACATATCAAATTTAGGTACATGGTTCATCAAAGTGTGGGATGGGAGAGTATTAGAATATATCAAGGTCAAATATATCAAATTGAAGGTTAGAATTGTGAACAGTTCAAAAGATTGGAATCTTATAACATAGGAATGATAGGGTGTGCACCGTTAGTAATACGAACATCGTTTAACCGTCAGAGTTGAGATGTATGGAATATCAGTTATTAGCATCAGCATGCTTAGATAACAATTTCGTACTGGACAAATGTCAACATCAATCCTTCCAAAGGAAATTGGTTAACATAACAAGTTCATCATGAAAATGAAGGGAGGTAAGACTTCCTCGTCTTCCGAGACAAATGTTCTTATAAAGCATGACTAAAGGCAAAGGCAAGATTCAGAGTGATGCGGAAGCAAATACTACTCACATGGATGTCCTAGACTACCCATTCCTCACCGGTTATGACTTATGTTCCTATGGGAAAATCTTACGCAACTTCGCAAAGGTTATCCTACGAGCGCCTACAGTGGAAACTTAGGGGTCCTAACTTACACAGGCCAAGGGTAGATGTACTACAAGTCGTAAACCTGTCTCTGATACCATAATTGTAACACCCCAACCCGGCAAGGGTAGAAGTGTCACAAAAATGGTGACATATCAAAGGCAAGCATAACATACGACTTACATAATACAAATGGTTTACAATATTACAAAGGAAAAATATACCAAATCTACGTAGTCATACATAAATGAATACTAAAACTAAGGTATCGTCTTCAAAAGCTAATCTCTCATCCCAAAGCAAACCCAAGCTCTTGGCTTCCTACTAAAACCTGCCGCAGGAAAAAAAATGCGGCTGAGCTTAAAAAGCCCAGTGAACAGATATATAGAGAACGGAAACAAAAGCAAATGAAAATGAACAGACATATCATAATAAATGAGATATAGGAAACGGAAATAAAGAGTAAGGTTTAGGACAGTCATCCACCACGAGCCCATATCATAACATATCACAATATCATATCATATCATATCTTCATAATCATATAGAGGGGAGACCTCTCAGATAATCAGATAATATGAGGGGTGTCCTCATTCTTCAAATGGAGTAGCTAGCTCCCATATTTTGTGAAAGGAGTGGATTGCACCCAGCCCCAGTCACCATATCATATCATATCAAAGCATATCATAACATATCTAGGATGCATCCATTCGCCCCCCAAACAAATCATATTGGCCATAACAAATCATAAAGCGCGCATATCATATCATAATGGGGACGGTGTAACCAAATCACTAGGGCTACACACTAGTCATGCCATTGGTGCATCAATGACACGGCCATGTTACCTTTATGGCTAGGAAACATATTTTGGCTCGTAGTATCAAACTGGGGTCAAGGTTAAAGGTTCATATCAAAGCAAAGGTTCATATGTCATAATCATAGTCCAAATCTCAAGGTCCAAATCACAGGGTTCATATCAAAAGGTTCATATGCCAAAGGTTCAAATGTCAAAGGTTCATAGCAAAGATCAGGGTCACATCAAATCAGAGTTCAAGAGACTGAAGGCACCTTATTAAAAAGGGCAGAATATCTGTACCTTAACAAATACGCAAGCAAAAGAAATGAAAGTCAAATCAACTAGGAGATCACTCCTTCTTCAACCGATCTACAAATAATCATAAGTTCTCTTAAGTTTCATATCATCGAAAGGTTTCATGTTTGTTCTCATTTCATATTAGATAACCTTAAGTTATATCTTTCTCATATGCCAATTCATAGTATTACCAAATGATCATATTCATAGTTCAAGATTCATAATGTCTTTTACCAAATTTAGGGTTTTATGTAATTATCACAACTTTAGGGATTAGTATGTAATTCTCATAATTTAGGTTGTATTATGAAAGTATCCTCACGTTACAGATTTTACCAGTTAAGACCTTTGGTTTTAGCAAAATATCCATTTATACCCTTTAGGTTACACAGTAAACACATAGCACCCTTTAGTTTACAATTTAACCCTTTTATAACTTCCCATAGTTTTAAGTACGAAATTGTTAGGTTTTCAATAAATTATAAATCGTACAAGAACTCAGTATTAAAATTCCAAAAAATTCCCAGAGATGCTCAAATGTCTTAAGTATTTTACCAAATTTTTCCAGATTTTATTAAGTAGCATAAGTATGGATTAAAATTCACCTAAACCAACTCGTCCAGATTTCTGACTGATTTTACTATACGAAAAGTTATTAGTTAGAAACCTTTTAAGAAAAATTCAAAAAAATCTACAAAAATTCCAGGAAGTAATAGACATATCATATATTACCCAGTTCAAAGAAAACCTTCTAACTCGACACAATTTGAAAATTAAAAATCAAAAACCCGGACTGATTTTCCAGACTCACAAATCCGATCAGACACATAATTTTATAAAAATCAAAAAGTAACTTTCTAGGCCTCTAAAAATTACAAACTAAATTTTCCCAGATAGAACTTTCAATGAACTTAGTTTTAGGCTTTTAAAACACTCACAAACTCGATTCCATCATAAAGTTACCGCCGTTTAAAGTTGAACAAAATTCCAACTCAGAATCAGACCTCACAGAAACATGTCTATTTTAGGGTTTTCGTCATTCCATTCACTAGTTCTTGACTCCAAACGATTTTAGGTGAGTCCATAACACATATAGGTCGACTTATAACAGATTTAAACACGTTCACAACGAATTATTCATCACAAAATATTCAGCCGATTCATAAATACATGATTTTTAGGGTTTTCTCCTTTATGATTTTATGTGATAATTTGTGTACCATTTTTCGACTATTAAACAAGGATGTGAACAAGAATTGAACAAGAGATACAATACCCTTGTAGACCACGAAGAACACGAACACCACAAGAATCAAAACACCACACGAATTGCCTCTTCCCCTCTCTTCTTTTGGCGTCGAAACAGCAGCAGCAAGGGCACAAGAACACGATTTTTAGGTTAGTTTTTGATTCACAAATTTCGAATGGATCTTTATTATGATTATAGGTTACCTTGTTGATGATGAACACGAATCAAAAACGAGATTGAAGCCTCCTTGGTGGGTTCTTGATCGGCAGAATAGGGCAATGGAAGAACCGAAGTTTTGGTTAGGGTTTATTTGTGAAGAATCGGTTATAGGATTAAGAATACCGAGATTTTGGTTTAGGGTATTTAGGGAAAAGATAATCCACATTATGGACTTGCCAAGATTTTAGCAAATCATGTATTTGGACTCAATTTTGGTAAGGGGGGGGGGGGGGGCGGCCAATACACATGTGTTTCTTTTCTTTTTTTTTTTTTTTTTTTTTGATCAACTCATAACATAAGGTTTTAATTTGTGCTTAATATTTGAAGCTTAGGATATACATATGTTACTTATGTGATCTTTCGTAGGTTCTCAAAATTTTAATTTCGAGGGTATTTTTGTCTTTTCATCTTATGTTAATTTGCGGGTTTTACATTGATAATCACAAAATGTAAAATCATTAAACGAAAAATTATGACGTAAACAAGTATTTAGTTGTAAATATCTATTTTAACAACTCAATCACTTAAGGTATGAATAAACAAATGCTTAATGCATTATATGATCAAAGGAACATTTTCTTAATCACTAGATTTTTTATAAAATGTCACAAACATTTTATATCTTTTAGAAAAACATTTTTGGTATTAAATAAATATGTTTAATCTAGTATAAATTTATGAATTCAAATTTTCAACCAAAAATGGCAAAAATGTTCCAGAAAAACCTTCCCCACAAAAAGACAAATCTGAGCAACGTTCAGGAAGGGTGGCCCCCTTAATTATACTAGGCGGTCCCCTTAATTTTAAGGGGGCCGGCCACCTATTTAAGGGGACCGCCCCGCTCCTCTAGGTCCTCAGATTTGCCTATAAATACTGGTTCATCTTTGGACTTTTTCCTCACCTTTTGCACCCCAAACCTTCTGTTCTAAATCTTCTCTAATCCTTGTAAATCCTTTCTAAAATCCTTTGATCATATTCTCTTAAGCATTGGTTTCCAAGTGATCCAAGCTTTCATCATCCAAGTGCAAAAGAAGAATACTCCTTCAACTAGAGAAGAAGTATTGTAGTTCAATTCATATCATTTTGAAGTTGTGTAAAGTAAAGTGTTGTATAGTTGTGATAAGTAGATCTAAGTGTAAGTAAGTAGTTGTGTTGTAAAGAAATAGTGTAGAAGTTGTGAAGTCGTAGTCTAGAAGTTGTTAAGCCGTCGTGTAGAAGTTGTGAAGCCGTCGTGTATAAGGTGTGAAGCTGTCGTGAAGAAGTCGTGAAGCCGTCGTGAAGAAGTTGTGAATAAGTCGTGAAGAAGTCTTGTAGTAGTTGTGAGATTGGTTCTAGCTACGATTAGAACCCGACATCTAGCATTGTGTCGTTAAGCCGGTGTAAGCTAAAGTTGTGTAAGGTTTTCTCCGCCATAAGGGAGTTTGTTGACATAGTGAAGAGAACTCTCGAATAGGTAACTCGGGGAGTGGAGTAGGGCAAGGAAGGTGTCCTTGTAGCCGAACCACTATAAATCCTTGTGTTGTGGTTTGATCTTTCCATCCCTATCTTTCATTTCATTTCATTTACTTTACTTGCATTACTTATTTACATTTGTCTATATTTGTTCATATTGTTTAAGAGTTGAAGTCACATAAGATCGAATCGAAGTTTTTAAAAGTAAACAAAAGTTTTCACAATAATATTTAAAAGACGTAAAATTATTCAACCCCCCCTTCTAGTTTTCCACAATTGGTATCAAGAGCCACGTCAAACAAGATTTTTAAAATAAACTGTATTTTAAAACTTAAAACGATCTATGGAATCTGAAAAATATTTAGAAGATCAATCTATGCAAAGACCACCACTATTTGAAAGTGATGGATTTCTTTATTGGAAAAATCGATTCGAAACTTATGTGAAATCAAAAGATCTAGATCTTTGGCATGTTATTACTAATGGTGTTTTTTTACCTATTCAAAATAATCCTGAAACTAAAAAGGATGAAGTAGTACCTTTTGAAAAACAAAGTGATGATTTAAAAAGAAAACTTGCTAAAAATAATGAAGCAAAAATGGTTATTTATAATGCGTTACCGCGTAAAGAATATGAAAGAATCTTTATGTGTGAAACCGCAAAAGAAATTTGGAACTCTTTACTAATAACTCACCAAGGTAATAGTCAAGTCAAATATAATAAAATAACCAAAAGCGAAAACTTGAGGGTAAAAGATCCTTCATACTCAATGAATGCGAGTTCCACGATGATGTTTGCATCCGCAATCATCTACAAGACCGCATTGACTATCTTCGCCAACAAAGACCCAAACCAGAAGTTGGAAGAAACTTCATCCCCAACCCTAGTAATAAGAACAAATACCATGGAAAGCAACCTCTGTGCCTAAGATGTAAGTTGCATCACACCAGACATTGCATTGATAAATGCGGAAGGTGCCGGAAAACAGGCCACAAGACAAGAGATTGCAAAACCATGAAAGGAAATAAGCAACCCTCATCCATAAAATGCCATGAATATGGTAAAATGAGTCATTACAAGAGTTATTGCCCAAACTACAAAGCCCATTAGGAGCCCAAGATTGTACAAGGGAATAAGGACTCATCAAATAATCTCAACCGTGTCGAAGAATGACCTCTATGTTAAGCAGATGAATGGATTCCTGCTGTAAAATAAATAAACTCTCGTCTAGAACTATCTAAGTTATATTTCCATTTGTATTTACCTTAGGTACGATGGATGTAACCTGAGTGTAACAATTATCCTTCTACCGTATAAGAACTCTACCTTGTAATATTTCCATAATTATAATTTACGTCTATTTCGATTCCACCTCTCCACTCATAATCATTATGAAACAACACACAGATATTACCCTAAGGATGTAATTAACTCCATTTCGACCACACCATAGGTTGATACCACATTGTAAGAAATCCTCACCTAAAACCTAGGTCTATACCAAAGATATCATTTTAGAAATTCCTGACCAATCCTCGGAATATGAACAAAACTTTTCAAATTCTTTTGAAAATAATCAGAAAGTGTCTGATTATGTGACAAAACTATTTTAGTTGAATCGTATAAAACTTTTTGAAGAAGCATAAATACTCCACTGACTGAACCAAGCGTTACATCATTTGGTCCTCAATTATACATAGCCTAGCTACCTATGTATAATTTAGGAAGAATCATGTTATAAATGGAACAGCTATCTTTTCAAAGTTTTAATAACAATTTTCATTCCAACACAAAATTTTGAGACAAAATAAATTGTTCATTAACCTTACTCTTAACCGAACCCTAGCAAGATCTACACTTAATACCCATTACCTTATTCGAGGAAAGTGCGAAATTAGAAACTATAAGAATTCACAACAATGTAAGGAAAACACAAATTTTAATAGAACCCACGAAAATTAATACATAGCGAGATGAATAACATCGGAAGTGCTAATAGTACAATAAAGACAATACAAGACATAGAGTCTTCAATAGATTGGTCCGCCATAGCAACAAAAGCCACCACCAACCCAGCAATAGCAAGAGCTACCATAAGATGAAGAACCTTGATTATTCTGGAAGATAAATAAAAATCGAGTCATTAAAGACCCGGATTAAGCATAAGCGGGACTTATTCGACACACCACTAAGACACATTCTAACCACACTACTCGTGACCCTCACTTCCAAAAGTCATCCGCAAAAATGGCTAGGATCGTGAGAGGTACGATAACCAACAAGTATCCGATCCAACCGCCGGTATCTTCGGCAGGAAGAAGAGCCAAACCAGCAACGACGAAAATGATGAACATGGCTGCGAGTACTATAGCAATCGGCGGCATGCTTATTTATTTGGGAAAGTAGGATGAAGGTGATAAGTGAAAAAGGTGAAAAGGAAGAAAAGGGAAAGTTAAATAGGAAAATAGGTGGAGAAAAGTATCCGCTATTTTACTATTCACGATCATTAAGTTACAAATCGCTACCCTTAAAAATCCACTAGTCTCGAGTCGCTAGAACACTGAACATTAAGTGTTAGAAACTCCCTACTCTCGACCGATTCTTTCACCATTCATAGTTTATGAATGCGTTAGTTGATCTAACATTCAATTTAATTCGTCCGGTACGAACAAATCCTAATTGGATCTCGTTTCCTCGAATTTTAAACGAAAATCTCCCGAGAATAGTTTTCTATAAACTCTCACCTCAGAACATCACATTTCAACACACATCACGGCCTGAACTTCGGGACGAAGTTCAAAATTTAGGGGTGGATAATGTGACAACCCGTAAAAATCCCTCGTAATAAATCTCAGTGATTAATGATAATCACAACTTACGGTTTAATAAAACCCATTTTTATGGGAAAATTTAAACTTTTCTATCATCGCTATTGTTATCACGAAATGTTTTCGTGATATATATATATTAAATAGCAACCTCACTCGAAACACAAGTAAACTCACGAGATTTCATTCTCACTAAGTTCGAAACCTCACTAATCATAACAGTTAGTGATGATGAATCCCTACACACAAGTATATACCCATGTCCTAGTTATCTTTAAATATTTCAATTAGTAACACAAATTATTACTAAACTTTTCATTTAAAATCTCATTTCAAACTAAATGGACTGTTCTACCTTCCCAGCCCATTATCACCAAATCTGCACGAACTAGCCCAACTTCTCGTTGCATTCATGTAAGTCGAACCAGCCCAATTCCACTTCAATATTTAACTTGTGATTTATTACAAGCTCGACTAGCCAAGTCACTTTCAAAACACCTTCGTATTTATCGATCCTCGAACGCAACTAGTATATATTATTTTTCCACTTAATTACTTTCCCAGCCGACGAATAGTATGTCAAATATTAACTCGAGAAATGAATGTTTGATACGTTTAATTGAGCCCAAATGATCGTCCCAATTTTTACCAAATCAACTATATTCATTTTCCATCTAATATAGATAAGATAGTAATGAATTTGTTTTCTTTGAATCTTGCCTCTACTCATTCACACGTTTGGTTATTGACTTACTCAATCAAAAATATACAAATCAAATGGATACAAAAACTAGAGACAACACTCAGTCACATGGTTAGACATATTTCCACTCAACCTAAAATATCTAACGAATATAAGCTTATGCCAACCACTAAAAACCAACATATGCTTGAACTTGCCTACACTCTTTCACATTTTCACTGCCATACTCAACCTCAAATATCAATAGAATATATATACGAACCAAACAAATAGAGACAATGCTCATTCACACGCTTAGTTACTGCAATACACAACCGAAAGTATCTAGCAATTATACATATTTTCCAACAACTAGAAACAATACTCTTTCACTCGTTTGGACACTTGCACATACTATCCAAAATATCAACCGAATATAACATACTCCAAAGACAAGGATACAAGTATTTACTATCAAATATTATTCCACACTCAACCCAAAATAGTGGAAGGATGCTACAACTCGCTGCTCATCCACAGTGGCCCTTCATGATTTAGTTTGAGAGTCCTTGAAATAAACGTGCGAAATACCTCTATAAAACCCACTCGATCTAGCATTCTTCACTGCCAAAGAGCCATACACACTTCACTTTCACTTATCTCACTCAACTCTAGCAACCTTCATTGCCAACTCGATACACATTCTCACTGCCAAATCTCCATACGTCTTCCACTCTCATTAAACACTTAGAAAACCCAGCTTCGTTATCTCTCTGTTAGAACTATACATCGAGTAGAAAAGGTAGCATGCAAAATGTATTTAACCCAACAAGCCCACTGCCAAATTCGTTCATTTATATCCACATTCTGTTCGACTCCACAGCTCCCCATCACCATCTTAAATAAGTGTTGTAAGTACTAAGTAACCTTTCTTGTTTTCATTTCTCGCACACACAAAACATAACATGCATACATTTTAATCTTCCATCTTGCACGATCACAAATACATGCATGCATTTTCTAAAATGTTTTGATCGAATATGTAACTAGTCATGCTTACATATTCACTAATAGATGTGAGCGCATATTTGCTTAGAGTACCTTCACTGATGACAGTTAGAAACCAAACTAACAATGCATGCATGCACACTCTTGTTTCTTTTTCAACTCGAACATATTTTTTTTTTCTGCTCACATATCGTTTTGGATTAATAGTAGCATAAATGCGTGGCATGTAGCCACAGAGAAACAAGTTAGTAACCACCCACATTCTACATACATGATTAATAGTTCACAAATCATACATGCCTCATCTCGTATTCCATTCAAACGAAATGTTTTCATTTACATGATTGTGGTGCATGTGTTAAAACATAAGAATGTGTTAAACCTTACTGTGAACGGTTCAAATCTCACAACCCACTCTCATATTCTATCAACCATGCATGCACACTCTCTTTTGTTTTTCCAAATCAAACGCATAAACATATATATTTTAACGTCAACTTATTTTGAATAATGTCGAATTCTCTTTTGGAAGTCTCGACAGTTAGCTCACCTATATCCTTCATACACTTAGGTGACATTGCATGCATTATTTAACGTGTATATCACACGTACAGTACGAGCTGGAAAACACTAAACCACCTTCTAAATAAATTGTATTGTCAAAACCACCCAAGTAGGCTAGAAACCAAGTCCGTAGCTTGCGATCTAATCGAACGACCTTATTCTATTTTTACAAAACTCGTTTAACAACATAACAAACTACATTTTTCATTTAAACATCTTACCAAAATAATCATGATTCGACCCTTTAAAGTAGCCTAAGTTAATCGCATAAATTATTTTTAAAACACATTTAGAAATCATAAACGGACTTAGCGTTGTAGCTCGTTAAGGGCCCAATTATAAGAAATAAGCTATTTATCGAATAAGCTAATGAAATAAGTTTCATTTATCTTAAATAAGCCTTGTAAAAAGTCGCACATTTTTCTTTATCATTTTGCCATTTTTGGACTAAAAACGTAACGCATTTTAACTATAAGGACTAAAATTGCCAAACTGTGAAACTTGAGGGTTGAAACTGTGAAAACAGTTTCTAAAGGATTTAAAATGACCTTTAAATTTATTTCAAGTCTTATATGTACATTTCAACTATTTTTGGAATATTATTAAACAAAGGACTAACTACGTAACGCAACTACAGTTAAGATGAAAAGTATAAAATCGGGAAAGGACAAGGACCAACTATTTTTCACTTAACATCCTCATTCTCATCACCACATCATTTCACATGCATTCATTTCATCCTAGTTACATATATTTAACTTTCGTTATCTATTTAACGACTTCATATGCATATCATTCCATCATACCTTGAGGAGATAATACCTCTAGTCAAGTGACACAAGAATCAAGATAATATCATTGAACGATATTATATTTTCTTAACTTGAGGCATTTTAGGCATATCACACTCAAATCGTTATACGATTTCTCACGATCACACTCATCGTTAGTTATAAGTCGAATACTTAGATATTCCTCACATTCAGGTCTCGTATCGAAGACGTTTCCGCGATCGTTTCCATAGATCTTATAATTCTATCTTGCCAGCTACACTCCAGGTGAGTCGTTGTCCCCCCTACTTTTATTAATTGTTTTAATAACTCTTTTGGGGGAGATACATGCTTCAACTGTTTTAAAATTACTTTTATACTATGAGAAACTCTTATGAATTATTCGAAACCATCAACTATGTTTTACATGCCTTAAACCCCTCTTGAAAGAGATATGTGCTTGTACACTTGCAAATTACTTATCTAGCTAAACATTGTATTGAAAGATAACATTCTCAAACTACGTGTTGTAACACGATTACTCATTATATGTATACGAAGGACAACTGAATGTACCGTTAAACTTTACTATGATATTTCTACATTTCAATCAGAAATAGTAACCAAAACTAAAGTACATATATGCTATGAACCCCTGAACTCTATATTGTCTAAGTTTACCTAAGTTGCCATAAAGTCCCTCGATCATGAGCCATTAATCACTACGGTGAGCGCGAATATAGTGGACAGCTTCGAAACCTGTAGAGGCTGACGACCTATCCCACTAAGTATGGACGGAAAGCCTTAGGGCTAGTCGTATTTAGTCGCGATACACTATATTTGAATAAATAGTAGGATGAGGCAATCACCTACTACCTGGGGGCAAACCATCATAACCTGATGTGACCTTACCGTTTTTACGGAACCTTTGTTAATGCTTTGCGCGTCATGAGGCTTAGGACAATATAACCTTATGAATATATATGTCTTCCTATATATATTTGGATACAGCTGTAGACCACCACTCCTTACTGATAGATATCAGACCTTATACTATTATTTTCACTATGTGTTATAAATATGTAGCATATACTTGAAACCTAACTGTTATCATATGATAGAACAAAATAATTCTCGACATATTGTTACTTTTAAAAGTTGAACCATTATTTCATTGCAAGTATATAACGACAATACTTCTTTGTACTCAAACTTGGACCTATGATCGTCAGAGGTCATAAATGAATTATTCTTGGATTTTACCCAAATTTGCAAGCTTGCTAGTTACTTTCATATGTACTAGCATTTATTTCAACACTTACTCCACAACTCTCGACATTTTTGAGAGCAAATTATTTTCTACCAAACCCCATGAACTCACCAACCATTGTGTTGACGTTTTAAGCATGTGTCTTTCAGGTAACTAACGGAGCAGGACAAGACACGGAGCGGGCATTAAATACTCTGATAACTTAAATGGTGTGAAAATCAAACATGTCATTCTTTTCCAAATCATCATAATTTTTGGAATCAGACTTTTTTAATAAAACTAATCTTTTGAATGACATATAATTTTTAAAACGCCTTTCTCGAGCCGTTTTTCTGAAATTTCTAACTTCGATCCTCAGTGTAGCACCCAAATATTTTCCGCTGCCACAAAACCAAATTTGGGGGTGTTACAGAAGAGGAATCAATTGATAATGCTTTTGCTAGGTTTAACACAATCATCACAAGTTTAAAAGCACTTGATGAGAGTTTTTCTAGTAAGAATTTTGTTAGGAAATTTCTTAGGGCGCTTCATCCAAAATGGCGGGCTAAAGTTACGGCGATTGAAGAATCGAAGAACTTGTCAACTCTTCAACTTGACGAGTTGATCGGCAACTTGAAAGTCTACGAGGCAATAATAAAGAAAGATTCCGAGATGGTCAAAGGAAAAAGAGAACAAAGCAAGTCAATTGCTTTGAAAGCTAGGAAGGAATCTAGTGACGAGGATAGCTCAACCTCCGAAAGTGATGACGAAGAATATGCCATGGCCGTAAGAGACTTCAAGAAATTCTTCAAAAGACAAGGAAGATTCGTTAGACAACCACATGACGAAAGAAAGGCATTCCAAAGAAATAAAGATGACAAACTAGCAAGAGCGAGAGGAAGTGCTTTAAATGCGGTGATCCAAATCATCTCATCGGAAGATGTCCAATGATGTCAAAGGAACAAAATCAAAAGGCGTTCGTTGGAGGAGCATGGAGTGATAGTGACGAAGATGAGAAAGAAACCACAAAGGAGGAGAAGTGTCTTATGGCTAAGACATCAAGTGAGGTACATTCCGAAACCGAATATTTTAGTGATGAATATTTATCATTAGACGAAAAAGACTTAGATAGTGAATATAATAGGTTATGCAAACTAGGTCAAAAAGTAATGACTAAAAACAAATCACTAAAACGCATAAATAACCAATTAGAAAATGAAATACTTGAATTAAAGATTAAACTACACAACTTAGAAAAAGGCAAAGAAGCTTTTGAAGAATGTAAAACATGTCAAGTAACTAAAAATGAAAACGAAAAACTTAAGGAAGAAATTTGTAAACTTGACAAATTTGAAAATAGTAGTAACTCACTTAGGAAAATAATAAGTGTTCAAAGAGTAGTAGGTGATAAAACCGGCTTAGGATTTAATTCAACTGAGGCCTCAACTAGTGAAACTAAAAATGTAAAGTTTGAAAGTGAATTTAGTAAGCAAAAATCCTTAGAGTCAACACCTAAATACATACTTATAAAAGATAGAAAAATACCCATTGCTAGTAATGATCAAATAAAAAAAAAATTTACAAACCATCTTTAAAAACCAAAGAAGAATCAACTAAACCTAAATTAAGATCAAAAACACCTCCCCTAAGAAGACCAAATAATCCTCACCCTCGCACTAAAACTCCTCAACCTAGAAGAAATCAAAATCGACAAAACCTCCATAATAATAATAGTTATCCAACGTGGAATTATTCAAATCCACCAAGCTTCAATCCTTGGGGAATACTTCCACCATATATGCATCCTAGTCAATGACAAACCATGTTTGGCTCAAACAACTATGGACCAATTAGACCATGGGGACCAAGTGGCTAGAATGTCTACTCATCGGGAAAGTCGGTATCTCATTCATGATTGACTGCTATAAGTCAATATATACACTTTGAAGTGCTTGAAGATCACACATTGAAGACAAAAAGGTACGCCTCTCTTTCATGCTCACCACTATATGCTTAGATTAATGAACTAGCTTATTGAATGCCTCCGTTAGTCTTAAATGCTTAAGTTTAGTTAATACTTATGTGTTTGTTAGTGAGTTTTCTTCTTATATATATATCTAAACATATATTGATTTTCTTAATACATATCTGTTTTAAAGAATGAGTTAACTACATTTTTGGTCCTCGTGGTTTACCGGGTATAACGATTTTGGTCCAATAGTTTCATTTGTAACGGATCTTGTCCTATATCCGACGACCCGTGACACTTTTGGTCCATTTTTTGTTCACTGTTAGTTTGACTCGTTAAAAAAATATGAAATGACTAAAATACCCTCGGATGATGATGTAAAATGACTAAAATGCCCTTTCTTCTTCTTCTTCTTCTTCATTCACTGCACTTATGGGTTCAAATAAGTTAACCATTTTCTAGCATTTCATTTCTTCATCTTCATTCACTACACAAATTCACGAATCCAAATCAATGAATCTCAACACCAGGAATCATCTTCACCTTTTTGGCGGGTATTGAAAACCTATAAACCCTAATACCCAAATCAATGAATCTCAACATAAAAAACAAAATAATACCAGATGGGTTTCTGAATCAATTGTAGGTGACCATGGATCTACTGGAAATGGTAGTCCCAAGCACCCCTTAATGACCAAGGACTTTTTTTTAGTTTCATTCAGTATAAAATACCTGTCTGCCCATCATTGCAACTTTGGGAACAAGGTTAAGCTTGATATTCCATCTTGTCTGAGTAGTATAAACAGCCTTTGAAGGTTTAACTTTCAAACTCAGTAACCTCAGTCTAATAGTTTCTTTAAAAAATTTGTATAGCTCTTCCACACCCCTTCTTTCACCCTTAAACACTCTAAAGTTTCTCTCTTGCCATATCAAGTATACACTAGCAGCCAATCCAAGTCTGCTAACAACACTGTCAATATTGTTTCCTTGGGACTGAGTAGCAAAAAAATCCACATTCTCATTCCAATTGTTAGCTTCACATCTCATTTCCAACTTACCCAATACTCTGCCCCAGAAAGCTTTAGCATATTCACAATTGCCCATTATTCATTTTCCACATCAAACTATCATTTTGAGACTCATCCAGTACAGGCACTTGGGTGTTTTTGAAGTTGATTCAAAGGCTCTCTAAGTAAACCATTGTGCTACAGGTTTGTGAGGATGGGAACTGCAAGTTCGTGTCATTTGTGATCTCTTTGAAAACAAGAGTTTTACATTGGCTTTGATGATGCCTTCTCATGGTTCTGCTATAGACATTCAACGGAAATTTAGTCGAAAGGAGTGGTTTCTCCATGGTCTATAAGAATGTCTAATCAACTCGCCATGCCTCTTGAACAATCTCCATAATTGTACCACAGTCCACTCTTCAGGAAATTCACATTCCCAACACACATCTCACTCAACAAATACCTCCCAATCTCCGCATTCCTATAACTCAACAAAGGCCTCTCACACATTCATTTTGAGTTCTTACCAAAAATACAAAGCAAAACAATAACACAAACTCCACATAACTCTCCTTCCCCAAATATCAAAACCAAACAAATAACTCGATCCAAACAAATCCACATCGGTTAATCCTCCACACTCTCCTTCCCCAAATATCAAAACCAAACAAAAACAAATATCAGATCTTCGTATAAGAACATAAAGCATCAACCACTTTTAAACCAAAAGCCCATAAATACATCCGATTTTAAAGAAAAAAAAACATAAAATACAAAAAAGAAGATGGTATGGCAACAGTTGTTTCTCAAGTGGAGTCCTCATATCACCAACTTGATCGATTGTTCTCAGGGACACTTGGAATTCAGGGACACTTGATCGATTGTTCTCGATCTTGACTGGGTTTTGGCTAAAGAGTTGAATCTTAGTTGATTTATTTATTTTTTGTGTGTGAGATATGTGTTTGTTTAGATTGATATGGTCATGGTGATGTGTGATGATGAATTTGGGTAGAAAGAAAAAGAAGAAGATGAATGGATGTGTGTTAAGTTAAATCTGATTTTATTGTGTTATAATGTGAAAGGACAATAACACCCTCTTATTTAACGGTCAAACAAAGTCAAAGTAACGGTGTTAGTGAAATTGGACCAAAAGTGTTACGGGTCATCGGATATAGGACAAGATCCGTTACAAATGAAACTATTGGACTAAAATCGTTATACCCGGTAAACCACGAGGACCAAAAATGTAGTTAACTCTACATATATTCATACTTATATATACTTATATTACTATATATATATATATATATATATATATATATATATATATATATATATATATATATATATATATATATATATATATATATATATATATATATATATATATATATATCCTCACATAACCTGGATACGTCATTTGTTGACTATCTAGAACTAAAAGAAATTGTTCATCCTCGAACCTTTTCTTCCCCCTTTGCTCTTTTGGACTTTAACGTTCAACACGAAAATCTTCTATGTCCACTATCATAAAACTCATGGTGATGAAGAGAAGTGAGTTAAGTGGATAAACATAGAAGTAGAATTTAAACCTTCGCTCAAAGAAAACTATGGATGAAACAAACTCCCGACGCCGTCAGCACTCATCTCCGTCTCTAACTCATCATCTCTCGACACCATTCAACATCCAAATTTCCCATGTAATATACATATATATAAATATACACATTCCTTCTCATTCCTCAAAATCATTGTCGACTTGACGTCTTGATTATTTTATCCAAAATTCTCAAGATATTTTTTAACGAAATGTTAATAAAATGTGTCAAGTATTCCTTCCTCGTGCATATACAAACCAACGTATTTTTGATATATTATAAATCTATCTATATACATATAAATATTTTGCCGTCAGAAACAAAATTCGAAAAACTCCATTTTTGGTAGGCGGCCCCCTTAAAATTAAGGGGACCGGCTAGTTAACGAGGGCGGCCCCCTTAATGTTTAAGGGGACCGGCCATCTGCTGCTACCAAAAATGATTTTCCTCTTAAAACTTTTGCCAAACACTCCATTTCTCGCACACCCTGTCTTTGCTACCTGCTGTGAACGAACTTAACCACCCAAAAACCATCAAAACCACTTACCAAATCACCAATTCGGGCTAAATTCGCAAGGGGCAAACACTTATATCTCGATTAGCAACATATATTGTATGTTTTCCAAAACACATTTCATCTAATTTCATCAAATTTCGAGTCTAATCACAATTAGGTATTTTATTTAAACTCTTTAAATTCGAACTTATGTTGAAATTAAGTCTAGGATACTCATTGCCAAATGCTTCCCATAGGATTAGAGTACTTAATTAACCTAGAATCTAAGTAATCTAAAATCCTCATGCCAAAATTTTGAAAAACCAAACACTCTCATTCAAAATTTGTTATACATTGTTGAATTATGCCATAAACACTTATTATAACTAACCACATTATAATATCACAACTTTTAATCCTAAAAATATATTTTTCGAATCATGAAAAATGATTTTATAAACATAAGAGGGTGTTTGGATTGAGTCATAAAATTGTCAAGATTAAGTCAAAATGAATTTCACAACTAATGGACAAGTTTATAAACATGTAACTAGTCATTTTGAGTCATCAAGATACATAATTCATATGTATATTGAAATATTAGTCTTTATTTTTCTAGAAAAAGGGAGCGTTTGGAATAATAAATTAAAAGACATTTTTTTTTATATGTTACTTAGCATAAATACTCGTAAGAAATAGCTAGACATACAATCTAATGTTTGTCTAGCCACATTTCAAAGAGGCTTATGATGTATAAAGGAGCGTTTGGATACGTTTGGTTCTTTATCAAAATATCATTACAACTACTCCTTAACATCATAAAATACATTTTAAGCGAGTTAAAAATTAAAAATAAGGAACATTGCAAACTACTTCTTAGGATTAAAATTTTAGAGTCGAAGTATGTTTGCGTTCCACATGAGTAGTATATGTCACATATGCATTTTTTTTATCTTATTTTCTTGTTGTTATCTTGTTTAGGTGAAAATGCCTAAAGCCACGGTTGGTGATGTCTCCAAAACAAAACAATACATTCCAAAAGTCTCCGCCACTCCCGGCATATCTCCCGCTATTGCATGTTTCTATCGTTCCATCGAAAATAGAAACATTCATGAGGGGAGAATTGTCGATCCATCTTTCTATCAATCCGACTATATCGAATGAATGTTTTCCAATGTTCGTCTCGATTGTCTTTACAAAATCAATGAGCGTATCGTTCCTCGCTTTGTTCTTGACTTCTATAGCCAAGTTACGGTGCAAACCGATGACTATGGTTATATCCTCATTTCCTTCATGATCCAAAACGAATTCATCACTCTTACTCTCGCTCAATTCGGTCAAATTCTCAAAATTCCCCACAACGGTCAAGCCGTTTTCTCAAATGAGTGGGATCTTTCTTCTCTTGAACAACATCGACCTCAAGGAGGTCCATACTATTCTGAGATCCCAACTCCCGACGACATTCGTCGACTTCTTGAGCTAGAACGTGGTACGACTAGCAGAAAGATTAAGTCGAAAAATGTCTACATCCATGCAAACCAAATCCTCCTCAAAGAGTTAAGCCCCGACATGAAGCGTTGGAAAGAACTCATTCGTGAGAATGCGTTCGGTACCGGTGGTCACCGTGATCATCTCACGGCGAGCATAGCTCACATGTTGTATTGTGTTGTTGCGGAAGAACAATACAATTTGGCTTATCTCTTTGTTCATCGAATCATATCCGCTAAAAACACTCCCAATGCCAATCTTCCTTATGGTATGTTCCTTACTCGACTTTATTATCATGTCATGTAACATTACCCTCGTCTTGAGAGTGATATTTATGAGTTCGTTCAACCGGTCTTGCGTCCTCTTGTTCGTGTCCAACCTCGTCAATCCCGAAGTGACAAGGGCAAATCTCGTAGCTCTTTCTCACTCCCACCTCGTGGTTCTACATCTCATCGAGGAGATGATGATGATGAGGAGGAGGACACATCACGTGTTAGTACCCCATCACCCACGACATTCGTTGATAATCTTCCGGAACTTGATTACACCGACTATCAAGTTCCTTCTCCTTCCCGACAAAATGATCAACTCCTCTTCGAAAGACAAACCTCATTGCTAAACACCACTCAACAAATGCATCAAGAGGTTCGAGGTGGATTCAAGTCAATAGGAAAGGCCTTCAGGAAGATTCTTGGAAAGAAGAAATACTATCATGTTAGAACTTTGTTACTAGTTTCTTTAATATAATATGCCTATGATATGCTTATAACATGATTTTGCTAGTTTATATATGTACATTATTACTTAATATATTATTGTTACTATTGGATCATTCCTAGTGTACATGGTTCAAATAGAGCTTGCTGCAAACACACCCCAAAAATTGACCCTTTTCTGGAAATTTTTCAATTTTGGTCGCCTGGGAAAACACCAGATGGGCGGCCCCCTTAATTTTGCTAGGCGGTCCCCTTAATTTTAAGGGGGCCGGCCTACAATTAAGGGGACCGGCCATCTGGACAGTGAATTTCACTGTTTTCTTTTGCATCTTGTGACTCCTTTTCTCTAGTCTCAGCTACCCTTTCTCTTAATAACCCAACTGAGTTTGGAATATTACTACTAAACCTCAAAACCTTACCCAAACCAACCATACTTTCATATTATAAATTCCCTCCAAATGATAAACCCTCATTTCATCAATCCTCATCTCCTTCAAACATCAACCTACAACACCATGCTATCACCAAAATCCTCCATCTCCAAGGCCTCTAAGAAACAAAAATTGGTCATCATACCACCCCAAACAACTTTTCATTGATCTTACTAAAGAAGACAACACCACTCCATCACCACCACCTAAATGCTCATCTCCAAATGCACCTAATGCACCATCCAAAACACCTTCCACCCATGGTACATCCTCTTATTCCATTCCTTCAACCTCATCCATCAATGACTACATAAACTCCCACCTATCATCACCACCATCAAGAGCATCAACACCACCTGTAACACCCCAACCCGGCAAGGGTAAAGATGTCACGTCAATGGTTTCATATCAGATCAAACAAAGCATACTTCAATAGTAATACAATAAATTCAAAGGTTACAAATGAAATACTACCTTAACAAAGTTAAGAATGAAACAAAACTAAATACTAAGTCTGCAAAAGCAATCCTTCTAATGACTTCTACTTCAAAATAACTATCAAGGTCTTCTACGTCCAAAAGTCTCTTCACTCATACCCAAACCCGTCGTCCTGCTTATAACCTGCCGCACACGAAAAGAAAACGTGCGGCTGAGCTTAAAAAGCCCAGTGAACAGATATAACGATAATAAACAGAAATAGCGAAAAGTACAGAATAACAGAAACAAAGGTCAAACAGATGTAATATGGTTTAAGGGATAAGTCAAAGAATAAGTATAAGGGAAAAGGAAAGGGATAGTCATCCACCACGAGCCCAGAAACAGATCATATCATATCGTAACCATAAATCTTCATAATCATATAGAGGGGAGACCTCTCAGATAATCAGATAATATGAGGGGTGTCCTCATTCTTCAAATGGAGTAGCTAGCTCCCAGAAATTGTGAAAGGCATGTATTGCACACAGTACCAGTCACCAGAACACAAATCATATCATATCTAGTTAAATCCACTAAACAGAACAGATCTAGGATGCATCCATACGCCCCCCCAGAACAAATCATATTGGCCATAATAACAGTAGTGTGCACATATCAGAATCAGAATGGGGACGGTGTAACCAAATCACTAGGGCTACACACTAGTCATGCCAGTGGTGCATCACCGACACGGCCATGTTACCTTCATGGCTAGGGTCACAAATTTTGGCTCGGGTATCAAACTAAGAGTCAGATATCATATCAGATCAGAGTGTCATATCACAAGATTCAATATCAGAAGGTCAATATCAGAAGGTCAATATCAGAAGGTCAAAATCAAAGTTCCATAGTACAGTTCATTTAAAAAGGTTTCTAATTAAGAGTCCATTTAAAACTATCTTTTAAATGACGGTTTTCATAAAAATGATCCTTCAGAGTAGTTTTCATAAATGATCTTTCAAACGGTTTTTCGTAAAGATAGTCTTTTAAACTAGTTTTTATAAAAGTTAGTAAAATCCCAATTAAAAGAGTATTGTATCACATTTGCAGACATCATTTTAAAATAGTTTTTTTTTTTTTTTTTCCTTAAATCATTTCCAGGTCAGAATTAAAAAGGTTTTCACAGTTTAGGTTCATATCAGAGATCAAAGGTTCAAAGCAACGGAATCATAGCAAGGTATCAAATCAGAGGCTAAACAGATCAGAACATGAGAGAGATCATAGGAAACCTTACAGAGAAGGTCAGAATATCCGTACCTCATACCGCAACCGAAAACACAACAGAAAACACAAAGTTCGGAAGCAGACTCCTTCTCCAGCGAATCTACACGAATTCATGACTGACTTATTAAAACGTATCTAATTCAGATTACTTATTTTAGTCGGCTTTTCCAGTTTTAGTAACTTTCTATATTTAGTAACTTCCCGAATTAGTAACCTTCCGAATTACAATGATAATTTATTAAACTTAAAGCTTAATATTACCAATATCATATTTTAGAGTTGATTGAGACAATTTTCTAAAGGTTCGGGTCTAATATGTCATTTTAAGCAAGGTCTAGTGTTTAAACGTTCAAAACACCAAAGTTTAGAGTTAAAAGTGTACATTCTTTTTTTCTTTTTCTTGAATACGTATTGATGACAGTTGACACATGCATGTATATTTCAAATTCTCTTATTCAATAATTAAGTATGACAGTATCTTCATCTCATTTAGTTCATATTAATATTCAATGTAGATACATGTATCGCTCTATCATATAGTGTGTATATTTACCATGAATGCACATGGACTAATTTTATTAGTTATCATGCATAAACTTATCATTTAACGAAAATGTGAATCGATGAGTATATATATACCTCTAAGACAGTCGAGAAAAGCTAAGATCGAAATCGAACCCGAGTGATCGACGAACTTGATCAACACTCGAACAAGAACTGGACCCTCCAACGTATGAGACCCGAACAAACTATCCGCCACGGACCAAAACTTTACTCGGACACCATGATTTAACGACACAAGACTTGAGCCAAAACAAGAACACGACTGTGAAGGTACAACTAGACACACTCGAACCAACTGCTACGAACTCTCCACTGGAAACAAACCTAGCGTATACAACAACTAAACGTGTCACCCAAAACTTCGACCACTCGCAAACTATAACCCTCCAATGATTTCAGTACGCACCACAACCTGAACGAATCCAAACACGGCGAGGCTTACATGAACCAGCCACACGTACGACTTTTGGACCGACAACACTAACCTCAACCTGATCGAGAACAATTTGAAACCAACTACAAACAGAACCCTAGTCGACGTGACCGAAACATTGATCAAACGTGAACTAATTTCCATCACGAACAATGAAACAGACTCAGGAGAGGTGTGCTATGGTGCATGAACGAGACCTCCAAGAAAACATGAACGGACTGAGATCGAAGTCGAACCCGAATGACTCTCCAACGCATGAGCCAAAACCCACTATTCGCACACGAACCAAGCGCTAACCAGATCACCACGCCTTCCTTGCTACCCGTCGTTCATATGAAATTCTTAGAGAGATAATGAACAGCCGTCATTGTTGTTTTTAGAGTTTATGTTAATTCGGTGCTATTGAATATTGGGTATAATAAGGAAGAAAGAACTGATGAAATGTCGGCTGGTTATTTTGTTGTTAGGGTTTAGTAAGTGTGAGAGTTAGGATTGTATTTAGTGGTTAAAAAAAATGAAGGGAAGTTACAGGCTGTGAAAGGAGCCGAGTCTTGGGGAGCACATTACTTATCTTCAATTATTTAAAATCGTGGGTTGACTGGCCTAAACATAGGAGGTGATTGGGCCGAGAATTTGGGAGGTGATTTGGTGTTATTATGGCTCAACTATCATACCATAAATAAATCAATTACAATATGGGCACAAAATTTTAGTATTAATAGGTCCTTGTAACTTATTAACGTGTGCTATTAGTTCCTTAGATTCTTGAGTAGGACATTAAGTATTTTGAGTGAAATTGGTTTACTATAATTGAATAGGAACATATTACATCAATTTAAAATGTATACCGAGTCCTATATTACACATAAATGTTTTACAATTTCACATAAAAATTCGGTTAGGGCATTATCATTGGCGTGGGATTATATTAATTATGTAGCATTCGTTTATCATAAGTTTTATTATCGTGTTACCTTTATTCGTTCAAGTATTAACAGTTAAATACTTAGGGTATACTCGGGATGAAAAGTCATAATGCTTTAGATGAATTTGAGGTCAAGGGTATTATGGGTATTTTACGTATTCAGAAATTCTGGGATTTACACCACCTCCCACTGAAGAACCTCCATCCACCGAGCTTGCCATTTCCCTATCACCCATCACACCTTTTGATGCTCACTTTTCATCCTCACCAATTCCACCACCTCTCTTTGTTAATCCCATACCTTGGAGTCTCCTTGAAGCTCATGGAGACACTTGCCTTTGTTGCATTCATAACCGAACCATCATCTTTGGTCTTCGGGATGAGATGCAATACATGTTCTCATGCATTGAGCACATGTTAACCAACCCACCTCCACCATCTTCACCTATTTCACCACCACCTCCTCCATTCTCTCCAAACTAGATGAAATGTTTCACCAACAATAATTTTATCCATCCTTTTTGGTTGCAAGCTCTATGCCGGATCATGTACTCTTGGGATGATTATGTAGTATCATTAGTTGCCTTATTTGTTAAATGTTGTATGCTTTTCCTATGATGTATTGGTTGTGTATTTATACACAACATCTTTAATTAATGAATTTCTTTCTTTTATATGCTTGCTTATTTTTGCTATATATATGCTTGTGCTTCTAATATTTTTCTTGCAAGTATTCCATATCTCGTTTCCATTATGCTCTCAAACAAGGGGGAGCACACATCAAGGGGGAGTTCTCGTCCCGACAAATTTCATATCTAAAACTTGTCGGCATAACCTTTTTGATTCTACAAAAAGGGGGAGAAATAGATATAAACTCACTAAATACTTGTCTAAAAATTAATTTTTTAATTTAATGAGTTTAGATTTTGTAATCATCAAAAAGGGGGAGATTGTTGATATAAATAATGCCTAAACACGTTATTAATATTTTTCGATATCTCTACGTTTTGATAATCACAAAATGTAAAATCATTAAACGAAAAATTATGACCTAAACAAGTATTTAGTTTTAAATATCTATTTTAACAACTCAATCACTTAAGGTATGAATAAACAAATGCTTAATGCATTATATGATCAAAGGAACATTTTCTTAATCACTAGATTTTTTATAAAATGTCACAAACATTTTATATCTTTTAGAAAAATATTTTTGGTATTAAATAAATATGTTTAATCTAGTATAAATTTATGAATTAAAATTTTCAACCAAAAATGGCAAAAATGTTCCAGAAAAACCTTCCCCACAAAAAGACAAATCTGAGCAACGTTCAGGAAAGGCGGCCCCCTTAATTATACTAGGCGGTCCCCTTAATTTTAAGGGGGCCGGCCACCTATTTAAGGGGACCGCCCCGCTCCTCTAGGTCCTCAGATTTGCCTATAAATACTGGTTCATCTCTGGACTTTTTCCTCACCTTTTGCACCCCAAACCTTCTATTCTAAATCTTCTCTAATCCTTGTAAATCCTTTCTAAAATCCTTTTATCATATTTTCTTAAGCATTGGTTTCCAAGTGATCCAAGCTTTCATCATCCAAGTGCAAAAGAAGAATACTCCTTCAACTAGAGAAGAAGTATTGTAATTCAATTCATATCATTTTGTAGTTGTGTAAAGTAAAGTGTTGTATAGTTGTGATAAGTAGATCTAAGTGTAAGTAAGTAGTTGTGTTGTAAAGAAGTAGTGTAGAAGTTGTGAAGTCGTAGTCTAGAAGTTGTGAAGCCGTCGTGTAGAAGGTGTGAAGCCGTCGTGAAGAAGTCGTGAAGAAGTTGTGAATAAGTCGTGAAGAAGTCGTGTAGAAGTTGTGAGATTGGTTCTAGCTACGATTAGAACCCGACATCTAGCTTTGTGTCGTTAAGCCGGTGTAAGCTAAAGTTGTGTAAGGTTTTCTCCGCCATAAAGGAGTTTGTTGACATAGTGAAGAGAACTCTCGAGTAGGTGACTCGGGGAGTGGAGTAGGGCAAGGAAGGTGTCCTTGTAGCCGAACCACTATAAATCCTTGTGTTGTGGTTTGATCTTTCCATCCCTATCTTTCATTTCATTTCATTTACTTTACTTGCATTACTTATTTACATTTGTCTATATTTGTTCATATTGTTTAAGAGTTGAAGTCACATAAGATCGAATCGAAGTTTTTAAAAGTAAACAAAAGTTTTCACAATAAAATTTAAAAGACGTAAAACTATTCAACCCCCCCCCCCCCTTCTAGTTTTCCACAGAACCGACAGCTACATGTTTGACAAATATGCATAGCCCACCTGCTTTAAACACCCTTTGAATTTCTGCACATAATTAAGACAACACGTATTTTAATTTTTCGGAGATTGGGACGTAAATGACTAAAAATGAAAGTATAAATAATAACATGTTGTATTTTGTAAGGCACACGCAGATCCTAACACTATATCCTGAAGCGGCCATTAGTAACCTGTGATTACGCACTACTTAAGCATAAGCACAAAAAACAGGAAATTTCAACGGATCATACAGGATTTGTGAATCTATGGACCTAAATCTATAGCATTGGCGTGTTTATAAACAATTTTAATAAAGAAATGAACATTTGAAACTATGACTTGTTATTCATTAGAATAATAATAGTAATAACTTTATTACAATTAACAATAGTGGCTTCGTTAACTTAATTGCAACTAAGCTTTTCACTATCAGTTATTTATTAATTACCAGACATATGGACTACAAAGGATACAGTTACGGCAATTTATTTGTGCATATATGATTAAACTGAATTTCAAGAATACAATCAATTAGAGGTTAAAATTTTGGGTGAGAGTGCATTTTTTACAAAGAGTAGTATAATGAACCAAGTTTAACCTTTTTTGGTCTCATGTTCAAGAAATCCCCTTTTGATGGCTTGATTTGCTTGATTTTTTTTTACTGTGCTTGTGCGTGACCCAATGGGTTAACCTTTTGTTGTGACTGTGCAACCTGCTGAACTCATAAAATCATCAAATCAATGACGCATCCAAACATGTATATACCTGCATCCTGTTACTTTCTTTCCTTTCTATCTTTATTAATCAAAGTAGAGATTCAATCAAACCCTATTTTCTTTTTCACAAACTGAAACAAATTTACAGAAAAATCACAAACCTTTTCTAGAATATAACCATTCTTTGTAAATAATTGGTGTGCTAGTGTAGCACCGTCCTCTTCACCATGTTGTTTCACTAAACCTTGTTGTGTCTGCATTTCTTTTTTAATCCACGACTATTGGAGCTTTGATCTAACATGCCTGCACAATGTATTAGTATAAAAATAAGCATGACATGAAATCAAGTGTCACTTAGTGTTAGTTTACGTTTGAACAGAGAAGAACAACGTTTAGGAGTCATTCAGAACATCTTATAAGTAGCATTCCTGTGATGGATATCCCAATCTTAATCTATTTCCCAAACAACCCGTTTCTCTTACCTTTGGCCATATCAACAACCTGTAACAAATACAATGCCACTTCAAAATTCACCACTCATTTCTTAAAAATCCAAGGGCTTCTTTTATACAAATTGAATGATCAATAGAATAAACTCACTCAACTGGCCATCTAAGAATAAAAACAGCAACTACAATATTAGTATATATTACATTCGACAATTAATTTACTAACACCATAACTTCTCTTAAAACTTTCATCAAACACATGGTAGGCATAATTCCACCTATCTTTTCCACATCATCAGCTACAAACCCCACTTCCCAGTTTATCTTAAACATCATTAATAAACAACGCACCTTTAAGATGAACCACTTGTGTAACCGTTTCTGTTGATGGACTTAGGCCAAAATTGAAGCGCCTACAAAAATAAAATCAACCAAGAGTTGATCAGACCCAAAAATGAAAAAAAATCCCCAAAGATGTAATGACAATGATAAACTTACCAAAGTGATTTATGTACAACTGAATGGCTGCAATTTTCTGAAGAAGTGATGTTGATCAACTTTTGGTATTGTTTTGATGGCGATTATCTTCATAGCTTTTTCTAGAAGTGATGTTTTTGTGGTGGCTGAGAAGGTTATAGAATTTTCTAGGAAGTGGAACTGGTTTACACCTGTATGGCCAAGCTTTAGGGTTAGGATTAATCATATTACCCAATAGGAAGACGGTTTAGGAGGATGAACATTAGCTTATCACTTTTTTCGATGGTCGACAGCCAATAAAAGGTTGTGTTTGCAAGTTAATGAAGGAATTAGCCAATGAAAAATTGACACCGGCCATTTGGATCACGTTTTTCGAGGGTCCCAACATTTTGGGTTTTAGTATATACTTATAATGAAGAAAGGGGCATTTTAGTCAATGTATATCATCATCAGAGGGGTATTTTAGTCATTTCACGTTTTTTTAACTAGTCAAACTAACAGTCAACGAGAAATGGACCAAAAGTGTTACGGGTCGTCGGATTCTGGACAAGATCCGTTACTTTTCAAACTATTAGACCAAAATCGTTACACCTGATAAACTACAAGGACCAAAAATGTAGTTAACTCTAGGATTAATATGCAAGGACACAATACCTTCATGGTGTTTTATGATTTCAACTCCAAACATTTTTCTTAAATCCAAATCCATGAGAACATTTAACCATCATATTCACATATTATCTAAGTAAAATTCACCCTCAATGCAAGCATCAGCCCTTTATGCATCTTAAATAACTGTTCCGACAACCTTCGTCTGCCACCTAAATTTGGAACCCAAAATGAAGATATAATGATCGACGGTGGAATAAATAGAAGAAGAATAAACTAGTCAAATTCTTAATCAACAAATTAAATAATGAGCCAAACTGGATACCAAAAATGGTCTCCACAATCGTAATATCATATGGAGCATAGTTGTTAAGATCCCGATCCTGATCTTAGGATCTTACGATTATACGATTCTACGAAACAAAAACGATCCAGATCCTACGTAGGATCTTAACAAGCTTAAGATCTTATAGGATCCCGATCTTGACCATAGGATCTTAAGATCTACTCTGATCCGATCTTACTTTTCTCGAACCGCAAATTTAAAAACTACAAATTTATGGTTTTTGTTTTTATATAATTTAAAAAACAACATGTCATTCTTCTTAAACATTTCATATTCATAATTTAGAACAACATTTTCATAAAATATTCTTATAATTTCATGTTTATAATATATAATAATTTGTAGATTTGAATAATATTTCAAAGATCATTAAAAAATAGCATTATAGTAGGATCTTATGATCCCGATCTTGCAAAGACGAAAACGATCCTATGTAGGATCCCGATCTTGAAAACCTTGATATGTAGATTCTCATTTTCATAGATGTAGACTTAATATATACTGTATCTTTTAACAATATTGAGTACGAACTATGAAGCAACAATTTAACCTCAAAGACAAGGCTCTATCCACTTAATCAAGGTCTTCATCCACCATTCCACCGTAAATTTAAACATGCTACGAGTAAATCGATAACATGTTTTCTAAAAATAATAATATGTAATATTTTCGTGTGTTATTGTTGTCACCAATAACTAATGACGAGGTGAAGTTTGGTGAGAGGCAAATTGAAAAGAAAAGAATTAGAGAAGGAAATGACAAAATTAAAAAAATAATAATAAATAATAAAATAATAAAATAAAATAAAATTTGAGGGTATTATTGTCCTTACACATTTATTGTATGTGTACAAAGTAAACTTTTATGTATACATATCAATTCCCATAAATAATTGATGATTAACAAAATTTTACCTAAGAGTTTTATTATTTAACATCGGCGTCATTTTCATGGCGTCGATTATCAGGTATACAATAACCTAGGCCGTCTCGTGGTTTTTAATGGCCCTAGGCAATAACAACAAATAGGTCTTGTTACACTTGTAAACTAAAGAGAAATTAAATATAAATTTGAATTCTATTACTCAAATATGTTTAATATTATACGTATTTATATGAAAAACTAATAAAATATGGCTTCTTTTAAGTGGAGGTCATGTACAACAGCACTTATTGCACATCTTTCCGAGACCTCTAAGAATAACACTAACTTTTTTTTTTTTTTTTTTTGGAAAGGTGAATTTCATTCGACAGCGGGAGGTCTAGCTTACGTTGTCTTAACCGGGCCCGCGCTAAAGAGCTCCCTCGAAGTGGAAAGCCTTATTCAAATACCTGATGGGGGAAAACCCCCTACTAATCCGCCCTAAGGCACGACAATTAATAGGAGTAAACCCTGCCCCCTCAGACTTGGCCTGAGTATACCCAAGTTAAGCCCTCATAGAAGACTTCCTAATATCTCAAAGTTGGCATCAGTGGGGTTTGAACTTGAGACCTAAAGGTCACCGAGCCACGTGTGTGCATATGAGATACTACCACGTGTGTGTCGGGTATGAGGATGACAATAAATTCATGTGTTATTGGACGTGTCAATGCAAAGCAATAAATCTGCACCAACATTCAATACATATGGACCAGCATTCAATTTTATTAAAAGCTGTGTTAGTTAATTAGCACTATAACGGTTGTTACTTATTGCGAGGTTGTTACTTATTACGAGTAGTAGTATTTGAGAAGTGATTTGCACACTATATACTTTTGATTGACACACTCTAATATATGAAGTAAACAGTTGTACATATATCCTAGAATGCTCACAGTATTTGTATATTAAAGTGTCCCAATCAAATTTTTAAATGTGTCAATCACTTCCCGTAGTATTTACATGATAATGTTTGGTATCAAGGGATCATAATAACTCTGGTTTTGATGATAATAACTTTTTGTTACAATATATTTTTGTTTAAAAAAATATAGTACGGATAGATTGTTGGAAAATAATGTACTTTTGCAACTGCGTTTTAGGTATCGGCATCATTTTCATGGCGTCGATTATCAGGTTTTTCTTTTTCTTATTGAGGTTTTGTGCACGTATTTGTGTTTGTTATTTTGCGAGTTTTTGATGCACATATAGCTCAATATTAGGAGATAACACCAGTGAAGTTATGCTTTTAGTGCTAATCTATAGGACTGTGTTATAAGAACATAAGAGTAAAGCTAACGTGGTTTGCCTATGACATGTTATAGGTAATTTTTGTCTATTGTACTCTCATATCACATAACTATAATATTTATCAAAATGATAGGTGAGATGATAAGAGAAAACAAGTGAAATCCACGTGTCATATTCTTATGTAGTTGAGAAGATAAGTAGAAAAAAAGGTGAGAAGATGGATCAATGATAATTGTTCGAATAGATAAGTAAGACGTCGTACCATCAACTTCCCACGACTGGGACATCGATGTGCACAAGTAGATGGTCAATTTTTGAAAAAAACATGTTTCACTAACATTAAAACAAAAGTTAAAGTTGAGTAGGTTTAACCTTTTTAAGCTCAACAAAAATGTTGTGAAACTATGCCACTATCTTATGTTTTGGTAAAACGTGGTCTCAAACAGAATGACTTTACTTTTTGACTTTAACCTAACAAACATTGTAAATTCTAACCATCAAAAAGCTAATGTTTGTCCAAAGAGTAATCAGTATAATGTGTTTTTTATCTTTCTAATTTTATTTTTCATGATATGAAACAACGTTACACTTTTTTAATGTTACACAACAAGACCAAAAGGCAAAAGGAACTGAAGGAATATTGTTTGCCTTTGGTTATGTGTCATTGTTGCTTTAGAAAACCTTTGCAAAAGCAGATAATGAAAGTTAGTTGTTAATGTTTAATGATATGAAACAACGTTTCACTTTTTTAATGTCAGATAAAATTAACTACCTAACAATTTATATATCGAGATATGCAAGTTAAGTAAACTATTTATTATGATCAAACCCGATATTAGCATCCCAAATTCCACATCTCATATCGTCAAAGTCATCACATCAATCCATATTGACATCTAGTTTGTTGTATAGCCTAGGTCTCGTTTTCAAATGTAAAGTTCTTGCCATGAAATAAAAATGTCCACTGGGAAGAAAACAACGTGTCCTCCTCTATTAGCCCGACCACGCGTCTTAGGTGCTTTGTAAGAGAACTTGGTAGTTCAGATGACCGAGTTGTGGTTGTGTTTGTATGTGATTTTGGTTTTGGTGAGGTATATTCGTGTTTAAGTGGGTATGTTTAGATAGTGATATTGGTTGTGTTATTACACTAAGTTAGTGATGAAGTTAATTGGGTGACACCTTATTACCACTAGCCTAATAATTAACACTTACAAACAAAAGATTGGATAGTTAACATTATTGGAGCCATGTTATGTTATCGTGATACTAAATTTGCCGTAACTATCTTACAATCAAGACCATTTCAACGATAATTATTTTGTCTTGACTTCACCTCTAAATGAAAAATTCATGTCGACAACTTCTTTAAGGCCTTCCTAGTTTGGGTTGGCTTTTTGTTGCAAGTCTTATCGACCACAAAAATGGAAGACTATGGGCGTATGTCAAAAAAAAAAAAATAATAATAATAAATAAAAATAAATAAATAAATAATAAAAAATTGGTGTTTAAGTGTTAGAGCACAAGGTACCTTATGGTGTAGTGGAGTGATGTCTTGGGCTGGTGTTTTGAAAAAAAAAATTTGCCGCCTCAACACTTTTTTTTATAATCTATCTATACTTACTAATATACAGCACTTGAAAAAGACGTTAAATGCCTTTTGAAAAAGTGAATGCTGAATTTTAGAGTGTCTAGATTGGTCATTTTGCATAATTTAAAAAAAAAAAGACACTAATTAAGGAAATCAGAAAACTAATATATGAAATTTGCGAAGCTTTCGGTGAAAGCACCCTTTTTATCGGATATTTTTGTTAAAACCAAAAAATAAACCGGACCCTCCCTCCCCATGTTCCACTCACACCACCCACAATCATTTTTCGATTCAATAATAGATACTTTTTACTTTCAACTGTATAAGGGCGGATGATGAATGCTAATTGGAGAAGATGGATCGAGACTTTAAATATCATTGGCAATTGTCGATCCACCAGGTTTGAATTTTTTAAATTCATTTCTTGAAAAGTTAGGAATGAAATGATTACATGTTTTGGATGAAATGATGATAAAAAATATTTGTGGTTGGTACATTTGCTATGTTTTGGACCGTTTATCTCTTCCTCCTCTTAAGGATCTTAATGTATGTTATGCAGTATAAATCCTACTTCAACTTCATAAGGTATTCTTTATATGCATTTAACCATAATGTAGCCTACAATTTTTAAGGACATGTTTGACATAAATGGTTGTAGTCAAAGGGATTGTTTGTGATAGTGTTTGGATGTGATCAAAATTTATTCATAAATTATACCATTTTGTAGAGACTCACAAAACTAACCCATTCTTTTTTGTTAACAGGAGTAGGTTTACCCATTGACGCGTTAGGTATACCATTTTGGAGAGACTCACAAAACTAACCCATTCAGTAAGTAAATGGTACTCATAATCCTTTTTTTGTTTTACGATTAATTTTACCCGATAGACAGGAAAGATTCACAAAATTAACACATTTTGTAAGTAAACGGTGCTCATAATCTCGATACATTGACCAGTAAGAAACCATTGATTGATATATAACAGGATTGACTTTTTCCCGTTTGGGCTTCTTGGACTGAAAACAAGGATGCTATAGATGTTGTCATTGTTTGAATCCTTGCTCATCGTAACGAGGTATTTCTCTGCCTCTGTTTTTTAAAAACGTTGCAATTTTGACCCATTTACTTATGAATCGGTCAATATAGATTATTACTTAATGCATTGTGATCTCGTGATTGAGATTGGGCAGACTACTAAGGGTATGTTTGGTATGCAAGATTATTGAGAGATTATGCTTAGTTTTTCAAAATATAAGATACCTAAAAAATAATATTTGTTTGGCAAACAGAACTTATAAGGGATTATGAAAAAAATAATCTTCCATAATCTCTGAAAACCAAAGGTTACTTCATGTAGCTTATAAAAATAATCTCTTTTTATAATCTTTATCTCCAGCACCATCTCGAGTTCCAGCAACAGTTACTTTTGCCAAACATACCCTAAATATGAGACTTTTCAGTTTACATAGAGTCAGGCTAATATGTAAAGTGGCCTTTTTTATTTACTCTTATTTCTAATAAGATTTTTAATAAGATTGTAATGGTTCCAATAATTAAATTTATGTTTTATATGGCCATATTCTTATGCCACAATTCTACTTTTATATATTGTATTTTTGTTGGGCTTAGCATACAAACTGACAGTCTGAGTACATGTGACAATTTTGATCCATTTACTTATGAACGGGTCAATCAGGATTTAGAGTCATGCATTATCTCCCATGGGTAAACTGAAAAGTCTCAAAAGGAAACAAGTCGAAACATTGAATTGGTTAAATGGGTCAAAATAGGAACGATGTAGGTCTCTCTTTGTCTTACCTTAACATGTAGTATATTTGTCAGGGCATACGAACCGTGAATGGATCTTTTGAGGGCTGTGATCATAGGACCAGCAGGCACCAGGTATCATGCATGATGGTCTTTTCATCTTTGACATTCACTTTCATCCTACGTACCCAAATACACCCCTGGTATATACCCATGGCTAATTATTTGTTTTTTCTAAAAGTAGGCTTGTGACTTTTTAGGTATTTTGCAATCTGTTAAGCTGTACAAGATTGCATCACGACGAGTTAATTTAATTTACTAGGCAAACTGTTGATATCACTAATAAAGGTAAAAGTTCAGTAAGTCAATGAGTGTGACATAAGAGGATAATGTGATAAAAAAGAGCGTACATATCTTGAGGATATCTAGCTTGAGACCACAACATTATTCCAAGTAATAAACAATACATGTGGTAATTTATAGATACACTACCTAGGCTTTGCTAATGTTTTCTTCTTTTCTTTTAGAAACAATTGCATGAACCTATGGTTTAGAAATCAATTTCATTATCTATTAGTTCAAATCTCTACACATATATTAACTAGGAAGTGGGTACCTTTTTGTTGGTTTGGAAATGAAGTTGGAGTAAGCACAAATAGTCATGTATTACTCGAGTTCTTTTATTTTTAATTATTTTTCCTACTCTAAGGAGTTTAGAGGTAATATATCAGAATTTGTTATAAAATTCTATACATTAAATAAGCGAAACTCTTTTTTGTATTCCCTATTAGCTTATGTTGGTGTGTAAGCCATTATGTGTATGTGGGGTTATGGTTATCAAACAAGATACGTGGTGTTCTATTTGCAACTCATGGTTATGTTTTATATTTAATGCTGTAACATAGATTATAAAGTTGAATGAAGATTTTTTTATTTTTTATTATTATTTTTTTTTATATTGCATAGATTTTATATAGAACATCTGTTTATGATGATATAAACTTAATTACTTATGATGATGATGATAATAGCCTTTTTCATGAGATTTGTTGTAACGTTGTTAGGGGCAGATGAATGGATGTTGTAGCTATTATAATGGATCAGACAAGAAAAGAATGTATCAAGATAAAGAATACTTTGAAAGTTTGTCATTAATATTTTAAGCTTGCAGTTATTATGTTTACCAACTATAATTGGTTAGTATAACATTATGTTAGGAATATAAATATTCATATGAAGACTCGGTCACCCCGAGTATCTACTTAGCATTTATATAGCTCGTAGGCTAATTATTATTATTATTATTAGTAGTATTATTAGTGTAGTTATATTTATATTTGTGGAGTGAGTCGGGTTTTTACCCACTGTCAGCTCACTCCACAGCCCACTAGGGGCACCATATGTTAGTTACTATATAAGCCCCTTCCCACACAAGGGAAGGGTTGGAACTCTTTACACCTTCAATCTAATATTTCCAGTTTCTCTCACTAGTTCCCACTCTCTCTACTCTCTCTCTCTCTCTAAAACTTCTACAATGGATTTGTTCTTCCACAATCCAAGACCACCCGATCCACACAATCAATACATGTATCGATCCTACAATTGGCATCAGAGCCAGGTTGCGTTATTTGATTGATTTTTGTGGATTCGAGTGTTAAATCTGCCATTTTTATGTCCAAAAAGGGTGGTCCGAATCTGTTTTTTCTGGTCAAATAAAGTGGTCCGAATCTGTTGTTTGTCTTGGTTCGAATTGTTTATATGGTGGTTTTTTTTTTGGTTCGAATTGTTTATATGGTGGAATAGTTTATATGGTTGCTTTTTCTGTTGTTTGTCTTAGTGTAGGATCTGGGTTTGCTTAATTTTTTTGTTCTTCCTTGCGATTTTATGAAAGAGAAACCCAGATCCGGTTTTATAGGAAAAGTACGAAAATGACAGCTTGCAGTTTGACTGGTCAACCGCGATTTGACTGGTCAAGTGCGATTTGACTATGGGTGCGATTTGATCTTGCGATTTGACTATTGAAAACCAATTATCAAGCAAATCTAAACAAAATGCTGCCAAAATTTCTTCAATAGTTGTGATTTATCTATTGAATTGAGATGAAGAAGAATAAGACCAGACCACTAAGACCACAACAAAATACCAAACTGTTTTGAACCTCAGTCCATTACATCATCAGTCCAAGATTCAAATCAACTAAAAGATAAAATGAAGTGCAAGGCAAGACCAGTATCACTATTACTCACATAGACTCACAACCATTAAGCTAACAACAAATCCGGGTCCCTCGTTAATCCCTTCATCACCAACTCTAATCAACAACCACAAGCTAATCCAATATTTATCCTAAATATCACCATCACTCCCCAACACTCACAATCATCAAAAAGAATCGAACCGAATCATAATAACAATTAAGAATCTCAGACCTCTTTCTCTCGAGACCATAAAAGAGATTACAGACCTTAAAGGTCACTCTATCGAAAGAAAGTCATCCTCACTGATTTAATTTGAAGCTTATGCCTCACTTTAAATATCCGAAACCAGAAAGATGAAGAATATAACAAATATATTACTTCTTTTTCTTGATTTGTTATGACTCAAACATAATGGTAGAATTAATATTGATCTCAGCTTACTTCTTTTCGTGTGATACAAAAGTGTATCAAGACCAGAGGTCAACCATGCGAAAGAAACATACCATCATCGATCTAATTTATGAAGCATGGCTTCAATTATATCCGAACTAAAAAGAAAAGATTTATAACAAACATGTTATAATCCATTCTTGGTTCGTTCAAATCAATAACAGCACAAAACAAAAACATTAAACACTACCCGAGACCCACAAATGGATCTTGAAGACTTTGTGTTGATTTCTTGATCCGGTTTGAGCATCGAAGGAAGATATAGGGTGCGTATGGGTAAGTTTGTGTTTTTGTGGTTCGATTAGAAGGACTTGTTAATCGAATTTACATTGTGATGATGATGGAGATAATCTTGATCAATTACTGACTGATGTTTGAGATGATTTTTTTTTTCTTTCTGATTCGGTTGGTGAGAAGAGATAAAAGATGGGGGCGGATGATGAATGTGGGATTAGGTTATTTATGAGATAGATTAAGGTTAAATCTTAGCTTAGATATCCCTAGTTGGACATGGGCATTAATCCGAAATTTATCATAACTACTCATTGGGCTGCGAAATTTTGGTATAAATATTAGGCTGAAATTGGTTATGATTAATTGGGATGATATTAGTTAATACTTTGGCACTCGTTATGGCTTATGGATATCCAAAAATTTGTCTAATTTTCTTACATGTGTTGAAATTTAATAAAGATGAATTTTTGGTGTTGTTATTGATCATTGGTTATTTGGGGTCCGTAATGACAAAGTGATTAATTTTTTGGGGTTATACGTTTTTGACAAGATCGGGAATTCACCATTATCGGATTCATTTTAAACATCACGGCTTGTATTTGGGTATATGAATGTCAACGTGATTACAAAGTTGTGGATTTGACAGCGCTGTCCTATTGGTGCCTGCGATTTGAGTGAGCCTGCGATTTGATCTTTGCGATTTGAGTGACAGTTGACAAATTGCGATTTGGTTAATTGCGAGTTGACAAGTTGTGATTTGACTTGTTGCGATTTGACTGATTGAGACTTGACTAGTTGCGATTTGACGTTGCGAGTTGACACTTGCGATTTGACTTATTGCGATCTGGTTGATTGCGATTTAACTTGTTGCGATTTGACAAACTGTGACTTGACTTGTTGCGATTTGATCAAGTTGAGATTTGACTTCTTTGACTTGAATTTTGAAGATTAGTATTGCACCTCACTCTTGGTTATTCTTGTTGATTTCACGGTTTCTCTTGTTGATTTTAGAAAATCCCGCGAAAGATTCGATTTCTCGGTTTAAATCTCAAGAGTTGTAAAATCCCGTCAAATCAATTTTGGACAAGTAGGCTAGACTTGGATTTAGACATAATAAAACTTACTGGGTTTGACTATTTTTTTTGGGATAAGTTTGTGCTACGAGATCGGTAGGAATTGGGAAGTTATGGTTGCTTGGTTGGTTTGTTAATTCACGGGTTCGTGTACTTAGGATCTCAAATATCTCGGGGTGGATGGATGCACGATGTTTGATGATCCTTGTTCGAGCATATTTATAGTGATTAGACTTGGATGTTCAAGAGGCGGATATATACAATAAAGGATGGAAGGTTGGGTATATACCACTACCTATATTTAAAGGAGTTACGTTGTTGTGCTCAATATGGGTTCTAAATCACAAATTTAGTGCAAGTATAAGTCGCGGACTTGTCCTTTATCAAGCTTCATCAAGAGATTGTTGTTTCTCAAGTTTCTAATGGGATTGCAGTACAAGATCTTCTCAAGAGGTGGTCAGACTTAAAGACACAAGGTGGATTGTTCAGAGACGTGTTTTAACCTTTTACTCATTCTAAAGTTAAACACATTTCATCAAGCGGTTTTGGCATATTACGAGCTTCAGTGAATTTTTAATCTGCTAAACCATTGATGAGGAGACAAACGAGGGGTTACTACAAGAGAGTCTTAATCACCATCTTCTTTGCAGTAGTTTTATTTGGCTCTTTCCATGTATCTATGTTGTGCCTGAAAAATTCACAACCATCATGGACTCTCAGCTTTGGCAAAAATGTCATTGCATGTCATTTTTGAGGGGGAGAATTGGCGCATGTTTCTTCTCCTTTTGGTCAATCAACCGCACAAGATGATCACGAAGTTCATTTGGTATTCCTTATTTGAGATTGAAGTTGAATTTCACGAAGGCGTCTACTTATTTTATCTTGAAGTCGGGGTTGGTTGGATGCATGACCTTCAATGATAACTTGCTCGTGCTTAAATTTTAAGTTGAAGACTTAGGTTATCTAGTTACCAGCAGTCGGGGTAACTATCACTTAAGTGTCACACGTCGATGACGTTGTCGATAATCGCAAGAGGTGTTAATGTCTCATACTTTGGTTGGGTATTGAGTACTTAGAGATTTGCTTGGAGCATTAATTCTCTACACCGTTCTTCCAACATTAGTGCAAGCTTAAGTAACGAATTTGGGGACTTCTATTTCATTTTTCAAGTTGGGTATATCGGGTTTCCTTCACCAAGTGGTCACAAATAGCCGACAGAATAATTGGAGAAGAATTTTTGCTGATCTCTTGCATGTTACCCCAAGCTGATATTCACCAAAACCAAAATTTTGGCTAACACATTCAATTTGTTACTGTCTCACAGTTTCTTCTTGGTTTTGTAAAATCCCGAGAAAGAACTTATTTCTCGGTTTAAATCATAGATTTGTAAAATCCCGTGATGATGGGTTATGCGCTCTTGACCGTGATCGGGTTAAAACCATTATCAAAGTTCATTTAAAACATCATAAAGGGCTAGATCTGGGCATTTAAACCACAAGATGTGACTACGACGTTAATTCACTATTATTTATTTGAGGTTGAAGTGAAATTTCACGAGTGCGTGTACTTAGTATCTGAAGATATCGGGGTGGTTGGATGAAGATTCTTCGAGATCCTTGTTAGAGCGTTTAACCTTTACAATGACGAGGACTTGGATATCTAGTTATTTTTTTCTTCCTCTCTATTACAAAATAACTATCACTTTAAGGAGTTACGTTGTAGTGCTCAGTGTCACACGAAGTTGTGGATATCCAAGAGGTGATGTACGTCTTATACTTGATGGTTGGTTGGTTGAAGAGTATAGAGTACTTAGGGATTCAATGTTGCACGAAGTCTCTTCACCGCTCTTAGTCACGCATTAGTACAAGTTTAAGTCACAAGTTCGGGTTATGTTACTTCAGTCTCAAGTTCATCATACTGGGTTTTCTCCATCAGTGGTCACGACATCAAGCCGACAGAATGATAATGGGGTTGGTAACGAGTTAGATGAGAGATATAGAAAAGAGAGCTATGACGTCTGAACACATCAGTTCAGGCCTCGTTCTTCATTAGCTATGACGTCTGAACACATCAGTTCAGGCCTCGTTCTTCATTAGCTATGACGTCTGAATACATCAGTTCAGGCCTCGTTCTTCAATAACAATGACGCCTGAATACATCAGTTCAGGCCTCGTTCTTCATTAGCTATGACGTTTGAACTCTGCAGTTCAAGCCTCAGGCCTCATTGTCAACATAATGGCGTCTGCAGATAACACTTCAGGCCCCGTTCCTCAAAGAAAAGAAAGGTGTACGCTTAAGTGCGCTTTATCTTTGGAAGAAGAGAAATCTTCTTGTTTATGGCCATTTTCATCAACAAGTTTCATGCTCTTCCAGTGCTCATTCAGTCTTCAAGGGGATCTACGTACATTGGAGTATACTCTCATTCACTTGTTCAACCAAAAATTGCAGTTGGCAAGCATATGCAATTTTTGAGGGGGGGAAAGGGTGAATAAACAAAATGTCAGTCATCAAGAACCATCAAGTGGATCTACTTACCATTGATGGTATTCTTATTCACTTGTTCAATCAAAAATTGCAGTTGGCAAGCATATGCAATTTTTGAAGGGTGGAAAGGGTGAATATACTTCATGTTGATTGATGTTTGTGAAATGGTCATACGACTCCTGAATACATCCGTTTAGGAGTCGTGCAAACCAAGGTTCTTCAACACTACATGTTCTAAAGTCCATAAAGAAAGAAGATATGTTGGTTCAACCATCAGTTTGAAGAATACTTTCTGGCAGTACTTCTCCAACAACTCATGAAAGCATATCTTTAGTTATTCGTCAAGGTGTTGAAGAACATGGTCATGGAATGCTAATCGACATCTTCTCACGGGCTGGTACAATCAGTGACAAAGGGTTTCTAGTCAATGCTTCATGTACACGTCATTATGCTTCATGTACACATCATTATGATGATTCCGATTAATCGTAACCATCAGGGGAGAGAAATGTGTACACCAAGGACGCACAACAGGTTCACGTGATCGGGCTTAATATCTCATGATATAAATTATAGATGATCAGTGTTTCAACTTGTTACCATGGTATTATCATTTCACTTGTACGTCATGGGCTGATTAATCGTAACCATCAGGGGAGAGAGAATGTGTACATCAAGGACGCACAACAGGTTCACGTGATCGGGCTTAATATCTCATGATATATATTATAGATGATCAGTGGTTCAACTTGTTACTTTGGTGTTAGCATCTCATGTGTACGTTGCGGGTTGATGGGTTATATGTAAGGTTACTGGAATGCATTTGGTGAGATGAAAATGATTGGTATTCTGTTTCCCCAAATGGACAATCTTGAAGAAGGTCGAGTCTACAGTCTATCCTACATTCTCCGCTATGTGTGAGAAGGCTAAAGACGGCGTGCATTTGGTTATCAAAAGACTTCTTCATATTATGGGCATTCATCAGAAAGGTTGTGAGATTGGGGAAGAGCACTAATTAGGGGAGAGTGAAAAGCCAGAATTAATCCCTAATTAAATGTGATGTGCTCACATTGCTCTTCAGCAAGTCAAGTGATGGCAGCGGAGAAGATTCAGGAAGCTGAGGAGTAATGGACTTGCTGTATATATCCTTGTATATACTTGCTTCATTCATACTTGTATATATCTTAATCCATACTGTATATAGAAAAATATAAAGCCTGCAAATTGTAAATAGAGAAACGTAAAACCAGAAAAACCATAAAAATTAAAAAAATAGGAAATACAAAAAAATAGTTTCATCTAGGCATGTCTTCTGTTTATCGATAACATTTACGGTCTTAGAAATGTCATTCAATAATGACACGGGACTTTAAATGAAGCTCGAGCAGAAGTTAAAATGGATTGTTAAAACATGTCTCATGGCTTGCTATTACTTTAGATAGCAACCCGCGCCTCATAATGGGGAAAACACGTTGCCAATAAGACGGCTGTTCCTCCAACTGGGTGATGTTCACCTGGGCATGGATTACTTTATATCCATGTTTCTTCGATCTGATGTACGTTTCAGTGCATCATTTCTTGAAAAGGAAGAGAAATCTTCTTTGTATGCAAATAGTTTTCATTCTATGATTCTTCTGAAAATTATTTGTGAGACACTTGGTGGTTACGTGTTGCCTGAAATTCTTTTAGACTTGGATTGTGCATAAAATTTGTCACTCAATCAACGACTACAAATCTTTAACTAGAATACGGGTCATTGATTGAGGGGGAGAGTGATTTCAAATTTTATTTCATCAAACGGGTTTCTTAGTTAACTCATAACTCTTAGAAAAGGTTTTGTAGTTAATGGGGTATTAGTTGAAGAGGAAATTGCTAAACTTTATATCAAATGGCCAAATGTGTTAGTTGCTAGAAAGTTTAGGGCATTATGTGCAATTTGCTTATAGTTTCCTAGCTTTATGTATCTAGAAGGTTCATTTGTGTTACTTTGGAATCCTCATTTAATCCCCTAAATACTTTAAAACTCAAAATCTAAAAGAAGTTAGAAACCCCATTGAGTTTGATGTTCTTGAATACTCCGCTGGCATATGTATGATCTGAATGAATGAGTTTCAAATGTTGATTGACTTTTGCTAGTCGATTACTGATTAATTATTGTTGATATAGTGCATATGTTCTCAGGATATGCTTAGGTATATAGTAATCATGTTAGAATCATGTTCCTAAGATCCTGAGTTGAATGTTGAAATATGAGTGAATTGCCATGTTCATGATTGCTGATTGCTCTTCATGCTAGATAGTGGTTTGATATATTTCCTGACTGTGGTTTGAATATGAGATGAATATGGTATTATGAGTTGGCAAGATGCTATGTGGTAGCCATTAATGAATAGTGTATCTGTATGCATGCATATCTTTATGGATATTCTTATGCAGATTCCATAGCCAATATGAATGTGCCAGTTCCCGCTCTAACAATTTGATCAGACGTTCAAACTCTATTGAATGGCTCTGAATTCACCACAACAACAACATCGGTAACAACAACAACAACAACACTGTCTTCACCTCCACCACCTTCATTTCAACAAAGCTATACTTATTCTGGTCTCGCCAAGTGGGGATCTTCAATACTTGGGAAGTTTTGTTGGAGGATGGATAATTGATGTTGACTACTGACTTCCTCAGAGAAGCGGATGATCACATCGTCTGCGCAAAAAGGTCAATATCATTTGTGTCATAACAGTCACTTTGTGCATAATAAGTAGTGAATCTCCCTCTTAGATTAAGGGGGAGCATAGTATGTTCCATCATCAGAATACATTAAATCGGACACACTTTCTCCCACATTTTCTAACTTATTTAAATCAATTGGGATCACAAATCTCAAAAGGTTTGAAATTTTTGATCGGGGGAGAGAATGTGATCTAAATATGAAACCTGATGAAAATGTGATGTTTTGGACTTAAATGTTAGGCTCTCCCATATGTGCTAAACTCTTTCGTATATCGATGCACATATTGAGGGGGAGCGAATGGACAAAAAGGATTTGGCATCTCAGTTGAGCGTGACTCAGACTTCACCAATGAATTGACGAAACATATACTGTCATCAATCGAAAGGACATATCCTGGCCGGGTAATAATTTCGAGCTGGTCGAACCAGTGATGTAAACGTGTCTCGAAAAGGATGTGTCTGAGTAGAGTGTACCGTTTCGAGAAACTTTCTGTGGACTTGACCAGGCCGGGTAATAATTTCAAGCTGGTCTAACCAGTGATGTAAGTGTGTCTCGAATCGGTCATGTTCACTAAAAGTGGATCAGTTCAAAAAGTGCAAGCTCTACCCAACATGTGCAAATTTATAAAACAATCATCCGAGCACATGTTGAGGGGGAGCATTTGAAAAATACAAAACTCTCAAAGTGTTAGTAAAATGTGTTTCATAATCATGAACACTTTGAGAGATTTTTCAAGGATTTTGGTAAATGACAACATAGGATAGTCATGAAGTTATAAGGTGGCTAATGTTAGGAAAACCGTCCTATGATCCGCCAGAGCCGGAGGGATCTACCCAAGGACAATACCAAATAGTTAGTATTAGAAAGTCCTTAGGTATGATATGAAAAAAAAGGAGTAATATGAGAAAGGAGAAAGAAGGGGTTGAAGAATTAAAAAGAAATGAAATGAGAAAGGGTGAAAAGAAATAGCCCTCCAATTATTCAACCTTAGGGCAGAAACCGGGTTCAATTCATATGCTACTGGTGGTTACTAAGGTAACACCGGTATTGAAGACAAGACGTCATGGACCCAGTGACGCACTACACTAAACCTTCTAAACCACTCAAGTTCTCTTAAAAGGACTTGTTTCATTCTCACGGGGAACCCTGCATAATCTATCGACCGCTCATTACGAGTTATGTTGATATTGAATCAGGAGACACTGCTCCAGTCTCCGACTACCAAAAATGCACTTATCGAGTCTAGAGCCACGAGATGCATAATATGATCTCATAGGAACACGTGCTACTTCTACACTGGTGGTTCAACATTAAGGACACCAGTTGTAAACTTATGAGTCCTACGCAGATCTTAGCAATCTGCCAGAACATTTATGAGGGAATTTACAAATGTAATTCTCAGTGATTAAATGGAAATTCCTGCCAGGGTCAACATCAAACAGCCCTGAAAGTAGGTCACTTCGGTAATTCCTTATGGATTACGCTTAGTGGTCGCGGCGGTTTCAAACGGTCTACAGTCGTGGGGTGATCTCCAGCGACTCACCTAATCGTTGATTTGCTACGGTAAATCTTTAAAACCCTCTGTGGGTTTTCGATTTAGGAACGGCCTTGGTAAGGATTAGAGAGAGTTTTCACACTATGCTGTTAACAATCTCGAAGTCCGAACCTGTAAGTACCAGACGTTTTATTGCTAACTGTCGTATGCAGGAACTCCTGGCGGTTGTAGCTGATTGCTGTTGCAGCTGATTGAGGTTGTAGCAGATTGCTGTTGCAGCTGATAGCGGTTGTAGCTGGTTGCTGAACAAGATGCCGATCCATCACCACATGCTCACACTACACCATCATCATAGTCAAAGAAGTCATGATAAACTAAAAGACCTTCGACACTGCTTCTGCTAACTCTGATGTTGAAAATCATGACCCAGAATAGTGTGAGCATGTCGGTTCAAAGTGTACCACATCACATGGAGACATACTACTGAAAGATGACTTGAAGACACATGTTGGATGATATTTTCGAAGAATACTCAAAATCATCCAAGACAAAGGATAAGTCATCAATATGTTCACTGCTGAAGACACAATGATCAAAGACATTGAAGAATCAAAGACTACGAGCTATGAAGTCAAGTTCAGAAGACAGAATGCTAGAACTCAAATTATTATTTCTGGGGTGACCTCCCTTAGGGGGAGATTGTTAGGAATATAAATATTCATATGAAGACTCGGTCACCCCGAGTATCTACTTAGCATTTATATAGCTCGTAGGCTTATTAATATTATTAGTATTATTAGTGTAGTTATATTTATATTTGTGGAGTGGGTCGGGTCTTTACCCACTGTCAGCTCACTCCACAGCCCACTAGGGGCACCATATGTTAGTTACTATATAAGCCCCTTCCCACACAAGGGAAGGGTTGGAACTCTTTACACCTTCAATCTAATATTTCCAGTTTCTCTCACTAGTTCCCACTTTCTCAACTCTCTCTCTCTCTCTAAAACTTCTACAATGGATTTGTTCTTCCACAATCCAAGACCACCCGATCCACACAATCAATACATGTATCGATCCTACACATTATGATCCAAAGTTTTGATCATTTGTCTTGTGCAGTATTTGAAAGACCAAAGACTTCCTCCTATGACATTTAAACCCCTTCACCCGGTCAGAGTGAAGCCAGTCTATTAGAAGCTGCACACCTTAGGAATACTTTAGGCTGTGATAATCTTGACAAGGCTAAGCGTTTGAGTTGGACTCGGGAGAGATTTGAAGGCAAAAGATAACTTATTTATCTATGAAAAATATCTTTTATAAGGTTTACGAGGGTGTGTGGGTAAGCTAATTTTGAAAGTCTATGAGGTCCATTAATATGTTGGTGTTTCCTGGAACAGAATTGTTATAGAAACCATTAATTAAGCAAGGGACACTGGAAACCAAGGTTACTTTAGACTTTAGAGACAGGTCTACCATTAGATGAAAAAACAGTTTTTCATATTTTTTTTCCATAGGGGTGATAAGATGGGTCGGTTTCTTAGTAGGCGGTGAATTGCAGACAACACATTTTACTTCATATACATTATACTGAAAATTTTGCCTGTTCACAATTTTTCCCTTGGCCATTAACAAAAGACAAAGAGAAGTAGCGTGAAATGGTGAAAAGATTAAGATTTGTTGTTTCTGAACTCTTGAAGTAAAACAAGCTGCCAGCAAATCACCTCCCCTGGGTAATGAGTGAAAGCGGGTTGGTTTCGTACTGGGCGAAACACGTTCAGGCTGGGTTGGTTTGAATGCAAACATTATCTTAGTCTTGGTATGAAAGAATTTAAGAGTTTAAATGCATTAAATATATAATGTGGACGACGTTCAACCCATTTGACATATTTTCTTTTCGCTGAAAAAGTTATTAGACCCAGTTGAGAGAACACGTTGTATTTCTACCTGCTAATATCTCTATTTCACTAAATATGCAGCCTCAGACTACTATCAGTTATGTGAACCTATTAACCCCTGAGGAACAAGCTCTAAGACAGAAAGTAAGAGCGTGTGTCGAGAAAGAAATTGCTCCAATAATGATCAAGGTGCTTCCATAATTCTTCACGGGTCCGAATGGGTCATTCATAGTTTTGTGTCGGTTGGCAAGAAAACTGATGTTAAGTTTTGTGATTAATGTAGTACTGGGAGAAGGCTGAATTTCCATTTCAGATTGTTCCGAAGCTAGGTGCTCTGAATATTGCTGGTGGAACTATTAAGGTATTTTATAAATATATTTAACTGTTTGAATTTCAATGTCTCAAGGTATAGATAGATAGATATTGGAGGTTGTTGCTTAAATAAGTGTATTTTTTTTCCAGCCCTACGGGTGCCCTGGTCTATCTCTGACTGCAAATGCGTTAGTTACTGCATAAATAGCCAGAGTTGATGCAAGCTATACTTCAGGTTTATAAACCAGAGACCATTATGTTAATACAAATATCGTCCTAAAAACGTTATTTATATTTTACGATCTTTACTTAGTTTTGTTAATGACAATTACAAGGTATATCTTTTAGCAAATTATAAATACTAGCTAAAGTCACTTTAAAACACATTTTACATTTCACAAGATTACTTAGAATTACATTTTATACATCTACTAGTTTATTTCATTAAAAGAAAACTTTATTTTTAAAATGATACAATGACATCATGGCATGCATCATACATAGATTATGTGATATCTTAGTTAGATCTTCAAGCAAAATAGTTGACTTTGGAAGATCTTGATATGACAACACAAAGATATGGAAAGATTGTGGAAGATTTGATAAATCTCTTAGCTGTCATACCTGCGGAACCAAACGACTACAAAGACGGATCCCTTTTATGGGATCCGCCGGATCTGTGGGTTGTTCACCAAGTTTGCCTATAAATAGCAGACTTATCATTTGAGCATTTCATCACTTACAAAGTAGAAAACATTCATCCATTTATTTACTAACCCATATTAGTCATATCATTGATCTCTCTTTTGTAGCAAAAAAGATCAAGCTAAAGAACTTCAACAAACATATTGTTGCAAGTTGTAGTAGTTAAGCACTGTGTGATATAGTTGTAGTTCACACATCATAATTTGTATCATTTATCTCAGTGAGCGTGGTTAGTGTTTTAGTCCTCAAAACACAAAGAGTGTAGGGAGTGGTTGTACCCTTGTGAAAGAACCAAACGGGAGTGGTTGTACCCTTGTAAAGAACTCGACATCTAGCTTAGTGTCGGTAATTATATAAGCAACATTAGGTTGGTTCTGCCTTGAAGTAGAACCCGGTGTTTAGCTTAGTACCGGAAAAGGATGTAAGCAACGTGTAAAGGTTTTCTCCACCTAGAAGGGAGTTTGTTTCTTAGTGAAGGATAACTCTCGAGTTAAAGGCTCGGGGAAGTGGAGTAGGGCAAGGAAAAGAGTCCTTGTAGCCGAACCACTATAAACATCCGTGTTATGTGGTTTGATCATTCCTCTCTTTACTTTTCGGATATATTGTTTGATTATCTTTGTGTGCATAGTTTCATTGAATTCACATAAGTTACAAAACGGTTCAAATTAATTTTAAACGGTAAAACTATTCAACCCCCCCCCCCCTTCTAGTTTTCCACACATTACATAGAAATGTCGCGGGTGCATAGTTTCTGTTAGCTTAGGAACGACCGTTGCAAGTGCACTTATGTATTTAACTCTCCTGCTACGTACTTATCAAAACTTTCCTGCTAACCAAATTGCACAAAGTTAGAACCAATGATCACGTGGCGAAGCGCGAGTAATAATTGTACTTGTGTATTCAACTGTACTCCTTATCGAAATCGTTGTATCTTTGACGACGTTGGACATAATCATGTTAAAAGAAAATTCAGGCAACTTTTTGTAAGTTATGTAAGATCATACAGTAGTTACGGTTGACACGAATATCAATTGGGATAAATTTGTTAGATAAGATGTTTGACTTTTGAGTCAAATTATTGAATTTGATCAAATTGAGTGTCAACAGACTTAAATTTAGATATCAATTCCCCATATTTTGTACTTAAATTTGATCACCTGTTGTTGTGTCAAGTTGGTCTAAATGTGCCAACTTGAATTCCCATTAAACAATGTAGAGGATCCTAAAGGTCAATGTGGGAGATATTAAACTGCTTCTATTCTTTCAATCATGTCTTGACTTGTGGGTTAGTAACACTGGACTCGGTTAGTAACAGTGGTTACTTTGTCTTTCAATCTATGAGTACTATTATAAATATGTACACCGAAATAACATTTCATGCCTAACCGTGACTAATCATAATTTCCAAATTCTACATTTTTATGGTATCTAACTCAGTTGTATGATGCAAAGATAGGATACATGTTCAGTAGCTTCCTTTGATACCATTAAACATCGTTATTGTTTTTTTTAAAACGCCGCAAAAATAGAGGGTACTTTCATTCTTATACATAAACTAACTTAATATCAACTACTTAAATAAAAGTAAATGTACATTTAAAAAACACAATATAGTTTAAAATAACAATTGTAAAATTAATATTTAATTTAAAATTTATATGCCACTTTAATCTTTGCCATAATCACTTGGTGAAAACTCAAACTTTATGTCTGTGAGTTTGGTACACATTTCCAACAATGGCCTTTCAAATTATGGGAATCAGTTCTGGTGGTCATGGCGAGTATCTTTATGTCCACTAACAAGAGATTTCTGAACACATAATGTCTTTTTGTCAAATTAACTTGTGGAAAGATATGATTTAAAAAAAAAAAGTCTCTTTTTTTTTATTTATTTTTATTAAATACATGTCTTCAAGGATTGTAATGGTTGTAATGTAACTCACAAATGTGTACTGTTTGGAATGAGGAGATATCCATGTTTGCAAGGTTTCTCTGTGTTCCTGCACAAATTAGCTTAACAAGTGGGTTTTGCCAATTGCTGATGGCAACCCATACTTATTTATATAATAACCATCTTTATCTTTTATTTACTTTGAACTTAAATTAGGCATACAAATTATGTTTATCACATCAGTTAAACATGTCTGAACATGAATGTTTTTGGACGTCTATAAAACCATTCATTTTCTTTGGCTACATTTATCTGATGAATTTTGATTACATAATTATACAAGATTCATTTAAAAGATCCTTTACGTACATATTATTCCTAATCGATCATTGCTATGTTAAATGTCAGTTGATAATACACTGTCGATCAATTTCATAGTTTTAAATTTAATCATGTGAGTTGAACGTCTATAAAACTATTTCGTATGTTATAAGATTTTCAGGATACAATTTTAGCATGCCACCTAATGAGCATGTCGTTGGTACTTGGGTCACCTTAAGAAGAACAAATCGATTTTAATGTTTATGATACTTTCTTCTATATAATGAAAAGTTGAATGTTTCTTTTGATTTTCAATAATCTTTTCAAACATCTTTTATCGCGCATCATAATATTGGTGTTTTTTATTTTTAGTTGGCAATGTGTGAATGTAGTGACTTTGGTAAAAAGAAGGCCAACTCAGCTTTCAACGAGACAAGACTTGAAAACGGTAAGAGTAACAACTTAATTACTAGAAACGATAAATGGTATGTTGGAGTAAAAAGGTCTCCCATGAATGATTGTTGTATATAGAAATGGAAAATTGAGTGGGTTAGCTACCTGGTCCAAATGGTTCATTTTTTGTACATGTCAAAACAAGTTCTGACTGTGTTGACATGAAATGCTTGATTTCCAAAAAGGTTTCGATGAAATTGAAGCTATAAACGAAATATGAAAGAGTTACTTTATTATTTACTCACATTATAGGATAATGTATGTAAATATATAATACTTACATTATTTTACCACTCTGATCTAACATATTATTTACTCAAATAATCTTAACAATCGATCATTTATCTATTCAATGTAAAACAATAAGACTTACTTATTTCATATATTTTTTTCTTCGTATCTTTAGCAACATAGTTCTCATATTTTATAAATGTTAATTTAAAAAGTTATTTTTTTAATCAAATTTTTATAAAATGCCATGAAATGTTATTTGTGTTTGTTGTTACAGATTTAATTATTTTGTTGTTACCTTATTTTACTCTTTTTCTATGAGAAATGTTCTCAAACTTAATTAGCAAAAAAACATTAGATGTCTATTTAGCATGAATATTGTTTATAGAATTTATTTTAATTTTATTTAGCATGAATATTTTTTATTATTACGTCTGACTAACATCCCATTTATTCACATAATATCAAAAATCTTTCTCTTCTATAAACATATTTCTTCTCATAACAAATTCAAAACTACTATTCCACGGTTCTCCATTTAATCCCGCGAATTTCACGGGTTAATAAACTAGTACCAGAATATATCACTCAGCACAAAACATCTCTCGTTCAAACAAAAATGGTGTCATAGGTAAAACTGGGGCATGGGTCCCAAAAAAAAAAAAAAAAAAAAAAAAAAAAAAAAAAAAAGCTTGGGCTTGTCATCACATGTGAGGGCTGACGGCGCCAACCAGGCAGCCACGTTGTACTTGTGGCGCCATGAGGGTCGCGTTTTGGGATGGCACCACCAGTACCGGCCAGGGTATCGTGTGCTATTAGAATTAATGATGCCAAGAGCATCTACAATCATAAACGTCATATTTTGCAAATTATCTAATATATTAAAAGATCAGAAATTTGCTACAGTACTACTACAGTGATCTACAGTAGAAAACAGTGCATCTACAGTTGGCCCAGGCCTAACTTCCCCTCCCTCTCTAAAACACACACTGGTGTTCCAGTATATATAAACACCAGGATTTTTGTTCCTCCACCATGTTTAACACTAGGAAACAACTGTAGCACCCCCTTCATCTCCATTTTTATCCATTTCAATTCCATAGCCAAGAACAAAACAAACCAAACGGACTCATAAGTAAATCCAAATCCAACCATGTTAGGAATTATGGGAAATAATAGATTTCTCATTGCTGCTGGTAGTGTAAGCTGGTTCCTGCCGATAGTGTGTGGTTCCTGCTGAAGTTCATTACTGCCGATAGTTTATTTTTGTTTCTGCTGATAGTAGTCATTACTGCGGGTTTTAGTGATTGTTATCCCGTAAGTTTAGAATGTTTGTTAGATTTATTTTTAGAAGAGATTGATGTATATCTCTTCACACGTTTTCTTGTATGACGGGTTAGGGTTAGGGTTTCTTGTTAGTATAAAAGAAACACTTGTCTATGAGATTTGTACGAGATTACAATATTCAATAACACAACTTCTTAGTTCATAATCCGATCCATAGAGGATCAAAACCTTGTTAGTTATTTTTCTTCTTTATATTCTTGTGTTTAGTTTCCGCATAGATACAAGTCTTACACCTAGAGATTCTTCAAAGCTGTTTGTGTTTACATAAATGGTTTTACCAAGCTCAAAGATCAAACTAGAAGCACACGATCCTACAAGTGGTATCAGAGCCTGGTGAGGATCTCTGATAAAGAAGAAAACTCCTTATAAATCAACCTCTTTAAACCCTTTTAACAATGGCAGAAGGAGACAAGCATGATGAGGGTGATAACCACACAAACAAAACTGAAACCTCACAAGTCCAAACACAGATTGTCACCACTGTGTCCAACAACAATGCTAAATTCCCATACCTAAAGAAAGATGAGTATGAAGTCTGGGCCATGAGAATGGAATACTGGATCACGAACAGTGATTACAACCTGTGGAATGTGATTCTTAAGGGAAACAGCAAGAAGAATACTGGGCAAGAACCCTTTTGCTTCAGGCTATTCCAGAGGATCATATGGGTGATTTCCATCACCTGGATGATGCTAGAGAGATCTGGCGTGCTGTAAAAGCCAGATTTGGTGGGAATGATGAGTCCAGAAAAATGAGAAAGTCTATGCTCAAGCAAGAGTTCCAGGAGTTTAAGATCTCTGAGGCTGAAGGGATTCACAAAGGGTATGATAGGTTTCACAAGATCCTGAGTCAACTCAACCAGTTGAAGGCTAGGCCGGACAATGAAGACTGCAACACCAAGTTTCTAAGGGCCTTGCCTCCATCCTGGTCTCAGGTTTCCATAACACTCAAGGCCAAAGGTGGACTGGACTATATGAGTTTTGATGATCTGTACAACAAGCTGAAAACCCTTGAAATTGATATCAAAGGGTATTCCACCTATTCATCTCAAACTCCAACCCATACTGCATTTGTTAGTACCTCCAGTACTAACAAAGGGACATATGGAGACAGTCCAACACCATCATCATCATCACTTTCCTACTCACCTGCCACACCAAAAGCTCAAACAAGATCTGATAATCTTCTGGAGGAAGTGTTTCATTCATTTGTTGCGGAGAGTACACCACAGCAGCAAATTGCTTATGAAGATTTTAATCAGGTGGATCAATTGGATCTAGAAGAGATGGACATTAAATGGCAGATGGCTATGCTGTCATTGAAAGTGGATAGGTTTGAAAAGAAGGCAGGAAGGAGGATTAACTTTGATGGACAGGAGGCTGCAAGGTTTGACAGAAGGAAGGTGAGGTGCTACAAATGTTCTCAACCAGGTCACTTTGCCAGGGAATGTACAGATAAGAAGGTGGATGATAAAGCCAGGTATTCTGCTTTCAAAATTCAAGAGTTGGAACCAGAGGATCCCAAGGCCTTGGTATCTGTGGATTCAATGGTGGATTGGGAACATCATGAGAAAGCTGTTGCAAGAGGAGCAGAGAAGGTCTATGGGATGATAGCTGGATTTGGTGAGAAGACACAAGTGGCTGGTCAACTTGGAATGATGGGTCATCCATCTCAGGTACAAAACTACCCATTCGGTTGTGAACTTAAATATGCTAAACTGAAACAAGAATTTGATGATATAGAGTGTCAATATAAGGATTACTTTATACAAGTCCAGGCTTATAAAAATGGTGTTAACACATTAGAACAACAAAAAGTCTGGTATCAAAAACAACAGTTAGCATATGAAGAAAAAATAAGGGTTTTGGAAAGAGATTTACAAAACACCACTAATGAGTTCAAACATTCTGAAAGAGAAAAAGCTAAGGTGGTGTTAGAAAAACAGGATTTGCAGACTAAACTAGACAATAGCTTGGCTAGGTTTGATAAATGGAAAGATTCATCTAAAAACCTAAACAAGTTAATCGATAGTTCTATGTCCATAAAAACTAAAAGAGGTTTAGGGTATGGTGACCTGATAGGGCCAAATCAAGTTTATGACCCTAATGAGTATAGTGTTTTTGACCCTGAACCTGTAGATTATAGAAAACCTGTAAAGTATGTAAAAGAGGGAGGAATGAATGCAGTTCCTCCACCCATAACTGGAACATTTAAACCTGCAGACCCTTATGTTGACTTTGATGATTCACAAATGACTTATGGCAAAAAGGCAAAGAACTTTCCTGATCTTGATTGTGACTCTAATGAATTTGTCTCTTGTTCTGACAGTGACAAATCTGAAGAAATCAAGACTGATGACTATGCCACATGTGGATCAAGTGAGAAGTCAGCTTCAATAAAATCAGAAGATCTGTCTTCAAAAGTGGCTACTGATGAATCTCAAAGAGCTGCAGCTGAAGATGTTTCTTTTGATAATGTTAAAAACAATAATGTTTCTAGTTTTGGTTTTGTTTCAAACAGTTATGGTTGTGGTTTTAATTTAGTTAAGGATAATTTTGTTTCATGTGTTGGTTTGAATACTTCTGGTTGCAATAAGAAAGATAATGTTAAGAAAAAGTCCCCTAGAAAGAAATCTTGCTTTGTGTGTCGTAGTTATGATCATCTTATTAAAGATTGTGACTTTTATGAGAAAAAGATGAGTACATATGGTTGTCAAAATAGGTCTGTGTGGAGCAATGTCAATAATATTCCCCCATATATTCCACAATCAGCAAGAATAAACTCTTGTAGAGCTTCTGTTCCTGCTGGTAAGCCTGTTGCTGCTGGCAAGTCCATTCCTGCTGGTAAGCATATTGCTGCTGGTAAGGCAAACTTGACTGGTCAGCATATTCCAGCTGGAAACTATAATTCTGCTGATTGGAGAAGAAATAATGCTGGACCTTTCTACAGACCTACTAGCACTTACTTTCAAAATGATATGAGGCATGCTTATTTTGACACCATGCACATGGGAGGGGCAAGATGGGAAACTACTGTTAAGTCCTCAGCAGGTTGTTCTTGGAGAAATAATAACCAATATATGAGAATGGGGTCCAAGAACAATGGTGGATCTCATCAATCTCCATGGTTTAATTCTTAATTGATCCACTAGGCAGGCTCAGGTCAGCAATGGCTTGGGTCTCCCTTGTATCTAATATTGTAAATGTATTCTTTGTATCAGGAATTTCTTTTTAGAAGTAAAGATGTAGGCATTGTTGACAGTGGATGTTCCAGGAGTATGACAGGAAATTTAGAGAGACTGCATGACTTTGTGCCCTTAAATGGAGGTTCTGTGACATTTGGAGGAGGAGATGGCACAATTACAAGGAAGGGAACTATCAAAACAACCAAGCTGGACTTTGAAGATGTGCTTTATGTGAAGGAACTCCAAAACTTTAATTTGTTCTCTGTCTCACAAATTTGTGACAAGAAGAACAGTGTCCTCTTTACTGAGACTGATTGCTTTGTGTTGTCCAAAGACTTCAAGTTGCCTGATGAAAGTCAGGTTGAACTCAAAGTTCCAAGGACTTACAACCTTTACAGTTTCAATCTAAGTGATGTTCAGCCTGAGGGTTCACTTGCTTGTTTGGTGGCAAAAGCTTCTGTGGATGAATCTAATAAATGGCACAGAAGAATGGCTCATGTGAATTTCAAGACCATTAACAAGCTGGCTAAGAATGGTTTGGTCCAAGGGCTCCCTCTCAAGACCTTCTCCAATGAACACAATTGTGTTGCATGCAACAAAGGAAAGCAACACAAAGCTTCATACAAGGCTATAACAGCTGTGAGCTCCATCACTGAGCCTCTGCAGCTTCTTCATATGGATCTCTTTGGTCCTACTTCTATCAGAAGTGTTGACCACAAGTACTACTGCCTGGTAATTACAGATGATTTTAGCAGGTTTTCTTGGACTTTCTTTTTGGGTACTAAAGATGAAACTTATCCAGTTATTAGGGACTTTATTACCTTAATAGAAAATCAACTAAGTAAAAAGGTTAAGTCAATAAGGTGTGATAATGGAACAGAGTTTAAGAATTCAAATCTAATTGAACTCTGTGGGAGTAAGGGGATAAAAAGGGACTATAGTAATGCCAGGACCCCACAACAAAATGGGGTTGCAGAAAGGAAAAATAGAACCCTTATAGAAGCAGCTAGGTCTATGTTAGCTGACTCTAAGATGCCCACTATGTTTTGGACTGAAGCAGTTTGCACTGCTTGTTATGTACTGAATAGGGTATCTATAACTAATCCTCATAATAAAACACCTTATGAGCTTTTGTCTGGGAAAGTACCAAACATTAGCTATCTTAAACCTTTTGGATGTCATGTCACTATTTTGAACACTAGTGATCATCTAGGCAAGTTTGATGGAAAGGCTGATGAGGGGTTTATTGTTGGGTATTCTGCTCATAGTAAAGCCTATAGGGTATATAATCTGTCTACTAAGAGGATAGAAGAGACTCTCAACTTAAGATATCTTGAGGATAAACCTAATTTGCAGGGTGCAGGTCCAGAGTGGTTCTTTGACCTAGAGTATCTGATAGATACCTTAGGTTATACTAAATTCAAAGCAAATCAATCTGTTGGTACACATGTTTCTCAAACTAACAATGCAGGTACCTCAGATGATGATTCTGATGCAGAGAGTGATGAACGACCTATAGTTGTTCCTTCTTTTCCCTCTAACAACATTTCAGGTTCAGAGCTCAAAGATACTTTTGATATGGATGGAAGTGATTCAAGTTTTGCAGAAGATCTTGCTAGGCTTCAAAGACAAGAGTATAATTCCAAGAAAGCTGCTGAAATGTTTGGTTCTGGGTTTTCTAAAGAGGCAGAGGAGATTCTGAGAAATGCTGAAGCTGAAGTTAGAAGGCAACTGAATTCTGCTGGTGGTTTTCCTATTCCTGCTGCTACCAATTCTGCTGGTAGTGCATCTGTTGCTGCTGGTCTTTCAAATGATTCTGCTGATGTCTCTACTTCTGGTGTTCCTGTGTCTACTCCACCTGTTGACTCACTAGGTATTGATAACTCCCCTGAAAGATTTCCAATCCCTTCTGATCTTGGAAATTCATTCTCTTCAAGAGATAAGCTGGAAGATCCTCATCATTAATCCAGAACAGGCATTTTCACTTCTTCCTCATATGATGATGACTTCAACCCCTCCATTACTAATCAGGCATCTACAATTGATGTCAATCCCATTGTTACCAATAGGATTAATACAGTTCATCCTCAGTCCTTGATCCTTGGAGATCTAAATTCCCTTGTTCAGACAAGAAGCAAGTTACATCAACCCAAGTTTGGAGAATCTGCTTTTCTCAGTTATATCCAGGATCTGTTAAGGAGCAATCATACTGATTACCTACATTGCCTCTATGCTTGTTTCTTATCCCAAATTGAACCAAGTAGTATAGCCCAAGCTCTTGATAATTCTGATTGGGTTGAGGCTATGCAAGAGGAAATGCAGCTGTAAAACCCAAAAATTCAAAACATGCAAATGACCAAAATGCCCCTGTAACTTTAAAATTTAATTAATAAGTGTATAAAGCATCAAATAAATCCCAAACCTTTGGTAATGAGCAATATATTAAGTAAGGTAATTTTTATTACAACATTTCAACATTATACAATGTACAAAAATACATGTTACACACAAAAATATAGCATGGGCCGAAAATACATATTTATGTATATGTATAATTATTTAATTAATTGTTAAATAAACTAAAATGTATAAAATAAAAAGGTAAGTATCACAAATAAATGGGAGATCTTCACAAATCAGAGATTTGACCTTATCAAAACTATCTTGGCCGATTTTCATGCCCTCTCCTCCATCTCTTCACACGGTTTTAAATAATTTCCCATTTTACACATTCTTTTAACCCTAAACACACACAAAAACTCACCCATTCATCAAACAATTTTCTGGAGGCTGTGGTATATTTTTCTGGTGTTCTTCTACATCCAAGGAAGCTAGGAAAAATAGTTTTGAGGTCGTGGATTCGTTGGTTTGATTCGTGGGAGTTTTCTTGTGTCGAGTTTTCATCCGAGAGGTGTGAAGAAGGAGAGATCTTGACTCTGTTCCGTATTTGCTTTATTGTTTGTTTGCTTTGCTAATAAGGTACAGATATTCTGACCTTCTCACAGGTTTCTCATGAATTTTTTTTCTCTTTCCATCTTGTTTCCCTTGAACCTTGCTATGTTCCCCTTGTTTTGTGAACCTTGCTTTGCCCCTTTGATTTGTTAACCTTGCTATGATCTCTTTCATATTCTGATCTGTTTAGCTTCTGATTTGATGCCATTGCTATAATACCCTTTGCTTTGAACCTTTTCTATGATCCCCTTTGTTATGATCTCTGATATGAATCTATACTGTGAAAACCTTTTAATTATGACCTGGAAATGTTTTGGGAAAAATCGTTGGTTTTAAAATGATGTTTATGAGTACGATACGATACTACTTTATATGAAAATATACTAACTTTTAGGAAAATTATTTTTAAAGACTGTCCTTATGAAAAACCGTTTTGAAAGATCATTTTTATGAAAACTACTCTGGAAGATCATTTTTATGAAAACTACTTTGAAAGATCATTTTTATGAAAACCATTATTAAATGATTGCTTTAAATGAACTTTTGATAGAAATTCCTGAAATGAACTTTTGCTATGAAATTTTGATTTTGAACCTTGATATACTCTTCTGAACCATTTGATATGATCCACTTGATCTGAATCTTGACTTGAAACTTTGATATGAACCTTGATCTGATAAACTCTGAGTTAAACCAAATTGATTTTGAACCTCTGATATTACTTCTGAAATAATTGACATGAACCTTATGCCATGAACCTTTATTTATGACACTCTGATTTTGAGATGATATCTGACCTTGACCACAGTTTGATACCCGAGCCACTATCTGTATCACTAGGCATGAGGGTTTCATGTCCATGTCATTGATGCACCGATGGCATGACTCTAGGGCAGGAGAGTGATGACCTGTCCCGTCCCTAACTTTATCTGATTTGGTGTGTTGAGGAGTTATTTGGCCACCTGGGGCGTATGGATGCATCCTAGATTTGATATGTTTCTGTTTATCTGTATTTGTTTATCTGTTATATATATCTGGTGACTGATGGTGTGTGCGATACACGTCTTTCACATATCTGGGAGCTGATCACTCCATTTGATACATGAGGACACCCCTCATATTATCTGGTTACTTGAGAGGTATCCCCTTTAGATTGCTTATGTAGTTCCATTGTTATGATATTATCTGTTTTGGGCTCGTGGTGGATTACTGCTTTCTTACCTTATAACCTTTTTCTTTTCCTTTATTCTTATCCATTATCATCCCTTGACTCTTATCATATCTGCATGACTTTTACATCTTTTACTTTTCACTTTTCTCTACTACTGCTTTGTTATCGTTATATCTGTTCACTGAGCTCTCGTAGCTCAGCCGCATTTCTTTTCCTGCGGCAGGTTTTAGTTTGGAAGCTGGGTTATGAGTAGAGAGAACCTTGGACTTAGAAGATCTTGATAGCTATTCTGGATTAGGGATGAATAGAAGTTATTATATTTTAGAATTAGTATTTATTGGAAATTCTCGTTTGTAACCTTGTAGTTTCAGAAATTCATTTGTAACCTTTGAGATTTCTTGTATTACTATGGATGTATGCTTTTGTTTGATCTGATATGAAACCATTATTGTGACATCTTTACCCTCGTCGGGTTGGGGTGTTACAATTTATGGTATCAGAGAGACAGGCTGCGACTTGTAATACATTTACCCTTGACCTGTGAAGTTTGGACCAATAGGTTTCCACTGTAGGCGCTCATAAGATAACCTGTAAGAATTTGCTTTAGGATTTCCCTATGGGAACTTAAGTTCTGACCGGTGAGGAATGGGTAGACTATAAGGCATTTGTTTAAGTAGCATTGCTTCCGCATCACTCTGATTCGTGCCTTGCTTTTGGTTAAAGCTTGTTGAGATCACTTTTGGAAATTGAAAGCTTACGCTTTGCACCACCTAAGATTTGAAACCTAAATAAATCTTGAAAGCATTGAGAATTGCATAGTAATTGCCTGGCACTATTTGATCCTTGTCTTCAGATTCCGACTCTGACCTCTGATCCTTTTGTTAACCATTTTGATGCCTCTTCGGGCATTATGAGAATCTCCATGACGATGACATACTTGATACATTCTGTTATTTGTCTTTTTCTTTTGATAAGCATCTATGAATCTTCCGACGCTATTTGATTTCGTCTTACCCATCTCTGTCCCTATGAGAAGCCTTGTGGTGTTTAACCACGAGTGTAAAAATGTTTCCCTCTCACTGTTGAACGATAAGATTTGCTTCGTTGATCCGTCCTTCTTTGGATAGATAACCTTGATTTTATTCTAATAAGGGATTGGTTGATTGAACATTCAAAATATTGACAACTATCCTCCTATGTCTCACCTTTGGCGTTGAAACAATTTTGAACTTCCTACCATGATTACCGATTGTTAAACTCCTTGCTATCACTATTACTCTGGAGACTCGTGTGTTACTTTCGTGGTTATGAAGTTTTCCTAGAAACCATTTCGTACACCAATGAATGAACCTTATCTTGAGAATTAATTGGCACCCCGAGTTTTCCGAATATGATTCCTGGTTGAACCACCAAGTTTTTCACCGGAATGTGAAGTAGGATTTGACATGATACCGAGAGATTGTCTAGCCACCAAGAGAAGATGTCTTTCGGATCATACCAGTTGATTTGAGCAACCAGAAAGAGCAGCAACCGAAGACCAGGAAGTGAGTTTGCTTAAGTATATCTTCTGGGAGTGCTCCACTACCTGATTGTGATCTTCACTTCCGATCTGTTTGACAAACAATTTGATACCTCTCCGACCATCCCAAAGGTCATTTAACCCCAATGTGTTTGACACATCCTATTAATTCATTTCCAGTGCTGGATATAAATGTATCATCTGATACTACTCTGTCTTGCAAAATCCATTACTACTCCTATGAGGACTCTGGTGATTATTAACCATGGATATAGGAAGTTTATTCCCTCCCTTTAAATAATGAATCTTGCCGTCAACTAGTTTCCTTTGGAAGGATATGACGATAATTTTGTCTCGATATTAAATTGTCAACTGAGCATGATGATGCTGATAACTGATATTCCTTACGCCTCACTTTTGACAATTATACGATGTTCGTATTACCAATGATGTACACCCTACCTGTCACTTATGCTAATAAGCTAAACAAAACTCCAACACCTTGAATGGTTCGCTTAGTTATCTCGCACTATATTGAAACATGTACTCGACCTTGATATATGAACTATCCGTCTGGTTTAACGACCATATTCGTTCAGCGCATCTGTTTACTCTTGGTATAATTGACCTTGAGATCTTTTGGTCATGGATTGGATGACTTTTGCTAAGCTACCATGGACTACCATATCCGATATGTGAACTTTAAACAATCTACTTCGTTCTACCTCAACTTTGGTGACTCTCAACCACTTAAATCTGTTAAGATTAATACTGCTATGGAAATATTTACTTCGATCTCATTTGATTGTCAATTTCCCCTGACACTTATTAGTGTCCACCCTTAGAAAGCTTTGGCATTGGAAGTTTTGTTGTACAAATTTTCTGGTGTTCTCTGATGAAACTCTTGAGTTTCCCTCCTGTTTGCGAAGTAGAATTGACTTTGAACCGACCTCAGTTGACGAACCATGATGCTATAGAAGTTGAGAGATTGAAGAAGCTGATGGAATGTGATTTTGTTCACCTCAGTGTTCCCTTTGAATACCCCTATTAGTTTATGAAGAAGAAAGAGAAAATTCTGCGTCAGCGTATCGACTATCGTAAACCTAACCGTATCACTACCGTAATCATTTTTCATTTCCACGTGTCACTGATTGATTTGTTCTATCTTTGTAAACTCCGTATCAGACTACCTCATTTAATGTTTGAAGGACTAAAGAAGCTACCAAGAAAACTTTTAAGAAGGGAGTTGACTAACTGGGAGTAATTTCCGTGAAGCATTTCAGTTTTATTCGTAAAGAGGAAGGTAGGTGATGTGAAGTAGATATGAAGTTGTCCCTGAAATGATTCATGAAGCTGTTTTTGTACTCGTTGTGACCATTATGAGTTTTAAATAATGCCAATTGTATTGGCTAATAGAATCATGTTTTCGTGAGTAGTTGGACAATTGTCATAGTATGACAGTATGTTTATGCTCTGAGACGAACCAGGAACACGTAGATCATCTTTGTATTAAGGAGAATGACCCTTTGTTCTGGAAGAATAGATTTGATTGGCGTTCAGAGATTGTAGCAGACAACACTACCAGGCATCCGGTAACGACAGCAGTTTGAGTTGGCGAATTTCGAACTGTGCTGGAAGACCTGTCTAAGACAAGCAGTCTTGTTTATCTATTCATTTTTAGTTATACTAAGATGAATTGAGAGCAGAAGCAGACTCGCGAATGGAAGATGCACAGTGACCATGTCAGGGATTCGCGTTCCACACCACATTGTCCAGAAGAAGTGCCGAAGGCTTGAGGGACCAGAGTCAAGTTTATATTTCCTTCCACTCTGTGATCATATGGACAGATGTAGACAGACTACTTAGAATTGGGATCATGTATTGAATGGATGATAATTCTGAAGCGAACGTTTGTATTTGGGAGAGTTGATTCTGTGGAGGATGAAGCTATGGATGACGTAATTCACTTCCCCTTGACATACTTAAATTTCCGTTACCTGATGATAAGATCCTTTGAATGATTTAGGTTCCCTACTAGTAATTCCGTTTTGTGCTAATCTTGCGTATGTTGGGTGATGGGTTGTTATGCGAATTTTTGAAGCAACCATTTATATTGCCTGAGTTGATTTTGGTGAGTGATGAAGGATTGACGCTTTTAGCGACGTATCCAATTCTGATAGACATTCTAGACCTTTTCCGTTACTCTTTCGAGTAGTTCATTCTCCTCTGAGTTATGGTGTTTGATTTTGATGACCTCTGAAACTGTAGTTGGATTAGGTGGATTAAGATAAGTTATTTTGTTCACGACTTGAGATAAAGTATGACCATCATGAGGGCATATTTATATGATGCCAGTATTATGACGTCTGGCCAACGTGATAATACTTACATCATATAACGTGCACTTGTTGTGGGCATAGGATATTTCGAGGAGTGCCTTAGAGCTTTAGAAATTCCGATAACTGTTTGAGATTATCTGCGTTAGTGAGACTTTAAGTTCATTCTACCTACACGCGTAATCTGCTTTCACCGTTATGCGATTTGATACGTCTGGATTCTCGTCACGCATTTTACTTACCTCTGCACTTCCAATAATAATCTTAAGTACTGTTGTAGAACTTTCTGCCAATTGATGTTATCGAAAATTTATTTTCTGTACGTTCCCATCTGATTTGTCTAATCAAATTCTATGGACGGCATACCCGTCAAATCCTATGTATTTCCTTTATCTCTCTCGAGAGGTTACGATTATCATTTATTACATCTGGTATATTATTCTTTTGAACTAGATTCAGTATGATTTGTCTTTTCTGAGGAAACCGAAGCTTTGATCAACAAGATAGAGTCATGAGAAACAAGTCTTTCATACTTCTGTTCACAGTCAGTTGTGCTTCCGTTTCGTTTCACCTCAATTTTCAAGGACGAAAATTTTTCTTTTAGAGGGGAAGAAGTTGTAAAACCCAAAAATTCAAAACATGCAAAATGACCAAAATGCCCCTGTAACTTTAAAATTTAATTAATAAGTGTATAAAGCATCAAATAAATCCCAAACCTTTGGTAATGAGCAATATATGAAGTAAGGTAATTGTTATTACAACATTTCAACATTATACAATGTACAAAAATACATGTTACACACAAAAATATAGCATGGGCCGAAAATACATATTTATGTATATGTATAATTATTTAATTAATTGTTAAATAAACTAAAATGTATAAAATAAAAGGTAAGTATCACAAATAAATGGGAGATCTTCACAAATCAGAGATTTGACCTTATCACAACTATCTTGGCCGATTTTCATGCCCTCTCTTCCATCTCTTCACACGGTTTTAAATAATTTCCCATTTTACACATTCTTTTAACCCTAAACACACACAAAAACTCACCCATTCATCAAACGATTTTCTGGAGGCTGTGGTATATGTTTCTGGTGTTCTTCTACATCCAAGGAAGCTAGGAAAAATAGTTTTGAGGTCGTGGATTCGTTGGTTTGATTCGTGGGAGTTTTCTTGTGTCGAGTTTTCATCCGAGAGGTGTGAAGAAGGAGAGATCTTGACTCTGTTCCGTATTTGCTTTATTTTTTGTTTGCTTTGCTAATAAGGTACAGATATTCTGACCTTCTCACAGGTTTCTCATGAATTTTTTTCTCTTTCCATCTTGTCTCCCTTGAACCTTGCTATGTTCCCCTTGTTTTGTGAACCTTGCTTTGCCCCTTTGATTTGTTAACCTTGCTATGATCTCTTTCATATTCTGATCTGTTTAGCTTCTGATTTAATGCCATTGCTATAATACCCTTTGCTTTGAACCTTTTCTATGATCCCCTTTGTTATGATCTCTGATATGAATCTATACTATGAAAACCTTTTAATTATGACCTGGAAATGTTTTGGGAAAAATCGTTGGTTTTAAAATGATGTTTATGAGTACGATACGATACTACTTTATATGAAAATATACTAACTTTTAGGAAAATTATTTTAAAAGACTGTCCTTATGAAAAACTGTTTTGAAAGATAATTTTTATGAAAACTACTCTGGAAGATCATTTTTATGAAAACTACTTTGAAAGATCATTTTTATGAAAACCATTATTAAAGGATTGCTTTAAATGAACTTTTGATAGAAATTCCTGAAATGAACTTTTGCTATGAAATTTTGATTTTGAACCTTGATATACTCTTCTGAACCATTTGATATGATCCACTTGATCTGAATCTTGACTTGAAACTTTGATATGAACCTTGATCTGATAAACTCTGAGTTAAACCAAATTGATTTTGAACCTCTGATATTACTTCTGAAATAATTGACATGAACCTTATGCCATGAACCTTTATTTATGACACTCTGATTTTGAGATGATATCTGACCTTGACCACGGTTTGATACCCGAGCCACTATCTGTATCACTAGGCATGAGGGTTTCATGTCCATGTCATTGATGCACCGATGGCATGACTCTAGAGCAGGAGAGTGATGACCTGTCCCGTCCCTAACTTTATCTGATTTGGTGTGTTGAGGAGTTATTTGGCCACCTGAGGCGTATGGATGCATCCTAGATTTGATATGTTTCTGTTTATCTGTATTTTTTTATCTGTTATATATATCTGGTGACTGATGGTGTGTGCGATACACGTCTTTCACATATCTGGGAGCTGATCACTCCATTTGATACATGAGGACACCCCTCATATTATCTGGTTACTTGAGAGGTATCCCCTCTAGATTGCTTATGTGGTTCCATTGTTATGATATTATCTGTTCTGGGCTCGTGGTGGATTACTGCTTTCTTACCTTATAACCTTTTTCTTTTCCTTTATTCTTATCCATTATCATCCCTTGACTCTTATCATATCTGCATGACTTTTACATCTTTTACTTTTCACTTTTCTCTACTACTGCTTTGTTATCGTTATATCTGTTCACTGAGCTCTCGTAGTGATGCGCGTGATGTGTCGTTGCGGTTTAGCAGTTTTAATGCCTACTCAAGTTTTAAATTTATATTTAGCCGACTTATCAATAACACACACACTTAACGAGCAGTGTACCCGGTCAGTATGAATATAATGGTAAGTAGAGTGTCGATCACTAAGAGTGGAACGTATTATCTAGTTATTCTAATTAGTATTTTAATATATTAAGTTAGCTATACAATCTAATCTAACGCAAGGGGGTTCAGCCTGAGAGACTGGCACGATTTGGTTGCAATTAAATAATGAACTAAACCAATAGGCACGAATCAGCAAGTAGCACACACGTACACAGATAAATACTCGAGACAATAAGAAGATCTGTCCTTATGATTAAGTAGTTTGTCACTTGTTTTATTGATAGCTTTATATGAAGTGTATGTAGTTAACCCTTTCTCGTTGGTCCTATTCTTATCGGCGAGTAAACCCTTAATGATTACTTATGTCTAAAAGTTATTCCTAAGTGATCAATTTAGTAACAACCGTGGGAGCCACATTATTTTCCGCAGTCAAATGCGCAGGCCACTAATAAACACAGAGGTTATCAATGCACTAATAAGTAGTAACCAAAGACATCAACATATAAACTTTAATTGATGGGAAAGCAGTTTTAAGGGAGTGCAATCTTTCCGTTGTCACATTACACAAGCCATCAAACCTGATGAATTAAAGTTTGCTAACACAATAAAACAAAACTACTTAATGAATTAAACACATGCAGCACCTTCTTACAGCTCTTGTATCCTTGATTTGAGTGTGTCTTGTGCTGCTGCCTTGACTGAATTCGTCCTAGGGGTTTTGGTCTTCGGTCTCGTATATAATATATGGCACTCCGAAATTCGTCTGGTCTTGGGGTATTTATAGTTTCTGTCTGAGGGCAAGATGCGGCGCATCTATTAAGTAGATGCGGCGCATGTACTTAACTTCGCGTGGGGTCCAAGATTATAATATTCAGGAATATTCGTACACCGCCAGAAGATGCGGCGTATCTTTATCTTTGGATGCGGCGCATGTCCTCTTGAATCTTGGATCGTATCTTGTGAGATCTTGATAGCGATGCGGCGCATGTCATGAGTGAGATGCGGCGCATCTGGAGCAGATTTGACATGATCTTGTCCATTTCAGTAGACTCTTCACTTTATGCTTGTTTTGCTCCGTAATTAGTCCAAAATCGCCAAGTTTCACCAAATGCTTGTTTTTACCTGAGAATTACAAAAGTAAACGATTAAGTATCAATCCTCATACATAATATAGTAAAACAAGTCAAATTAATAGGATAAATGATAGTAATAAAATGTACTTATTTGAGTTCATCAAATATCCCCCACTTGAACTTTACTTGTCCCCAAGTAAACCTTAGAATTAATCTTATGAAAATGTATCCTAAAAATGTTAGGATTTATTTTTATATTTAAGCATGTATTCGTCTTTTGTCATAATCACACAACTAAACACTTAACGAATTAGAAGTAAAATAAAATATTCGATTAAAGCAAATCTAATCGTTTAACTGTCCAGTCGCGACGAATATTCTATCATAAGCTTGGCAAGTATACACATCTCCCCCCCTAAAGCCAAGGAATAACAAGTCTAAAGCGGTAAAAAGGGTTTTTAGGCTTAAGGGTTAATTATTCTTATTCACTATCGATCTCAAATTCCAGAAAAGGCGACAAAATCACAAATACATGATCGAATCCACGAACACGGTACTTGCAATTGCTCAAATCCTTAACTCGAATAGGCTAAAGATAGGTCCAAACTTCACCAATAATAATATATCAAAAAGGGCGACAAAATCATAAATACATAGCCGAATCCACGACTACGATACTTAAGATTGCTCAAATCCCTAATCTCAATAAATCAAAGGTTTGGTTGGATAAAGAATAGGGTATGGATAACATTTGAGATATAAATTGGTGTAAAATAAAAAAAATAAACAAAACAAATAAATTAAAATCCTAAGTGTGGTTAATCACTATCCCAACCATCCCATGAATAAGACTCATATCATTGAATAACTCACGCTTTAACACTTGAAACACACGCTTTAGGTAGACACGAATTATACTCAACAAGATCTTAATCAAAGAATAAACCTTAGTTGACGTTCCCATAACTGCCAACTCCCATTCAATCCATAGATATAATGTACAACAAATAGTGGTGATATCGACCACTTACATAACTTTACATCGTTGGTTAAAACAAACATCCAACTTTCTTCTTTTTTTCTTTTTCTTTTCTCATTTTTTCGATTTTTTTTTTTTTTTTTTTTTTTTAACATGAAACATAAACATAGATGTGTAAAATTTCACCACATCACCAAAACAATAATTCTGGATAATTTTTCCATACTTTTCATAACTTCAGAAATAACGGTAATAGTGAAAGTAGTAAACACACGAAAAATAAACTCATAGATGTACAATATTTACTTTCACTCCAATTGCATTGTGCAATTTCCCGACCTAACCATAGATAATGAATTACGCACGCGAACACAGGTAATGTAAGGAAACACACTTTGCCTATAGCAATTAACCAACCACGGATTCTAATCTACAGGGTAGGCTAAGGTGTAAGGTGTAACGAAACATTTTAAACATAGGTGTAAGAAACGAAAGGAATGGCTCTGAGTGTTTTTCTAGGGGTATCTTACTCTAAAAATGAGAGTAACAAAAAGGGTTTATACGGGGGTTAACTAACCAGTGTAGTTAGCTAATAACACATAACATATAAGGCTATTTGGGTGTAATCCTAGAAATTTACCAATTTAGACAAGTCATTCCAATTATATAAATAATACTTATTATGGTGGTCTCGAATAGTATACAAGCCAAGTTCTAAAGTTTACAAGTCACCGGCACACTCATAGATTTGTGAATTTTGAAAAATCACAATTTTTGAAAATAACGTCATGTGTGCAGCTATGCAACTTAGACTTTAAACAAAAACATGCTAAAAATTTTAAATTTCGATATATTAAGCACATTTTAAGCATATTTTGAAAAGTTTAGGACAAGTAAGTGTTAAGTGTTCTAATTCTCCAATCCCCCCACTTAAGTTAAACAACGTCCTCGTTGTTTGTATAAAAGGTTAAAAACTGGAAAATAAAAGAATTAGAACAGAAAAACTCCCCTGAGATTTGCTCGGTATGATCCTCCATTAGTATTAGAGCAAAAATCATTTTTCTTGTGGATTAGAACGTTTAATTCTTCATAGCTGATGTATCCACAGGAAACGCAGGAATCTATAATACCACCAAGGCTTCAAAACACACCTAAGATAAGAAAGGTTCAAACTTGCATAATACATTAGTAGTTAGGTAAAAATAAAACGTAAAAATTAAAAATGAAAATCATCAGGTCAGTCGATGCGCCGTATCTTATGGAAGAAGATACGCCGTATCGAGCCTGGAATAAATACGGATCAGAATAAAAGATGCGCCGCATCCTTAACCAGGGATGCGCCGCATTAAAATAAACTGATAAAAAGTTTTAAATTCGAAAATAGAAAATGCAGAAAAATAAAATAAGATATGACCATTTGCAGGAGATGCGTCGCATCTCAGAATTGAGATGCGCCGTATCCTCGGCGGTCTGACTGACTCGACACAAACAGAAAATTAAAAGATAAATCCGGGTTGTCTCCCGGTAAGCACTTGTCTTTATTCCAGAGTCTTCAAGTTAGACTCACGTTCAGCTCTTCATTCCAATACGTCGGGCTCAAACTCCACCACCTCGTTCTCATTATCCTCAATTTTATTATCAAAGTATTTCTTCACACGTTGCCCGTTTACTTTGAATATATAACCATTTTTATCGCATATTTCAATAGTTCCATATGGATACACTTTCTTGACAACGAACGGACCCGTCCATCTTGATTTAAGTTTACCAGGATACATCTTTAATCTGGAATTAAATAGCAGCACTTTCTCTCCAATAGTAAACGTTTTATTCCCACGTAACCTCGAGTCATGCCATCTTTTAGTCCTTTCTTTGTAGATCTTAGTATTTTTGTAGGCCTCATCTCGTAGTTCGTAGAGTTCATTAAGTTCCATGAAACGGTTCTTCGTTGCAGCTTCCATATCCATATTACAATTTGTCAAAGCCCAATATGCACTTTGTTCAATTTCGACCGGTAGGTGGCATGCTTTTCCGTATACAAGACGAAACGGAGTACATCCCGTTGGCGTCTTATAGGCTGTATGGAATGCCCATAAAGCATCATTTAACTTGTCAGACCACCCTTTAGGATTATATCCAGTCGTTTTTTCAAGAATTCGCTTAATAGCCCTATTGGTTACTTCAGTTTGCCCATTGGATTGAGGATGGTATGCGGTGGAAACCCTATGATACACTCCATATTTTTGCAAGGCTCTTCCCAGATGATGATTACAAAAGTGTGTCCCCCTATCACTAATCAATGTTTTAGGAATTCCAAACCTAGAGAACAAACTTTTTAAAAATTTGAGTACAACCTTGCTGTCGTTTGTTGGCAATGCTTGCGCTTCGACCCATTTTGATACGTAATCAACAGCAACCAAAATATATTTATTACCTTTAGATTCAGGAAACGGTCCCATGAAGTCCAATCCCCATATGTCGAAAACTTCACACACATGGATATAATTTTGTGGCATTTCGTTTCTTGATGTTATATTTCCGGATCGTTGACACGCATCACATCCTTTTATATAGTCTTTCGCATCATCCGACATAGTAGGCCAATAAAATCCTGCATCGAGGATTTTTCTTCTTGTGATGACTGCACCGTGATGTCCTCCCGTTGGCCCTGAATGGCAATGTGCCAATATTGCTGGGATGTCATCACCATCTACGCATCTTCGTAAAATATTGTCAGGACATAATTTAAAGGCATAAGGTTCATCCCAAATATACTCGCTAGCGTGAGTTAGAAACCTTCTTTTCTCATCGGATGTTAGCCCTTTTGGAATTTCATTTGCAACAATAAAGTTTATATAGTCGGCATACCATGGTTCGTTATTATTGCTCTTAATTCTTACCATCATAAGGTGTTCATCAGGAAAGTCATCAGCTATTTCCCTTTCGTCAAGCACCTCCATATCAGGGTTTTCAAGTCTAGATAAGTGGTCAGCAGCTAGATTCTCGGCACCCTTTTTATCTTTAATTTCAATATCGAATCCTTGGAGCAATAAAACCCACCTAATAAGCCTTGGCTTGGCATCCTGTTTATTGAACAAATACTTCAAAGCAGAATGGTCAGTGTAAACCATGGTTTTTGACAATATAAGATATGATCTAAATTTATCGAATGCAAAAACTACTGCTAAAAGTTCTTTTTCCGTGGTGGTGTAGTGTTCTTGGGCATTATTCAATGTTTTGCTAGCATAATAAATTGGCTTAAATTTCTTATCTATCTTTTGACCAAGTACAGCTCCAACAGCATAATCACTAGCATCACACATTAGTTCAAAAGGCAAATTCCAATCCGGCGAAATTATAATAGGTGCGGAAGTTAGTTTTTCTTTAAGTATATTAAATGCCTTTTTGCAATCTTCAGAAAAATCAAACTTCGCATCTTTTAGCAATAATTGGGTCATAGGCCTAGATATCATTGAAAAATCCTTTATGAACCTACGATAAAATCCAGCATGCCCTAAAAAACTTCTAACACCTTTTATATTAGTGGGGTAAGGTAGTTTAGCAATTACATCAATTTTAGCTTTATCGACTTCTATACCTTTCCCAGAAATCTTATGTCCTAACACAATTCCCTCTCTAACCATAAAGTGACATTTTTCCCAATTAAGAACAAGGTTAGTTTCTTCACACCTAGCAAGCATTTTATCAAGTTTAAAGAGACAATCACTAAATGAGTTACCGAACACCGAGAAGTCGTCCATGAAGACTTCCATAAAGTCTTCTACCATATCATGGAAGATAGCCGTCATACAACGTTGGAAAGTAGCAAGGGCGTTGCATAGTCCGAACGGCATTCTCCTATAGGCGAAGGTTCCATAAGGGCAGGTGAAAGTCGTCTTCTCTTGATCCTCGGGGTCAATTGGTATTTGGAAGAAACCTGAAAAACCATCTAAAAAACAATAATAATCATAACCTGATAGTCTTTCTAACATTTGATCAATAAATGGAAGAGGGAAGTGATCTTTTCGCGTAGCATCATTGAGTTTGCGGTAGTCGATGCAAACTCTCCATCCGGTAACAGTTCTTGAAGGGATTAGCTCATTGTCGTCATTGAGTACTACCGTCATTCCTCCCTTTTTCGGTACAACGTGGATGGGACTGACCCACGAGCTGTCGGAAATTAGGTAGATAAGTCCGGAGTCAAGCAATTTCACAATTTCATTTTTCACCACATCTTGGACTTTAGGATTCAAACGCCTTTGAGGTTGGATAGTTGGCTTGAATTCATCCTCCATAAGGATTTTATGCGTACAAAATGACGGGCTAATTCCCTTAATATCAGACATACTCCACGCTAATGCTCCTTTTCGTTTATACAGTACCTGCAAAAGTGATTCCTTTTCTTTTGGCGTTAAATCAGATGCAATAATAACGGGTGAATTAGTGTTCCCATTTAAATAGGCATACTCCAAAGTAGAAGGGAGATCCTTAAGCACAGGTTTAACATTATTAATTTCAGTAGCACTAGCGGAATAAACCTGTTCTTTAATTATATCGCTGCTGTCTTTAGAAAGATGCGCCGCATCGATATTATCGATGCGCCGTATCGCGTTATATACAGCAGAATCAGCAGCTAAATTATAATTAATAGTATTCTCATCTACTTGATCTTCTATAGCAATTGCGTTTTCTAAATTTTTAAGCAGAAAAGAATCAAGCAAATTATTCTTTAACAATTTCTGAGTAAATTGATTAATCGTGTCATCAGAAACATCGATATTATAGCATTCATCGTCATCGGATTCATCTTTACTCATAGATTGTTCCATGTTAAACTCAACCTCATCTTTCCCTATGGTAAAAGTTATCTTTTTATTAAAAACATCAATTATGGCCCTAGCAGTGGCTAAAAATGGTCGTCCTAATATTATAGGAGTTCTAGAATTTTCAGGCATATCAAGGATAACAAAGTCGATAGGTAATTCAAATTTATCAACTTTTATTAATATATTTTCAGCTATTCCTAATGGGTATTGTATGGACCTATCAGCTAGTTCTAGGCACATCCTAGTAGGTTTTGGTTCACCCAGACCTAATTTATCATACATAGAAGAAGGCATAAGACTTATACTAGCTCCTAGATCGGCTAAAGCATTTTCAATATGCAAATTTTTAATTTGACAAGGAATAGTGAAACTCCCTGGATCTTTTTCTTTAGACGGGAGTTTGTTGAGCAATGCAGCTGAGCTTCTTTTCCCCATTGTTATTGTGCAAGCCTCTTCAAGTTTAGACTTGTTTGTAAGCAAGCTCTTCAGATATTTAGCATATTTTGGCATTTGCACCAGGGCTTCCATAAATGGTATGCTTAGCTGCAGCTCCTTGAGATTCTCCAGGAACTTCTTTTGATAGGCATCTTCTTTCTCCTTCCTTACCCTATGTGGGAAGGGTAGTGTTGATCGTTTAGGTTCAATAGAAGGTTCTTCTCTAATTACTGGTTCTGGATCAATCTCTTTTGGTTGCTCTTGCTCAGGTGATAAAGATTCAGGGGAAATCTTGTATGTACCGTCATCCTCGGGTGTCTCTCCGATTTGAAAGGTTGACTTTCCGCCTCTAGTTGTAATCCCTTTCAAGTCTTGCCTTACCAAAAGAACCCTGTTAAGCATCGTTGACAATTGGTGAACTTCAATTGCCAATCCATAAATCATGTTGTTTTGTTCCTTTAGTAACAGCTCATGACTGCCTTTGAATTCATTAATAAAGTTTCTTGCTTCATGATGTTCTTTTTCATTGGCTTGAGCGATTAGTAGTGCAAATTCTTCCATAGTAAGATTTCTTCGGGGTCTTCCGAACAAGTTGGGGAAAATATCGAACATTGTTCCTGAAAATCAAAGAGAGGTAGATATCAAAGTAAAAGTTTCCAGGTATAAGGGTCAGAGTATTTTCCGTCCGGGGATAAGAAAAATAAAAGTTACTGATATCTGCATACGATGCGCCGTATCCAAAAAGTTGGATACGCCGTATCTTATAATCGTTAAAATTAAATCAGACTTTATTCAGACAATAGATACGCCGCTTTAGAAATTATGAATGCGCCGTATCTGTTTTAATTAATCAAAAATCGATATTTATTAAAAATTAAATGCGTCGTATTAACGAAAGTTAATGCGCCGTATTTTCGTTACGTTTCAAAATATAAGATTTTTGATTCAGAAGATACGCCGTATCGATAAAAAATCGATACGCCGTATCTGTTTAATAATTCGAAAACTGTTTTTAATTAAAATAATAGATACGCCGTATCTGCTTAAACAGATGCGTCGTATCGCGTTAACGTTTAGAAAATTTTTTTTTATTAAAAACAGATACGCCGTATCTTGGGGAAAAGATGCGTCGTATCGAATTAATTAAACGCGTTGTATTTTATAAAAATTGAACGCAATACGCCGTATCTGAAAAATCAGATGCGCCGTATCGTTCGATTTAGCTCAGTACAACGATAGCAGAACACAAAAATTACGAAAAATAAAAACAAATAAAAACACACAAAAATAAACACAAATAAAAACAAACAAATAACACACAAAAACAGAAAATATGCAAAATAGTACAATGAATGCAAATTAAACTAATACACAACAAAATTAGCGGTTAGATAAAAAAATTAAAAACCTAATTAAAATACTAATCAAATTAACAGATAATAACAATTCACTCCCCGGCAACGGCGCCAAAAACTTGATGCGCGTGATGTGTCGTTGCGGTTTAGCAGTTTTAATGCCTACTCAAGTTTTAAATTTATATTTAGCCGACTTATCAATAACACACACACTTAACGAGCAGTGTACCCGGTCAGTATGAATATAATGGTAAGTAGAGTGTCGATCACTAAGAGTGGAACGTATTATCTAGTTATTCTAATCAGTATTTTAATATATTAAGTTAGCTATACAATCTAATCTAACGCAAGGGGGTTCAGCCTGAGAGACTGGCACGATTTGGTTGCAATTAAATAATAAACTAAACCAATAGGCACGAATCAGCAAGTAGCACACACGTACACAGATAAATACTCGAGACAATAAGAAGATCTGTCCTTATGATTAAGTAGTTTGTCACTTGTTTTATTGATAGCTTTATATGAAGTGTATGTAGTTAACCCTTTCTCGTTGGTCCTATTCTTATCGGCGAGTAAACCCTTAATGATTACTTATGTCTAAAAGTTATTCCTAAGTGATCAATTTAGTAACAACCGTGGGAGCCACATTATTTTCCGCAGTCAAATGCGCAGGCCACTAATAAACACAGAGGTTATCAATGCACTAATAAGTAGTAACCAAAGACATCAACATATAAACTTTAATTGATGGGAAAACAGTTTTAAGGGAGTGCAATCTTTCCGTTGTCACATTACACAAGCCATCAATCCTGATGAATTAAAGTTTGCTAACACAATAAAACAAAACTACTTAATGAATTAAACACATGCAGCACCTTCTTACAGCTCTTGTATCCTTGATTTGAGTGTGTCTTGTGCTGCTGCCTTGACTGAATTCGTCCTAGGGGTTTTGGTCTTCGGTCTCGTATATAATATATGGCACTCCGAAATTCGTCTGGTCTTGGGGTATTTATAGTTTCTGTCTGAGGGCAAGATGCGGCGCATCTATTAAGTAGATGCGGCGCATGTACTTAACTTCGCGTGGGGTCCAAGATTATAATATTCAGGAATATTCGTACACCGCCAGAAGATGCGGCGTATCTTTATCTTTGGATGCGGCGCATGTCCTCTTGAATCTTGGATCGTATCTGGTGAGATCTTGATAGCGATGCGGCGCATGTCATGAGTGAGATGCGGCGCATCTGGAGCAGATTTGACATGATCTTGTCCATTTCAGTAGACTCTTCACTTTATGCTTGTTTTGCTCCGTAATTAGTCCAAAATCGCCAAGTTTCACCAAATGCTTGTTTTTACCTGAGAATTACAAAAGTAAACGATTAAGTATCAATCCTCATACATAATATAGTAAAACAAGTCAAATTAATAGGATAAATGATAGTAATAAAATGTACTTATTTGAGTTCACTGAGCTCACGTAGCTCAGCCGCATTTCTTTTCCTGCGGCAGGTTTTAGTTTGGAAGCTGGGTTATGAGTGGAGAGAACCTTGGACTTAGAAGATCTTGATAGCTATTCTGGATTAGGGATGACTAGAAGTTATTATATTTTAGAATTAGTATTTATTGGAAATTCTCGTTTGTAACCTTGTAGTTTCAGAAATTCATTTGTAACCTTTGAGATTTCTTGTATTACTATGGATGTATGCTTTTGTTTGATCTGATATAAAACCATTATTGTGACATCTTTACCCTCGTCGGGTTGGGGTGTTACAGCAGCAGTTCCAGAATCAGAAAGTATGGAAGTTGGTACCTTTGCCTGCAGTAAACCATGCTATTGGAACTAAATGGATTCTCAAGAATAAAAGGGATGCTAGGGGAATTGTGGTTCGGAATAAAGCTAGGTTGGTGGCTCAAGGACATAGACAAGAAGAAGGGATTGATTATGATGAAGTGTTTGCACCAGTGGCAAGAGTTGAAGCCATCAGACTGTTCTTAGCTTTTGCCTCATTCATGGGGTTTGTAGTGTATCAGATGGATGTGAAGAGTGCCTTTTTGTATGGAAGGATTGATGAAGAGGTTTATGTTACTCAACCAAAGGGATTTGTGGATCCTCAGAATCCTGATTTGGTTTACAAAGTGGTTAAGGCACTTTATGGTCTTCATCAAGCACCAAGGGCTTGGTATGCAAGGTTATCTGCTTTTTTGCTAAAACATGGTTACAGAAGAAGGGCAATAGACAAAACTCTTTTCATCAGGAAGAATTTCAAAGATATCATTCTGGTGCAAGTTTATGTAGATGATATCATCTTTGGTTCTACTAATGAAGCCTGGTGCAGAGAATTTGAAGAATTGATGAAGAGTGAATTTGAGATGAGTGCTATGGGTGAAATGACTTTCTTCTTGGGTCTTCAGGTTAAGCAGAAACCAGATGGGATCTTTATCTGCCAAGAGAAGTATGTTTATGACATACTTAAGAAGTTTGATATGGAAACTGTGAAAACTGCAACAACCCCATTTGAACCTCCAAAGCCTAAATCCAATAATGAACCTGATGCTGCTGTTAATGTTCATCTATACAGGTCCATGATTGGGTCACTCATGTATTTGACAGCTTCTAGACCTGATATTATGTTTGCTGTCAGTTCATGTTCTGGACATCAGGTTACACCCTTGACTTCTAACTTAAATGCAGTCAAGAGAATCTTCAAGTATTTGAAAGGACAACCTAAGTTGGGACTTTGGTACCCAAAAGATTCTCCTTTTGTGTTGGAAGCTTATAGTGACAGTGATTATGCTGGTGCTAACTTTGATAGAAAGTCAACTACTGGGGGTTGTCAGTTTCTGGGTAGAAGGTTGATTTCTTGGCAGTGCAAGAAGCAGACTATAGTGGCTACATCTTCTACTGAGGCAGAGTATGTTGCTGCTGCTAGCTGCTGTGGACAGGTTCTTTGGATGCAAAATCAGTTGTTAGATTATGGGTTCAACTTTATGAACACTAAGATCTTTATTGATAACCAAAGCACTATGTGCATTGTTAAAAATCCTGTCTATCATCAAAGGACAAAGCATATTGAGATTAGACACCATTTCATAAGAGATGCTTATGAGAAGCATCTTATTCAGGTGATTAAGATTCATACTGATAACAATGTGGCTGATCTGCTGACCAAGGCTTTTGATGGACCAAGGTTTAACCATTTGGTGGTCCATATTGGGATGGTAAATCCTTAGGTACTGAGCTTGAGGGGAGGACAAAGCCTAAGGGGAGGCTTTCTGTTGTATAATTTGTTATTTTCGTTTTCTTTGTTTTCTTTTTCTTAGTTTAAAAAAAAAATAATAAAAAAAAATTGTGTATTATGTTGTACTAACTTGTATGGTTTTGAGTAACACCTTGCAGGTACAGTGTTGGTGTTTACACCTACACAACAAATGGTAATCATCTCACCATGTCTAACCGCCAAGAAAGAGTTGGCTCACCATGAGGGTACGGCTCTGGTGTGATAATCAAATCCGTTGACAGCTGTAATAGCTTGCTCAAAGCTATAGGGTTCTCAACTCACCGATGTTTCATTACTAAGAGTTGAATGGTTTTCAATTCGCCATGGATTTTACTCCTTTGGGGTTTCCAAAGAATTGGCTAGCCCACAAGTGTATGGCTTGTGGTAAAGGCAGTGGACTACAATACTTGGTACTTAATTCACCAAAGGTTATCTTCAATCTAAGAATTGGCTAGTCCTGAGCAAACGGCTACAGGTAAAGACAAGTCAAATCCGTTTATAGTTGTTGATTTACTAAAAATCAGATGGTTATCAATGTACCATGGTCTAACACACCAAAACATTGGCTACTCCAGTAGTGATGGCTATTGGTAAAGAGACATCAAATCCATTAATTTTCAATGATTCACCTCTCACAGGAGTTAACACACCTGGACGTGATGAGAATAGTATGAAACTTAAGTGATTTGATGTACATTTTGTCATAGTAGCAGTCAAGATCAAGTGGATGACAAGGTACCCAGCTTATTATTTTGAAGATGATTTCCTTTTGCTGCTGAACTATAGAAGTTGCTGCTGGAAGTTAATAATGTTGCCGCTGGTTACTTACTATTGCTGCTGCTCAAATGCAATCCTCAAGCCTGAGAAGTTAAAGCTCTATCAAGTGGGAATCTTGCAAGTTAACCTAGTCAACTTCAAGATTAGGGGAGGATTGTTAGGAATTATGGGAAATAATAGATTTCTCATTGCTGCTGGTAGTGTAAGCTGGTTCCTGCCGATAGTGTGTGGTTCCTGCTTAAATTCATTGCTGCCGATAGTTTATTTTTGTTTCTGCTGATAGTAGTCATTACTGCGGGTTTTAGTGATTGTTATTCCGTAAGTTTAGAATGTTTGTTAGATTTATTTTTAGAAGAGATTGATGTATATCTCTTCACGCGTTTTCTTGTATGACGGGTTAGGGTTAGGGTTTCTTGTTAGTATAAAAGAAACACTCGTCTATGAGATTTGTACGAGATTACAATATTCAATAACACAACTTCTTAGTTCATAATCCTATCCATAGAGGATCAAAACCTTGTTAGTTATTTTTCTTCTTTATATTCTTGTGTTTAGTTTCCGCATAGACAGAAGTCTTACACCTAGAGATTCTTCAAAGCTGTTTGTGTTTACATAAACGGTTTTACCAAGCTCAAAGATCAAACTAGAAGCACACGATCCTACAAGAACTTCAAAACAACAGTAACAACATCAAAATAGACAAACCCTCACCGAGTCAAACGAGTTGACTCGGTGAGTTGACCAAGTCAATTGCCGAGGGGGGGGGGGGGTTCCACACGAGTTTTATAACAAATTTTCAAACCATTTTATTAATAAAATATCATTATTAATCGGATTAAATTAAAAAGTAAAATTGGGGTTTTGAAAAAAGTTTATTAAAAATGAAGATAGAGGCGCGTGGGGTAGGTTTTACCGAGAAGAAATCAAAGGGGAGGGTGGTGGCGGCTCGTGGTGGTGACGGCAGCGAAGGGAGGCGGCAAGAGGGTGGTGCTACGGAGATGGTGGTGGCGAGTGAATGGTGAGATCGGACTCGGGCTGACCCTATCTAACTTTTGGATCAATAAAAGGTATGGCCGGAATTTGGCCGGAATTTTCTACGATGACCGGAGGTGAGTCGCCGGCGAGGGGTGAAGGAGGAGGGAGAGAGAGATATGTGTGTGTGGTATGTGAGAAATGAAATAAAATATTAAATTTTGGGTTTTTATATTTTCAGGAAGGGCTAAACATGGGCAAAAGGGAAAGTTTATGGTTGAAAATAAAACTATATAAGAGGGACTAGAAGGGACATCTTGCAATACTTTTCGTGAAAACGATTCGGGACTCATTCGACGTACCAAACGGACTCGAAAAATTACGAAACTTGCGCCATTGTTCACAAAATAATTTTTCTAACAAAAACGAGTATAAATATGCAATACTTTCAAAAAATCAATAGGTTTGACAAATACGATTCGTTTCATGCTTTCTAGGTTGTCCCGACTAGATAAATAATTAACGCTACCCAAACAAGTTAAAAGAAGTTCAAAAGTTAAAGAAACCAAACGGACTCGAAAAATTATGAAACTTGCGCCATTGTTCACGAAATAATTTTTCCAACAAAAACGAGCATAAATATGCAATACTTTCTCGAAATCAATATATTTGGCAAATATGATTCGTTTCGTGCTTTCTAGGTTGACGATTCTATAAAAGGTCAATATTTTATAGCTAAAAAGTGTGTAGACATAAATGACATTTACTCTAAAGAACAAAAATAGAATCAAACAAACAATGGGAGAATAATTAAAAAAAATAAAAAAAAAAAAAAAAAAAAAAAAAAAAAAAAAAAAAAAAAAAAAAAAAAACATATTACAAATTCATGATCTAGATCTAGACGAGTTTTGTAATCCCAGGTATGGAGTTATACAATTTTACCTAAATTAATTTTGTAACTTTACTAGCAAGAATATGAAAAAAAAACTGCTCCGATTGAACAGCAATCATCAATTTGCAATTGCGAATCATGCTGCATTTGTTACCAACAACGGTGAAAACAACATTAAAAAAAAAAAAAAAAAAAAAAAAAAAAACCCGCAAAGCGCTCCGCTGCAACGCGCGGGTTTCCCAGCTCGTTGTATTATGTCATTAATTTATAATTTTTTTTAAGTCTTTATTTGTGTGTTTTCAAAAACGTCATGTTTTGATAATTTTATGTTATATGCATAAATGTTTTCAAAAACTGAAATATAAGGTTATTTTTTCGATTTTACCAAAAAAAGGGCCCCGCCCACCCCATATGGCCATAGGGTCAGTATATCCAAACACCCCCTGTAGGGGGTGTGTTGACTTTGTACCGCTGCCGCCGTTTGTACTGTCTGCTTTGTCGGATTGTACATTCCATCAAAAGTAGGGGGGTCCCATGCATAGGGGGTGTTAGCCTAACACATCTCATGGCCATATCACAATCTCCGCAAACTCGTAAGTCGTACCTATCCATATTTCAATCATCGTCTCTATGCGATCACCGCATTATCAGGATACCATATTGCTAGTGTCTTTTTAAGTCTAACTAAACTGTTTGCGTTTAAGCTCATAGGAGATTAACACTTCCTTCACATGCCTACAACAATTTAGGATGCTAAGCATTTTATCGAATAGAAACGTAGCAGACTAGCAGTTAAGCACAAAGCACATTCTCAACTTATCTATTTTAATACTCTTATTAACGTGCCGATTTTTATTTGTTTGATTTCAGTATTTATCTCGCACATTTTACATTAGTTCTAACCCGATAATATTGTTTGATTTCAGTTTTTATCTCCGAGATCGAACCTATCGTCAAAGCAAATCATCATCAAAATCACAAAATGCACAAAACGAAAAAGATTTTCTAACTCAATATAAGTTTTTTATCAATTGTCGCGATGGTCAAAAATAGTACTCGTAGTTAAAGCAATCAACATCAGCTAATAAAGTTAAGCACGTACTCTATAGCTTAGAACTTAGGTGGTAAAGCAAGACTTGGACGATTTTAATATAGTAATACTAGCAGGGTACCACGAAAAGAGTTTAATATAAAGGTCGCGTTATTTTTCAGGTTTTCACATTTCGTTTTTAGAACGACATGTATTTCACAAAATCTAACAAGTGTTTCTTACGAAAATGTTATAACCTTTTGGTAAACTGTCAAATTCACATGCAAGTGAGTCAAAGGTTATTATTATTATTTTTATTTTTTTATATTTTTTTAATTGCATTGTGCTCAATAATATTAAATAAATATTAATACATTTATTTTATATGAGCTTATAGTTGATGCTACTTTGACTTGTGTTCCTGCTTCTAACCATCATTATATGAGCTTATAGTCGTGGTTTGGTTGGTTTGGCTGGTGAAGATAATTTATTTCTAACCAGATTTTGATTAATAAATACAGCAGGATAATAAAATATTACATCTTTCGTTCTAAATTAAAAGGTTACTTTTAAAATGCACACATTTAAAAAAGAACGAGACAATAGTATTGTGTATGAATAATAGTCACAAGCGTTTTGCCATTACAATACTCCTGATTAACCATTCGAAATCAACTCTTGTAGAAAACTCAAATTGTGTAACTACTCCAATTCAAAACACTTCTTGAGGAAGCATTGTAATCTTGCTGTTAGCGTTACGTTTATTAAATTACATATATACCCTCAAATTTATTTAATCTAATTTTATTTTAATGTGTATATATCATTTTACACTTTATAATTAGAACTTTTTTTTTTTTTTTGGAAAAGCGAAAAATTATATAAACTATGAAAAACTATTACAAACTTGGACAGAAGATCACAACCAAATTGATCGAATGTTTTGAAAACATACATAAAAAGACTATGTATGAGAACCAAACAAATTACAATTTGAGAAACTAAGCCACTAAATAATTGAACAAAAAACTAGAACTAGACATCCTAAATATCGACTCTGACTTTACCATCATGCTTTTGAACTTCTACTACTCAACCTTTAAGAAACAAAAAACTACAGATGCCTTGAATAACCAATCTTTGAGATCACTATAAACACTTAGACAAGAATGTGGATGGCCTTAAACTCAATTGATATTTATCTTTCTTTTTCACTATTCTCATAATCATCATCTGAATCTTCAATAATTCCTAACTTTGAAAAAAAGAGTTTTCTTTTTCTAATGGGAGAAAGGTCACCACTGGTACCCACTTTCTCAACATTTGAATTATCGATACTATCCATCTCAAGGTCTTTTCTGTTTGATCGAACGTGTTTTTTAAGAGAAGACTTGCCTTTCCATTTTTTGTTAGAACATGATTTTACTTTACAATTTATACCCAACACTTTATAATTAGAACTATAGCTACGTTACCAAATCTTTTTCTATTAAGCAAACAACTACTGTACCAAATGACAATATAACTATTTATACCCAACCTTTTTCTATACCCAACAATATAACTATTTACTGCTTACTGTTTCTTGCTAAATGCTATTGCTCGTCAAACTCAAATCTCAAAATAAGAAGCAAATATAAAAGTGTTGATTGACAATAACAATCAAAAGTTAATGTCCACAACTCTATATATATTAAACCTACGCTCATCTTATTTTGTTGAGATAGTGTGAAATGGTAAAAGCTCGAACAACACTCGATAGCTTAACGAGTCTTTCTACGGGGTATGGTAACCCAAGTTAAAGTTTCACACACTGTCATGTCAGCGCCACATCAGCTTTAACCCTTTCACCTTTAACTAAAAAAAAACACCCCTTATCATAACTCAACCTTAACTCACCCATAACACCACATTTTGAGCCCCACTTTTTTTTTTTTTTTTTTTTTTTTTTTTTTTTTTTTTTTTCATTTATAAAATACAAAAAAACATTTTCTTTAAAGTTACAAAACTAAAATTTACAATAACTAGTATTTTTTTTACTTTTGAAAAACAATTAAAAAAAAAAAAAAAAAGGACTGAAATTGTAAAACACAGAAAGTTGCTTCCTTCAACCTCTAAAAATCTGTTACACACACTAAAGCACACACATAACACACACGGGGTATATAAACACACACCAAAATACCCACCAAAACCCATTTAAATAAAAAAAAAAAAAAAAAAAAAAAAAAAAAAAAAAAGTGATTAACGCTGCGTTAAAGGGTTAACGCAGCTAAACGGTGTGGTTAACGCAGGTTTAACGCGATGCAAGTTAAGGTTTAACGCGGTGATGCGTTACCACACCTCCTGCTCTTAATAGTTAAAAGTTTTTTTTTTGAACGGCACTTTTATTAGAAAAACTAGCAAGGAGCTAGACAATTACAAAGACACAATATGAGGATTTTTTAACCAATCATCCCAACTAAATAACAGTTTACATCTATAACGACTCCAATAAAAAGAGTACAAAACTACATCATCAAAGATAACCAAAAAAAAGTGATTAACGCTGCGTTAAAGGGTTAACGCAGGTTCAACGCGATGCAAGTTAAGGTTTAACGCCGTGATGCATTACCACACCTCCTGCTCTTAATAGTTAAAAGTTTTTTTTTGAACGGCACTTTTATTAGAAAAACTAGCAAGGAGCTAGACAATTACAAAGACACAAGATGAGGATTTTTTAACCAATCATCCCAACTAAATGACAGTTTACATCTATAGGACTCTAATAAAAAGAGTACAAAACTACGTCATCAAAGATAGCCACCTTAGATGGGGAATCCGCACCAAAAACATTCTTGTTACGAAAAGACCAAATACGCCACCACAACCCAAAACACACCCCTTCTAACAACCTTTTATGCTTTGTGGGCATCCTGAGATTAACAATCCAATAAGACCAATCATCAAACGAGCTCACCTCCATGAAATCCACATTCCACCAACGACAAATCTTACGAAAGTTATCTTTAGCAATATGACAATCAAAGAACAAATGCTTCGACGATTCTACCACTCTACCACATATGGGACAAAGAAAAGATGGAATGTCTATACCTCTACGGGATATATTAAGGCGTGTAGGCAGACAATCCAATCTCACCTTCCATGCATAAACATTAACCTTGATTGGCACCGCTTTGATCCACCGAGTTTGAGGAGACACGTCCGGAAGTCTATTGTGATCGACAACCTTTCTAACCGAGGCAACCGAAAAGTCACCCGAACCTTCTAAAGTCCAGAACCACCTATCATGCGAAACACCAAGGGAAGCACCTTCAATCAAATTCATCAGGTCTACTAGTTGGGATTGCTCCGCTCCACATCTAGGGGCTCTACGAAAAGAACTAATCAAACTCTCCTGCGTAAGTTTAGAGGCCACATCAATCTTCTTGTTTAACTCCAAAGCGTATAATCTAGGGTATCTTTGTTTCAGCGCCATATCTCCACGCCACACATCATCCCAGAAATACGTATCTGCACCATTGCCTAATTTTTTCTGCATGTAACTGTACAAATTAATCCCTTGCGTCTTAAAATCCTCCATCTCCTGAACAATGACGCGCCAAATGGACTTATGACCAGCCTTCGAACCGCTACCAATCTTCCCATCTTCACCATGAATAGCTTTAATAACCCTTGCCCATAACGAGTCTTTTTGAGTATTAAATCGCCAAACCCATTTAAACATAAGAGCTCTATTTAACGTATATAAACTAGACACTCCAAGTCCACCTTTCTCTTTGGAAGCCAACACGTAACTCCATTTCACCCATATCGACTTGTTACTATTCAAATCAACACCATTAAAAAAATGACATCGAATAAATCTCAAATACTTAAACTGATCTCAAAAGTTAAAACTCGACTTTTCTAAAACGAAGTAAATCTCAAATACTTAAACTGATCTCAAATAACTCACAGATTATATCGACTCACTTACATTTTTGCTATACGTCAAAGACTTCTTTTTTCTCTCTAATTGCATACCTTCAATAATATTAGTACCTGTATTTTATATGAGTTTGATAGTTGATACTACTTTGACTTTGTGTTCTTGTTTCTAACTATAAGAGCACTCGGTATGGTTAACGTGTACATGCGTTAAACCTTAACTTTTCATGCGTTAAGGTGCGTTAACCATACCGAGTGGCTGCGTTAAGGGTGCGTTAACGCACCTGCGTTAACCCCTTAACGCCACGTTAAGGTGAGCTCCAATTAAAAAAAAAAAAAAAAAAAAAATCTACCCCCTATGTAGACGTGTTTTAAAAAAATTCAAAACACCCCCTTGGTTCTTAAGCGGGATAACCAAATTCAAATTCAAAATTCAACTACAAGCGGGATAATTTAATTTCAAATTCAAATTTGAGGGTGCCTATATATACAACACCACCAGAGTTGTTTATCACACACACAACTTATACACACAACTCACACACAACTCATACACACAACTCACACACAGATTCTCAACAATGTCTCGCAAAGATTTCTCACAATAATTTCCAACTCACCGTGAATTCTTCCAACAATTCCTAGAACAACACGACTTTACCCAGCAATTTCCAAATGAATCGGTGAACACTCCACCGGAAGATATCTTTCCGGTGTTCACACCGGAAAATGAACCGGCCAACAATACACCGGTTGTGGAACAACAACCAAATCCGTTTGGACTGAGTGAGGATGAACTCCGACTTCTGGAGCAAGATGAGGAAGTGAGGAGAGAAATAGAACAACGCGAACTAGAAGAGGAAGCTGCTCGTATGGAGCAGGAGAGAAACTGGTTTGATATTATGGAAGGAAAGTATTATGATGAGGAGTTTAGATCCTCTTCGAGTGAGGATGGTTATGTTTCAGATGATTTCTTTTCTTAATTTGTAGTTTTAGTTTCTATTAATCATACTATGTATTGTGTTTTAACTTTAATGTTTAATGTAATTTGTGTTTTGACTTTAATGATTAATGTAATTCGTGTTTTAAGTGTTATGTTAGTTATTAAATGAAGTATTAATTATAGTTTAGGGGTTGATTTTGAAAATAGTTGAGTTAAAGGTGAGTTAAGGGTGAGTTATGATAGCGGGTGTTTTTTTTTAGTTAAAGGTGAAAATATTAAAGCTGATGTGGTAGTGTGTTAAACTTTAACCCTGAGTTACCATACTGAGTACTATAATTGTTTTGTTTTTGTATTATTAGGAGTCGTGGTGTGTTTGATGAAAATTTATTTCAAATAGATTATGATTAATAAATACAACAGGGTATCACTAAATAATCACAACATTAGATGACTGATTATATTATATTCTATTTTGTTTGCCTTTAGCATTAAGCCATCAACTAAGACACATATTTTTATTGAATGACCTCGTGGCTAATATAATAAACTTTTGCTCATATGATTAGTTTCCACGATAGATGTTATGTTCAAATTCTATTTGTTATCTACAAATGACCTGAACAATGAAAACCTCATCAATTGGTTACAAAATATCGCATTTAAATTGCGTACATCTGAGTTCAAATATTAGTCATCTTATAACAATCGCGAATTTTTCAGGTCCTTACTCAACCTTAAGCTCGATATGATATATACTAGTATGTGTGTTTGTGAGCTAGACCACACAACGCGAGTCGGTACAAATAAACCTAATAACACTTAAAATATTGATTTTTACGAGATAACACGAAACATGGACGTATTTATAATCAATTTGATTGGAAAAATTGTTTTAAGATAAGTGGAAAACATTAAAAATACTCGGAAAAATGTTTCGGTACTCAAATTTATCTCGATAACGTTTTATTAGAAGAATAACCAAATTCCACTTCCCACCCTTGCCTTAAGTTACAGTTTTAGTCCCTAAGAGACAATAGGAATTCACACGAGGTCTTATGGCTATATAAGGGAGTCTTATACTCATTTTAGGGTTTAATTCACTCATAACTCACACACAAGCCTCCCATATATACTCTTCCCTCTCTCTCTTCATCTCTGCAAACCCTAAAATATCACCCCCTCCCTTTTTGCAGCCTCCGTCGGCCAAATAACCACCCATCACCGCCACCCCCACCAACAAAACACCACCACGCCCGCCTTGTAATCAACCTTGTGAATCCATTTCTAAGGTGCATGCCCCAAATCCCACTGCCACGCGCCACCTTCGCCTCTCTTTCTTCTTCTTTTCGTTCCTTTTTGGTAAGTAAACAAAGGGGTATTTCAAAAATTGTATACAAATAACGATTCACACTTTGTGTGAATCAGTGTGTGTTAAAACATAATATAAACCAATTTTTGATATTAAAAACGAATTGAAATTTAATTTTGGTATCATCTCTTTCGTGGTTAGTTTCGGATCTACAGTTTTGGATTGATAAGCTCTCGATCGGGCTTATTTTGAGCTTATTCTCGAGCTTATTATGATATTATTTGGGTTGTTTTATGGGTTAGCACTAGTCACAGTCAAGAACCGGACCCCTTGTGGGTCTCGGTCTCATTTGGGATGGAATTGGTGGGAGATGATTTATTTTTGTTGGGAATTATCACACGATTCAAGAGAAGACAAACTTAGGTCTGGTAATATGTCAGAGTTAGGTCTGTCTTTGTATTAGGTCTGGTAATACATATTAGATCTGGTAGTCTGTATTAAGTCTGGTTGACTTATTATGTTAAGTCTGGTCGTGAAGTAAGGAAAGTTTGTTAGAGATAAGTTAGGAAAAGATACAAAACGTGTAAGTATCTTTATAGAAGATTCGTGAATATCTTCTTAGTCGGTTAGTTGATTTGCACAATTTATCACAAAGGAATAGCAAAGGAAATATGCAAAACCCCGAGTTCGTTGTCCCGACGAAGATCGAATGGAATTTGTGTTCCCGGGACGTGATTCGTGTAGTGAATGATGTTTAAAAGAGGAATTTTGGTTTTCTACACTACGAACAATGAAATAATAATTGAAAACTACTAATTAAGCTACGGGTACAAGCATACTAAGCACATGAACTTAAAAACGAAAACCGGAATTTAAAAAGTGTTACGCGACGAATTTAAAAACGCGAATAAAAGTGAAATGCTAAATTCTAAGCCCTAAAATTTTGAAAATAATTTTCCTATATTAAAACTGATAAAAGAAAATTTTTGGAAAAAGAAAAATATTTTTTTGATTTTTTAATTATTTTTTATGAATTAAAAACTAATTTAAACTATTTAATTGATTTAAAAATATTAAAACACTTAGGAAAAATCTGAAATTTTTGAGTAAATCTAAAATTCAATTACTAAGCTAGGAAAAATAAATTCAGAAAGTGATTAAGCTATAATAAGCTGTAACAGTAAATAAGTAGTTGCAAAATAAGTTAAAAATAAGCAAATAAGGGCCAAAAATATCTAGAAGCTCAGGACTGATAAATCTTAATACTGGAAACTTAAAACAACTGAAAATGATGAAATAAGCACAAGGAATAAGCAATAATTCAGCTGAACAGATTCTAAGATAGGGCAGACTCAAATGGGGTGAACAGCCCTATTGCAGCTACTCTTAAAGCTATGAATAAGCTAATTGCACAATTCCAAAAGCAGAAACTTAAAGTTCACATATCAGACTACTAGCAGCCCTAAAATGCCCAAATTTAATCAACAATTGCTAGTCTAATTGGGGCTGAGATCAGATGCCACTAGAAACCTACCCTGCTGCAGACTAATAAGCAATTTGAGAGAGGAAGTTGCAGACTAGAAAGAAGCTAATTAATAAGCTACACATGGAAATCCAAACTCAGACCCTAAAAGCTACTATTACCCACTATTTTTAATTCAAAGATCAAGCAAAAAGCACAAGTGATGAAACTGTTGACAAGGCAAATATCAGACTGAGTTCAGCAGACTCATGCAGGTCTGCACATGTATACTGATGCAACAGGACAATGTTTTTAATGAACCAGACCACCTATTGCATTCAACTTATGACTACTTAAAAAGACTCTCAATTGCCAAAATAGTTCTACTTTAGAAGCTCAGCTTAAACCTAGCTTATTTGGACAGCTTTGGTTCTTAAATTACTTCAACAAACTCAGATGCTTAATATAACTAAAAACAGCTTAATTCTTATCAGAAACAACTAAACTTCCTATAATTTAATTCAAACAAATTAAAAGAAATTGCAAGTGAACAGTGCAAGAGCTTTTAATTCTTAAGCATACCTACTGCCAATCACCCTATATGTTTAAACTGTGGACTATAGAGAATCGAATTGTAGCTAAACATTTAAAAAGGACAGATCAACTTTAAACTATCAATAGACTAAATAAGCATAAAACTGGAAATGAAGCATTAAAAATAAGCAAATAAGCTGAAGAACAGAATGTTTGACTTACATTGGCTTTTACTTAAATCATGAATTCGAGTACAAACTGAGAACTAGAAAAGTGAATTAACAATAAACTGAAACTAAGATAAGCTAAACATAACTTCCATAACACTAATCCTACACTACCCTAAAAATCTAACCTAACTAACTAGCTAACTCCTGGTACGTGAGTGGGATGGGGCTATTTATAGCCTTCATCAGAAACTTCTGGGGACTCTCAGCATCAATCCAGACCCTTGATTATTGGCTTGCTCTCAACGCATCAATTCACAGTCGTTGGATTAGATTGATGACACGGCTTGGCCAATCAGCAGCTCCCACGTGTCATTCCTTGGTGTCAGGTGCTTCTAGAAGTGCGTGCAAGGACCATAGTACCCTTAAATGTGGTCAATTTTGGATGGGTAAATTTAGGGTTCATAAGAGTAGATTTTTCTGGGTAATTGGGGAAAAGGGTAAGCGGGTGTGTGTGTGTTGTATTTTATTTTTAACCGAGTTTTGACCCGGGTATTTGATTGGGTGGACCGGGTTGTGGGTTTTGTGATAGGATGGGCTGGGTTGATAATGAGCGGGTTGGGCCTTTGGTTTATTACTTGGGTTTGGATTTGGTTTTTGGGTTGGTTTAAATAAGGGATCCGGTTTTGTGTTTATTGATTTAAGATTTTTGGATTTAGTACAAGGACCAAAGATGTAAAATCTGAAATTCCAAGGACTATTCTGGCCAAGTTTCTGAAATGTGATCCAAGGGCTTCTTTTGTCAATTGATGATTCTTCAGGGTTGACTTTGACTTTTTAAGCATAATTACTTCCCCGGCTTCGGCTTTTATTCACTCTTCCAAATCTCGTGCTCGGTTTTCCGGTTTTTACTTGATTTTTTCCTTTTTTCTCGATATCCGTACCTGCATATGTAAAAACACAAAAACACAATATATTTGGCATAATTGGTTAGTTTTTGGTCTATTTGGGTCCGGTTTTGGTCTAATAAAGGTATGTGAATTAACACATACCATTAGTATTAGGGTTTCCTTGGTGTATAAAAGGATCCCTAAGATTGTTAGTTTAAAAAGAGAGTTGTACGAGTTTTACACAATCAAAATCAAAGTAATATACGAAGTTAGTGTTAACTCTGTGTGTGTTCTTCATTGTTCTTGTTAAGTTTCCGCATTAACATTAACAATCGTTAAGGGTTTCTCACTTAGACTGGTTTGGATTTATCTAAATCATCTACTAAGTATTCAAGGATACTTAGAGATCTACATACAATTCGTGGACCTACAATTTTTTTATCATGTTGGTCCGTTTGGTTTGTTCACTCACGGCACAGGTTCACAGCCGAGACTACTTGGTCTCGGCGAGGTAAATATATTGGTCCGAGTGGTTATGATAATTTTTGGGATTGTTTTGGTGGTTTTGAGCTCGTCATGGTTTGGACCAAGACCAAGGGGGTCTCGGCAAGAGCCTGTTGATTATTTTCTTGTCTTTGTGGTCTGTTCGGGTTCCTTTCAGTCCGTTTCAATTTTGTTCGCGACAACGACTCAAGCCGAGACCCCGAGGTCTCGGCATGGTAAGTTATTATTATTAATGGTTCCGGTTTGCATTTGGTCTCGGATTGATTTGAATTATTTATTTATTTTGGTCGTGTGACTTAGCTCGAGCCGTAGGTTAGAACCGGCCGAGTATTGTGGTGATGATATATTGATTTGGACTCGGACTTGATTGAATCGTTGTGATGTTTTGGCTATACGTGTGTTAGCCGAGACCTTGTGGTCTCGGTGTGACCTCGGTTTGCCTATAATTGGTATAGTTGACTTGATATGGAAAATATTGACTTGGACCCGACTCATGTGACCAAGGGGTTAGTTGGTATTAAATGGGTTCGGGATTATAAAGTTGACCGGAGGGTATTAATAATAAGATTATGACTCGAAACGGAAATAACTTGTGACTTGATTTATATTTTTGACTTGCCATAAGTTAAAAGGAATCAATAATAAAGTTGTTATCAAGAAATATTAATTGACGAATCTTAATTTGTTATTTAATAAGTGATGACAAAAATGGAAATTTAAAGTGTGATTATTAATTTTTGGAAAAATGGGAAATCGTAAGGGTTATTAGACGTTTTGAGACCATTTACCCGTAGAATACCATATATGGATTTAATGGATTACTTGTTAGATTATTCATTTGGTCGTGATTGGTAAGTCGGAGTACTATGAGAGGTTTGCAACACCGGACTTGGAATATATATTTTGACTTGAGATATTATTTTACATTAGGCATTTTGGACAATTGGACACGAAATGAATTTAATACATTAGACTAATGATGAATTTAATTTATTCGATTCGCAACGAGTAAACAATGGAAATAATGTCTAATGAACGGTAATATTTATAAATTACACGTCATCTAAACTGCTTTGGAAATTATTTTTAATAAAGTCTTTTGACTTGGAAACGTTCAATGAACGAACGAGTCATGGCGAAATTTTACTTTTAAACTATAAAACGAATATACATTTATAACTAAATGGGATTATGGGAAAGTACCGACGCTTACCAATCTATTCATCTTATTTGTTGTGTTTACTATTTGATATCTTTTTGGTTTCTCTCCGTCATCTCTCCTTGACTCGAGTTCTCGTCAACACTCTCCATGTCAAATTTCATTGACTTGTTCCTTTTGGCGTGTGTACTCTTGAGTCTGTGTGTTCCTCCCGTTACACGAATGATGATACCAAACTCTAATAAACGGATAAAACGAAATTATTTTGGAAATGGAAATTGGAATAATTTTGGAATGGGAATAGTTGACCTTTGGAAACTTTTACATCTTTAATTATCATATGAGATATATGTTAAGACGAGTCTTTATATTATTAGGTCGTGCCGAGTCCGTTGTGCTGTGACGTCCTAGTTGTTGTGTGCTATACTACTCTTGAGTTGTTGTGTCGTGCATTGCCTGATTATGGTGAGTTCTCGTAGCCCCACTTTTTAACATGTTTTTACCTTGGGGTGGAAATGGTACTCAATGCTTTCGAATGTTTTCATGTTGTGATCTACTGTTTTCATGGTTTTGGACAATATGTGTGTTTTGATTGCAATATGTGCCTTACTGTGTGAATTCAGATTGTGCGACTTAGCTTGAACGTGCGCAACTGTTTTGTGATGCATTGTTAGTATATCATTTTGGGAAGTGGCACCTAGTATATCATTTGGGAAGTGGCACCCAGTCTATGTGTGGATCAATTGTGCGTGTTTGCAGTCTGTAATAGTTTATGATCTTTACTATGTGCTCATATTTGTATATCTTGCTCACTATTGTCCTACGCTATTATTCACAGCTTCGTGGTTTAACATCTAAACCTACGAGCTCACCAACTTTGTGTTGACGTTTTCGAGTATCCATTTTCAGGTGCTAAGACTGAAGTTGTACTAGAAGGTTGAGTATTGGCCTGGCTTAGCAAGACTTAAGACAAGACCCTCCCGGGTTATATCTCGTGGAGTTGCATTCTGATATTGCTTAGTGATGTTGTTTAACTTTGAGACTCCGGTTTGTTTTGGGTATTTGTACTTATCCCGGTTGTGGGAGTTTGCGACTATTATCTGTCTTATGTTATACATTTAGTATTTCTCTATTGTGACCCCTTGTGTTCTCGACTATGAGGTCATACCCCGTAAATTGCCATTCCGCTGCGCCATTTTTGGGGTGTGACATATTGGTATCAAAGACCAAGGTTATAGAGAATTAGGTGGTTAACCTAGACTATAACCTAAGAATCCTCATATAGTTTGCATTATAGGAACTACGTGTACAATTATGTGTATAGTATGACACGAAGTGATGATGATAAGTAAATGCAGCATGATGCTATCTTAAAAACGCCTGGCCAACGTTTTTACGATAACATGATGCGGCATGGACTTATCAAATTCATGGATTGTCAGATAGGAAGTTAAGTGTAGTAGCACGACACGTATACCGACCTATCCTACCTATCTCCTATCTAACGTTTACCAATGTCCTACTTTGTAGAATCATGCCTCCAAGAAGGTCGAATCGAGTTAACCGAGGCATTCCACCATCGAGGGGTGGAAGGACTGGTGGACGAGGAGGTAGAGCAGGTGGTCGTGGCACCGAGAACAACGACAACGACAATGTGAATCCTGACCTTTTTGCCATGATCGCCGAACAACTACAAGCATTGCTACCCACTATCGTCACTCAGGTTGGCGATCACATCAGTAATCTGGGAAACGATGGAAGCGGGAATGACCATGCAGACAATGGCACTGGTAGTGACCACAACGATAATGGAAACAACAACAATAGTGGCAAAGGATGTTCGTACAAGGAATTTACAGCATGCAAACCAGTGGACTTTGATGGTAATGGAGGAGCGTTAGTGTATACAAGATGGATTGAGAAAATGGAGGCAGTAATAGGCATAAGCGAGTGTGCAGCTCACCAGAGGGTGAAGTACGCTGCAAGCTCGTTCACAGAAAAGGCTCTGACCTGGTGGAACACGCAAATCCAGGCCAGAGGAAGAGAAGCCGCCATGGGAATGAGTTAGGATGACCTTAAGGCATTACTAAAGGAGGAGTATTGCCCAAACAACGAGATGCAGAAACTAGAGCATGAGTTCTACAACCATGCTATGGTAGGTGCTGGTCATGCAGCTTATACAGATCGATTCCATGAGCTTGCTAGACTGGTACCTCACATGGTCACTCTGGAATCCAAGAGAATTGATAGGTCCATCTATGGTTTGGTCCCTGAGATTCGCGGGATGGTGAGAGCGACCGAGCCTCCTACGATTCAAAGTGTAATACTGAAAGCTACAACCTTAACAGACGAAATGGTTAGGAACGGGACGTTTTCCAAGAGTGGCGATAAGAGGAAGGACGTGAGTGAGCCAAGTAAGCAAGGAGGTGCAAATGGTGACAATAAGAAAGCTAAGTGGGGAAAAGGATTTGCGGCATCTGGTGCCGTCAAAAAGGAGTATCATGGTTCTTTCCCAAATTGTGCCAAGTGCAATTACCATCATCCAAAGACTAGGCCATGCCAAGTAGTATGCTTTAACTGTAAGCGACCTGGCCATATGGCAAAAGATTGTAGGGCAGTAGCTAAACAAGTGACACCAGTGAATGCTGTTAACCCGAAGACTTGTTATGAGTGTGGAAGCTCGAATCATCTTCGTAGTATGTGCCCTAGTTTGGGTAGGACACAGGCGCCAATGCATAACAACCAAAATCAGGCTGTAGCAATTGGTGGAAACAATGCTAACCGTGTAAACAATGCAAACCATGGAAACAATGGCAACCCAGCTCGTGGTCGGGTATTTGTGATGAATGCCGAAGAAGGACGCCAGGACCCGAACATCGTGATGGGTACGTTCTCTTTAAACGACTACTATGCTACTATGCTATTTGATTCTGGTGCCGATTATAGCTTTGTGTCCACTAAATTCATGTATCTGTTGATTATGGAACCCGATAGACTAGGCTTTAGTTACGAAATTGAAATAGCAAGTGGTCAAAAGGTAGAAACAAATGAGATCATTCACGGGTGTACTCTAGAATTAGAAGGTCATACCTTTAGCATCGAATTAATACCATTCGGGCACGAAAGCTTCGACTTGATTGTGGGAATGCACTGTTTTTCCAAACATAAGGCTGAAATAGTGTGCCATGAGAAAATGGTCCGAATACCACTATCAAACGGAGAGTTACTTAATGTCTATGGAGAGCGACTTGAAGAAAAAGTTAAGCACCTCATGAGCATGAAAGTAGACGAGCAGAAACTAGAAGATATCCCGGTCGTTCGAAACTTCCCAGAGGTATTTCCCGACGAATTATCCGGATTACCCCCTACGCGAGAGGTCGAGTTTCGCATAGACCTAATTCCTGGAGCAATGTCGGTTGCAAGGTCTCCCTACCGCTTGGCACCTACTAAAATGGAGGAGTTGTCTAATCAACTCAAGGAACTCCAAGACAAAGGTTTCATCCGACCTAGTTCTTCGCCATGGGGAGCACCGGTATTGTTCGTCAAGAAGAAGGATGGTTCCTTTAGGATGTCCATCGACTACCGGGAACTAAACAAACTAACCATTAAGAACCGCTACCCTCTCCCGAGAATCGATGACTTATTCGATCAACTGCAAGGCTCACGATACTTCTCCAAGATAGATCTTCGTTCCGGTTACCATCAGTTACGAGTGCACGAAGATGACATTCCGAAAACCGCATTCAGGACTCGATACGGTCATTTCGAGTTCACGGTTATGCCTTTTGGACTAACAAATGCGCCTGCGGTTTTCATGGACTTGATGAACCGAGTATGCAGGCCATACCTGGATAAATTTGTTATCGTGTTTATCGATGACATTCTAATCTATTCCAAGACAAAAGAGGAACATGAAATGCATTTGAAGTTAATCCTAGAGTTACTTAAGAAGGAAAAACTGTACGCTAAGTTCTCGAAGTGTGAATTCTGGCTACAAGAAGTCCAATTCCTTGGGCACGTGGTTAACAAAGATGGCATTCATGTGGACCCCGGCAAGATCGAAGCAGTGAAGAATTGGGAAGATCCCAAGACACCATCAGAAGTCCGCTCGTTCCTAGGACTGGCAAGTTACTATCAACGATTCATCGCGAACTTCTCCAAGATTGCCAAACCTCTTACTTTACTTACTCAAAAGAACAAGAAATACGATTGGGGCGAAGCACAGGAGAGTGCCTTTTAGACGTTGAAAGATAATTTATGTAATGCACCAATCCTAGCCCTCCCCGATGGACCCGAAGACTTCATAGTATACTATGACGCGTCATGTCAAGGCCTTGGGTGCGTGTTAATGCAAAGAGGTAAGGTGATTGCCTATGCCTCTCGACAACTGAAGGTTCATGAGATGAACTATACCACCCATGATCTTGAGTTAGGCGTTGTAGTATTCGCTCTCAAGATATGGAGACATTACTTGTATGGGACGAAAAGTATTATCTATACTGATCACAAGAGTCTCCAACACATCTTCAATCAAAAAGAGTTAAATATGCGCCAGAGGAGATGGATTGAGCTCTTCAGCGATTATGACTGCGAGATTTGCTACCACCCAGGTAAGGCGAACGTAGTGGCTGATGCTTTAAGTAGGAAGGAAAGACTCAAGCCTAGGAAAGTGAAAGCCATGAGTATAACTATAAAGACGGGTATCAAGGATAGGATACTAGCGGCTTAGAGAGAAGCATCTATGGACATGAATGCACCTACAGAAAAATGCGAGGCTTAAATAAGCAATTGGAGAAAAAGGACGACGGTGGACTGTATTTTGTAGACCGAATTTGGGTACCGTTAACCGGTGATCTAAAAACCCTAATCATGGACGAAGCACATACGACGAGGTACTCCGTTCATCCAGGAGCGGATAAGATGTACTACGATCTTAGAGACTTGTACTGGTGGCCTGGGATGAAGAAGGACATAGCTGTCTACGTTAGCAAGTGCCTGACTTGCTCTAAAGTGAAGGCTGAACATCAGAGACCATCTGGTTTGTTACAGCAACCGGAGATTCCCGAGTGGAAGTGGGAAAGGATAACCATGGACTTCATTACAAAGTTGCCCTGGACTAGTAGTGGACACGATACGATCTGGGTTATCGTAGATAGGTTGACTAAGTCTGCACATTTCTTACCAATCCGAGAAGATTATACGATGGACAAATTGGCTAGACTTTACATCAAGGAGATAGTGGCGAGACATGGTGTGCCTATATCGATCATATCTGATTGTGACAGCCGTTTCACGTCAAACTTTTGGCAATTATTGCAAAGGTCCCTGGGAACGCACTTAGAGATGAGTACGGCTTATCACCCACAGACCGATGGTCAAAGCGAGCGTACCATTCAGACCTTAGAGGACATGCTCAGGGCGTATGCCATAGACTTCGGTGGTAATTGGGATACCCATCTTCCATTAGCCGGGTTCTCCTATAACAACAACTACCATACCAGCATAGATATGGCACCATTCAAAGCACTTTATGGAAGAAAGTGTCACTCACCTATTGGTTGGGCGGAAGCTGGAGAGGGTCAAATGATAGGACCGGAAATAGTGTTAGAGACCACTGAGAAGATCATTCAAATCAAGGATAGACTAAAGGTTGCTCGAGACCGTCAGAAGAGCTATGCCGACGACAGACGGAGACCCCCAGAATTCAGTGTTGGAGATCACGTACTACTCAAGGTGTCACCTTGGAAAGGTGTTGTACGTTTTGGAAAGAAGGGCAAGTTAGCGCCTAGATATGTAGGACCTTTTGAGATCACCGAGAGAATCGGTCCAGTAGCTTACCGACTAAAACAACCACCCATCACCGCCACCCCTACCAACAAAACACCACCACATCCGCCTTGTAATCAACCTTGTGAATCCATTTCTAAGGTGCACGCGCCCCAAATCCCACTGCTACACGCCACCTCCGCCTCTCTTTCTTCTTCTTTTCGTTCCTTTTTGGTAAGTAAACAAAGGGGTATTTCAAAAATTGTTTACAAACAAAGACTCACACTTTGTGTGAATCAGTGTGTGTTAAAACATAATATAAACCAGTTTTTGATATTAAAAATGAATTGAAATTTAATTTTGGTATCATCTCTTTCGTGGTTAGTTTCGGATCTACAGTTTGGATTGATAAGCTCTCGATCGGGCTTATTTTGAGCTTATTCTCGAGCTTATTATGATATTATTTGGGTTGTTTCGTGGGTTAACACTAGTCACAGTCAAGAACTGGACCCCTTGTGGGTCTCGGTCTCATTTGGGATGGAATTGGTGGGAGATGATTTATTTTTTTATCATGTTGGTCCGTTTGGTTTGTTCACTCACGGAACAGGTTCACAGCCGAGACCACTTGGTCTCGGCGAGGTATATATATTGGTCCGAGTGGTTATGATAATTTTTGGGATTGTTTGGTGGTTTTGAGCTCGTCATGGTTTGGACCGAGACCAAGGGGGTCTCGGCAAGAGCCTGTTGATTATTTTCTTGTCTTTGTGGTCCGTTCGGGTTCCTTTCAGTCCGTTTAATTTCTATTCGCGACAACGACTCAAGCCGAGACCCCGAGGTCTCGACATGGTAAGTTATTATTATTAATGGTTCCGGTTTGCATTTGGTCTTAGATTGATTTGAATTATTTATTTATTTTGGTCGTGTGACTTAGCTCGAGCCGTAGGTTAGAACCGGCCGAGTATTGTGGTGATGATATATTGATTTGGACTCGGACTTGATTGAATCGTTGTGATGTTTTGGCTATACGTGTGTTAGCCGAGACCTTGTGGTCTCGGTGTGACCTCGGTTTGCCTATAATTGGTATAGTTGACTTGATATGGAAAATATTGACTTGGACCCGACTCATGTGACCAAGGGGTTAGTTGGTATTAAATGGGTTCGGGATTATAAAGTTGACCGGAGGGTATTAATAATAAGATTATGACTCGAAACGGAAATGACTTGTGACTTGATTTATATTTTTGACTTGCCATAAGTTAAAAGGAAGAAACAATAAAGTTGTTATCAAGAAATATTAATTGACGAATTTTAAATTGTTATTTAATAAGTGATGACAAAAATGAAAATTTAAAGTATGATTATTAATTTTTGGAAAAATGGGAAAATGTAAGGGTTATTAGACGTTTTGAGACCATTTACCCGTAGAATACCATATATGGATTTAATGGATTACTTGTTAGATTATTCATTTGGTCGTGATTGGTAAGTCGGAGTACTATGAGAGGTTTGCAACACCGGACTTGGATTATTGGACACGAAACGAATATAATACATTAGACTCATGGTGAATTTAATGTATTCGATTCGCAACGGGTAAACAATGGAAATAATGTCTAATGAACGGTAATATTTATAAATTACACGTCATCTAAACTGCTTTGGAAATTATTTTTAATAAAGTCTTTTGACTTGGAAACGTTCAATGAACGAACGATTCATGGCGAAATTTTACTTTTAAACTATAAAACGAGTATACATTTATAACTAAATGGGATTATGGGAAAGTACCGACGCTTACCAATCTATTCATCGTATTTGTTGTGTTTGCTATTTGATATCTTTTTGGTTTCTCTCCGTCATCTCTCCTTGACTCGAGTTCTCGTCAACACTCTCCGCGTCAAATTTCATTGTCTTGTTCCTTTTTGCGTGTTTACTCTTGAGTCTGTGTGTTCCTCCCGTTACACGAATGATGATACCAAACTCTAATAAACGGATAAAACAAAATTATTTTGGGAAAGGAAATTAGGATAATTTTTGAATGGGAATAGTTCACCTTTGGAAACTTTTACGTCTTTAATTATCATATGAGATATATGTTAAGACGAGTCTTTATATTATTAGGTCGTGCCGAGTCCGTTGTGCTGTGACGTCCTAGTTGTTGTGTGCTATACTACCCTTGAGTTGTTGTGTTGTGCATTGCTTGATTAAGGTGAGTTCTCGTAGCCCCACTTTTTAACGTGTTTTACCTTGGGGTGGAAATGGTACTCAATGCTTTCGAATGTTTTCATGCTGTGATCTACTGTTTTTATGGTTTTGGACAATATGTGTGTTTTGATTGCAATATGTGCCTTACTGTGTGAATTCAGATTGTGCGACTTAGCTTGAACGTGCGTAACTGTTTTGTGATGCATTGTTAGTATATCATTTTGGGAAGTGGCACCCAGTATATCATTTGGGAAGTGGCACCCAGTCTATGTGTGGATCAATTATGCGTGTTTGCAGTCTGTGATAGTTTGCGATCTTTACTATGTGCTCATATTTGTATATCTTGCTCACTATTGTCCTACGCTATTATTCACAGCTTCGTGGTTTAACATCTAAACCTACGAGCTCACCAACTTTGTGTTGACATTTTTGAGTATCCATTTTCAGGTGCTAAGACTGAAGTTGTACTAGAAGGTTGAGTATTGGCCTGGCTTAGCAAGACTTAAGACAAGACCCTCCCGGGTTATATCTCGTGGAGTTGCATTCTGATATTGCTTAGTGATGTTGTTTAACTTTGAGACTCAGGTTTGCTTTGGGTATTTGTACTTATCCCGGTTGTGGGAGTTTGCGACTATTATCTGTCTTATGTTATACATTTAGAATTTCTCTATTGTGACCCCTTGTGTTCTCGACTATGAGGTCATACCCCGTAAATTGCCATTCCGCTACGCCATTTTTGGGGTGTGACACATCTCCTAGACAGTAAAAACCTCGTCAATTTACTCATTTTTGTTCCTATGATTACACTTGTATATAAAATAATAATAAAAAAGGGTAAATTACAAAAATGGTCCTTAAAGTAGCCCAAATGCGCAAGGAATACACCGAGAGAAATTTTGTTGCAAAAACGACATTAATGTTTCATTTTTTTTGCAAAACCGCCACTGAGAGCTACTTTTTGCTAACTTTCGTTATTTTTCTCGTTAAGTGTCACGTCACTGAGGGTAGTATTGTCATTTCACTCCCTTTCCCGCCAATCAGCTCAGTTGCCAGTGTTTTGTTTTACAAATTTAGTCCTTTAAAGCAATAGTTTATATTTGTGTTTCAATTTCTTCCATGAACATTAATTTCACAAGTAAAGATCTTGAAAATGGTTAAGTTTTGGCAAAATCGCGCACACAGTACCCCGATCCCTGATTTAGGAGTCCTTTATGGTAAACATACTCTGTTTCATTTTTGTGTTTTCCATTTAAACTTGTTACTTTTTTTGGAAGTTATTGATGTTTTATGTATTGCATAGATTTGAATGAAACCATGTTTACTTTGCAAATCCATCACAATGGTGAATTTACCTCACCACCAGAAAGAAGATATCTTTTTGGAGATACAGATTGGTTTGACGGAGTTCACTATGAAATTTTCTCCATGGACTTATTGGGCGAAATGTTACATGATTTAGGTTGCACGGATCGTACCCTTGTGTTTACTCACTTTAGGATACTTGGGGGGTCATTGGATGATGGTTTGCTACCACTAATGTCTGACAAAGATGCGAGGAGACTTGTGGAGTATGTTCATAGATTTAGAGAATTGGAGTTGTATATTGAAACCGGTGTTTCATTGGTAGAGTGTCAGATTGTTGGAACTAGGCCTCCTTGATAGATCTTTGAGCCTTTGTGGATCGGTAGAATGCCTATGTAATCAGAAGCACGCTACAAGAGAATCTCTAAAGAAGAAGAATATCACTAATAATACTTTGATCCTCTATGGATCTTTTATTAACTAATAATCGTTCAAATGTATTACAAAACTCATAGCCGCATGTTTCTTTTATACTACAAGAAACCCTAATGCAGCATTACTAAGAAAACGTGTAAAGAGATATACACTATCTCTTCCTAAAATAACTCTAACAAACATACTAAATATACGATAAGACCAGCAGTAACAAACACTGCCAGCAGGAACAAACACTGCTACTAGCAGGAACCATAAAACTATTATGCCAGCAGGAACTACATACCTGCCAGCAGGAACCACTACTACTACCAGCAGCAATGAAATAAACATTATTCTAATAATTCCTAACAATCCTCCCCTAAACTTGAATTTGACTTGGTTAACTTCAAGTTTCTTGATAGAGCTTTGACTTCCAGGGAAAGAGGATTGAAACAGCAGCATCATCAGAAAGTAACCAGCAGCAACATCAGCTCTAAGCACAAGCTTCCAGCAGCAAGCTTTATGAATCAGCAGCAACAGGAAAACACATCATCTTAAGCTAGTCACCATCTGAAATGCAATGTACTTGATCTTCACAGCAACCATGACATATTGTACATCAAATCTTTTAAGTTTCATACTATTCTCATCACTTCCAGGTGTGTGAACTCCTGTGAGAGGTGAATCATTGAAAATTAATGGATTTGATGTCTCTTTACCAATAGCCATTACTACTGGAGTAGCCAATGTTGAGGTGTGTAAGACCATGGTACATTGATAACCATATGATTTTTAGTAAATCATCAACTATAAACGGATTTGAGTTGTCTTTACCTGTAGCCGTTTGCTCAGGACTAGCCAATTCGTAGGTTAGAATAACCTTTGGTGAATTGAATACCAAATATGGTTTTCCACTGCCTTTACCACAAGCTATATTCTTGTGGGCTAGCCAATTCTTTGGAAACCCCAAAAGGAGTAAAATCCATGGTGAATTGAGAACCATTCAACTCTCAGTAATGAAACATGGGTGAGTTGAATACCCTATAGTTTTGAGCAAACTATTACAGCTGTCAACGGATTTGATAATCACACCAGAGCCGTACCCTCATGGTGAGTCAACTATTTCTTGTCTGTTAGACATGGTGAGTTGATTACCATTTTTTGTGTGGTAAGAAACCAACACTGTACCTGCATACAAGTTAGTAGACAAGCTAAACTATTTTAATTAATTTATTTATTTATTTTTTATTTTTTTTTAACTAATAAACTTAGAAACAAAATAAAATAAACAGAAAGAAAATAAAGAAAGAAAATGAAAAATATGAAAAATGTACAACAATAAGCCTCCCCTTAGGCTTATACCTCCCCTCAATCTCAGCACTTAATGATTGAGCATCCCAATATGGACCACCAAATAGTTAAATCTTGGCCCATCAAAAGCTTTTGTTAACAAATCAGCCACATTGTCATCAGTGTGGATTTTAAGCACTTGAATAAGATGCTTCTCATTAGCATCTCTGATAAAATGGTGCCTAATTTCTATGTGCTTAGTTCTTTGGTGAAACACTGGGTTCTTAACAATGCAAATGGTGCTTTGGTTGTCAATAAAGATTTTGGTGTTCATAAAATTAAACCCATAGTCTAATAACTGATTTTGAATCCAAAGTACCTGACCACAGCAACTAGCAGCAGCAACATATTCCGCCTCAGTAGAAGAGGTAGCCACTATAGTCTGCTTCTTGCACTGCCAAAAAATCAATCTTCTTCCCAGAAACTGACATCCCCCAGCAGTAGACTTTCTATCAAAGTTACCACCAACATAATCACTGTCACTGTAAGCTTCCAACACAAAAGGAGAATCTCTTGGGTACCAAAGACCCAACTTAGGTTGTCCTTTTAGATATTTGAAGATTTTCTTGACTGCATTCAAGTGTGAAGTTAATGGTGTAACTTGATGTCTAGAACAAGCACTAACTGCAAACATGATATCCGGCCTAGAAGCTGTCAAATACATTAGTGAACCTATCATAGATCTGTATAAGTGAACATTAACAGCAGCATCAGGCTCAGTATTGGACTTAGGCTTTGGAGCTTCATATGGTGTTGTTGCAGTCCTCACGCTCTCCAAATCAAACTTCTTAAGTATGTCTTGCACATACTTTTCTTGGCTGATAAAGATCCCATCAGGCTTTTGTTTAACCTGTAAGCCCAAGAAAAAGGTAAGTTCACCCATAGCACTCATCTCAAACTCTCCCTTCATTAGCACCTCAAACTCCCTACACCAAGCTTCCTTTGTGGAACCAAAGATGATGTCATCCACATAAACCTGAACAAGGATGATATCTTTTGAATCTTTCTTGATGAAGAGTGTCTTATCAATTGCCCCTCTTCTGTAACCATGCTTCAGTAGAAAAGCAGACAACCTAGCATACCATGCCCTAGGTGCTTGATGAAGTCCATAGAGTGCTTTCACCACCTTGTAAACCAAATCAGGATTCTGTGGGTCCACAAAACCCTTAGGTTGAGTCACATACACTTCCTCTTCAATTTCACCATAGAGAAATGCACTCTTCACATCTATCTGATAGACAATGAATCCCATGTATGAGGCAAAAGCTAAAAACAATCTAATAGCTTCAACTATTGCCACAGGAGCAAACACCTCATCATAGTCAATACCTTCTTCCTGCTTATGACCTTGAGCTACCAATCTAGCTTTATTTCTAACCACAATACCCCGAGCATCCCTTTTGTTTTTGAGAATCCATTTTGTCCCAATAGCATACTTTCCTTCAGGCAAAGGTACTAACTTCCAGACTTTCTGATTGTAGAACTGTTGCATTTCCTCTTGCATAGCTTCAACCCAATCAGAATCTTCAAGGGCTTGTGCTACACTGCTTGGTTCAATTTGAGATAGAAAACAAGCATAGAGACAATGTAGATAGTCTGTGTGATTATTCCTTAGCTGATCTTGAATATAACTAACAAATGCAGATTCTCCAAAACCAGGTTGTTTCAACTTGCTTCTAGTCTGAACAGTTGAATTGGGATCTCCAAGAATCAAAGACTGAGGATGAACAGTGTTTATCCTCTTGGTAGCAGTGGAATTTACATCAATGGTTGAGGCTTGATTAGTAATAGAAGGATTGAATTCACCATCATATGAAGAGTAAGTGAAGATGCCTGTTCTTGATTGATGATGAGGATCATCCAGCTTAGATCCTGAAGAGAGTGAATTCCCAATGTCAGATGGACTTGGGTATCTTGTGGGAGGTTCAATGAAACCCAATGTGTCAGTCGAAGGAGTGGACAAAGGACCAGCAGGAATGGTGACATCAGCAGGAACAGAAGAACTATCAGCAGAATTGGTAGTAGCAGCAGGAACCGGAACACCACCAGCAGAGTCCATATTCCTGCGGGCTTCGTCATAAGCTTTTCTTAAAATCTCTGTTGTTTCTTGTGTGAACTCGAAACCAAACTTTTCAGCAGCTTCCTTGGCATTATGTTCTTGTCTTTGAAGCCTAGCAAGATCTTCTGCAAAACTTGAATCTCCTTCAGCCATTTCAGAAGTATCTTTGAGCTCAGTACCTGAAAAATGGTTAGAGGGAAAAGAAGGAACAACAATGGGTTGTTCATCACACTCTGAATCTGAATCATCATCTGAGGTACCTGCATTGTTAGATTCATAATCATGTGTACCTACAGATTGATTAGCTTTGAATCTAGAGTAACCTAAAGTATCAGTCAGATAATCAAGGTCAAAATACCACTCATGACCTGCACCCTGTAAATTAGGTTTATCCTCAAGATATCTTAAATTGAGTGTCTCTTCTATCCTCTTAGCAGATAAATTATAAACCCTATAGGCCTTACTATGAGCAGAATAACCAACAATAAACCCCTCATCTGCCTTCCCTTCAAATTTTCCTAGGTGATCACTAGTGTTCAATATAGTTACATGACACCCAAAAGGTTTAAGATAACTAATGTTAGGAACCTTCCCAGACAAAAGCTCATAAGGTGTTTTGTTATGAGGACTAGTGATCGAAACCCTATTCAGAACATAACAAGCAGTACAAACTGCCTCAGTCCAAAACATGGTTGGCAACTTAGAGTCAGCCAGCATTGATCTAGCTGCTTCTATAAGGGTTCTATTTTTCCTTTCAGCAACCCCATTTTGTTGTGGGGTTCTGGCATTACTATAGTCCCTTCTAATCCTCTTATGCCCACAGAGTTCAATTAGGTTAGAATTTTTAAACTCTGTTCCATTGTCACACCTTATACTCTTAACCTTTTTATTTAGCTGGTTTTCAATTAAGGCAATAAAGTCCCTAATCACAGGATAGGTTTCATCTTTAGTACCTAAAAAGAAAGTCCAAGAAAACCTGCTAAAATCATCTGTAATCACCAGGCAGTAATACTTATGGTCAATACTTCTGATGGAAGTAGGACCAAAGAGATCCATATGAAGAAGCTGAAGAGGCTCAGTGATGGTGCTCACAGCTGAGATGGCCTTGTATGAAGCTTTGTGTTGCTTTCCTTTGTTGCAGGCAACACAATTGTGTTCATTAGTGAAGGTCTTGAGAGGGAGCCCTTGTACCAATCCATTCTTTGCCAGCTTGTTGATTGTCTTAAAGTTCACATGTGCCATCCTCCTATGCCATTTGTTGGATTCATCCACAGATGCTTTTGCCACCAAGCAAGCCAAATCACCCTCAGGCTGGACATCATTCAGATTGAAACTGTAAAGGTTGTGTGTTCTTGGGACTTTGAGTACTACCTGACTATCATCAGGCAACTTGAAGTCTTTGGACAACACAAGACAGTCAGTCTCAGTGAAGAGAACACTGTTCTTCTTATCACATATTTGTGAGACAGAGAACAAGTTGAAGTTCTTGAGTTCCTTCACAAAGAAAACATTCTCAAAATCCAGCTTGGATGTCTTAATGGTTCCCTTCCCTGTTATCTTGCCATCTCCTCCTCCAAATGTCACAGTCCCTCCATTAATGGGTATAAAGTCATGCAGTCTCTCTAGGTTACCAGTCATACTTCTGGAACAACCACTGTCAACAATACCTACATCTTTACTTCTATGAGGATTAACCTACAACAAAAGAATACATACAATAACATTAGTTACATGGGAGACCCAAGCCATCACTGACTTGGGCCTGCCTAGTGGATCAATAATAATTAAACCATGGAGATTGATGAGATCCACCATTGTTCTTGGACCCCATTCTCATATAGTGGTCATTGTTTCTCCAAGAACAACCTGCTGAGGACTTAACAGCAGTTTCCCATCTTGCCCCCCCCCCCCATGTGTATGGTGTCAAAATAAACAGGCCTAAGATCATTATGAAAATAAGTGCTTGTAGGTCTGTAAAATGGTCTAGCATCATTCCTCCTCCAACCAGCAGAATTGGTATCACCAGCTGGAACTGGCTTACC